>VZZY01022522.1:0-21994 GCA_013400335.1 Eurystomus gularis
AAATTATTTAGTCTTCAGATTTTATCATTCATCCTCCCTAAAGGGCACTCCATAAATAAAATTTTGAATAAAAGTTAGTATTGTCTCCTTAGGTCTTTTTTATCCATTCAGTGGATAAAAATAACCTCTGTACCAACACAAAGCTAGGCACCATTTAAGTGCACAAGAATGAATTTTGCTGGTTGTGAGCATACAATATAGTAGCAGTATTACTTATTGTGTAGACCTCTTGACCCACTGTCTTATCAGGAGATCATCACCAGTCAAAACAACCTTCTACAAATATCCCCCCCCAAATGCTTAGAGAGTTCAGTGCCACAAATACAGGTAAGTAGCACAGGCCATGTGATGGGATGAGTATGAAACTGCTGCCCAGTTTGCAAGATACCTACCAAACACAGTGCATCGAGTGGGAGCTCTGTTTTGTTACAGGAGAGGCTTGATTACTTTTGAAGGTTAGATAAAGGAGGAAGGAAACACCAGGCAGAAACTAAAGAGAGCTGGGGGCAAAGTCTGTTCCCATTTCCGCCTTTGTACCTTCTCTACCAGGGCAGATTCTGATTTCATCTATGCTTCTGTGAAAAGAAAGTAGCCCACTGGGATGTGGTGGTATAAAATCAGAAGGAAACCTAGTAATCTTCAGCAGAGTTATAGTGACAGTACAGTTTACCCTGGGTAGAAAAGGCAGCAATGGTAATTCCTTAAATATTACACTACCGGGAAGTGCAAATTACAAGGCAGCTCTCTCATACAGTTTGAGGGTTAAACTGTGCCTCTAATAAATGCTAAGCTACAATTCAAACTTTTTTAGCTAATGTGAGGCTTTTTTAAAAGCAGTTTTTTCCTATCTCAGGCCAACCATTAGGTGAAAAGCTGGAAGTAGTGAGAGAAAAAGGGATTTATGTGTGTGCATCTAAAGGAGAATATATCCCTTTGTGAATTATTTCCATGGGTGCCCTACCTACAGATGAAGAGATACGTGATATAACAATTCATTGTTCTGACACACATTACAATCATGATGTGCAGTTTTTAATGCATCGTGTTACATTAAGCTTAGCCCATGGTCTAACACCATGTAACATAAATTTCTGTGAAGGGAGTAACATAACATGATACTGTCTTTTAAAAGACACACACGATTTTTTCAGATCACCTACTTTTTATCCATGAATGCCCAATCCAAAAATCAAGGTGGCAGACAAAAGTGGAGTGAATGAGTATCCACAAACCAGAGTATTTATCTTGTGTAGTTTTGCTCATTGCTACCTGTAGTCAATGACTCCAGTCAATTTTTATGTTGTAATGCATGAGCAAAGTTGATGGACATATTTTTTTGTCACCCCCAGTTAGATTTTATTCAGGGTCAATCAAGGGAGACCTGACAGCCGTTAAGACTGTAAAACACACCGAGAATCCTCATAAGTGTTTATTTCTCAATAGAGAGAGAGACTTTGATTATGAAACTGTCACTCACCTTTATTTTGGCTGCTCTCTTTTTGTCCTGCCTTGGAGGCAGATTTGCTGTTCTAATTGATAGTTTATTTTAAAATGAAAACATCAATGTACATTATTTTCATTTGAATGAAATAAAATTAATTATTGATTTGACAGTAATTGGATACAATAAAATCTCCAATGAAAGATCAAATTTATACCTGGCATTTAAAGAACCACAGAATAAAGCTGTGTGTGATCAATCTCTTTGGAGAAAAACACGTAGATTTTATTTATTTGTACATACATATATATTTGCTTATAAGTCTCCCCTTGAGTTATTAGAGAGATTCAGGATTCTTAAAGACTTTATGTAAAGGTCTTGAAACTAGTCTTCAATGCCTGCTTGATTCCTAAGTTATTAACTTTCTTTTCAATTGAATCCTTTCTGTGGTACAATACAAAGGAAAACTATGAAACTCTTGGACATCAACTGACATCTGTGTGGATTTGACTGCTCACATGCTTCAGTGCAAAGTTTAAATACCAGCAAAGTGGATTCCTCCTTTTTTGGCCACATCTGAAAAGTGCAATTCTTACCAGAGACTAAACACTCAGGACAACATTCTCCAATGAAGAAACAATCTTTGCCAGTGTTTAGCAGACAGGAACATCTTGGTAGCGCACAAAGGTGGAGGACTGCAAAATAGCTGGCACCAAATAGGCAGATCATGCTAATATAGCATATCGTGCTGGATGTGATGTTCTGAAAAGCTTCTCAGGAGTCAGTAAAAAAAAAGGAAAATAGTATCTGTACGCTGTAGCATGAAGATGAAGCCGTATTTAGGAAGTCTAAGGGAGATCAAAAATGTATGCTTTTAACAGGACAGTAATCTTTATTGACAGAGATAATCATGCTGTCATCATATAGCTTAACACTGAAGTAAAAAATCACACTAAGTTGTGATTAACATTTAGCACTGTACAGTATCAGTTTAGCACATTTTAAAGAGTTTGGAAATTGGCATGTTGCAATTGGGTAATTATCATAATGCAGGAGTTCCTGGTGAGTTCTTGCAGGAATCTGTTCACGAGGCCTAAGCTATTTGCTATATTTATTAATCACCTGAGAGGAAGCATAACGTGATTGCTAGTCAAGCCTGCTGCTGGCACAAATGTTGTTGACATTGTAAGTAATAAGAACAGATTAGTTTTGTGGAGCAATTTGGATTTCTGGGTGACATAAACTAATTCAAAATGTATCATTTCAACACCAGAAAATTCAGGGTCATACATGTAGGACCAAAGAATGTAAGTCAGACTCACAGAGTGAAAAACTGTGACTTGGAAACCAGTAACCTCAAAAAAGGATTGTTGGGTTGTGATGGCTAACCAACTGAACATGATCCCAGCTGTGATATCATGGCTGGCAGAGGGCAGGTATTATCCATTAATATAGCAACATGTCAGTATTATGTAGGCGTCTTAATGTCTAGAAATGCCAGAAAGTGAGGCTCTGGCTGGAATCATGTGTCCACTTCTACATCTGTAAAATGGGAAAAAATCTTGTAAGGCTCAAAGCAAATCTATGGGAATGATGCAGTACCTGGAAAACGTACTTCATACAGCAGGGCACAAGAAGCTAAAGGTATTTAGTCAGCAAAGAAAAGAAGGGATTTGGTCAAACTGAAATCTACACAGAGAAGGAATTTCTGACAGCAGCACATTCACAACCTACCAGAAGGAATGAGCAGTAGGATACAACAGCAAGCTCAAACTAGACAAAACCAGGATGGAATTAAGGGGCCAAGTTTTCAGTACTAAGCAATTGACTACTGGGAAAGATGTGAATTGGTAAAGGAGATGGAGATGTTTAAGACTGGATGATTTTCTGTAATATATGCCTCAGCTTAACTACAAGTTAAGGCTCAGTACAGAAATTAGAAAGTGAAATCTGTGCAGAGGTTTAGGCCAGACAATCTTAGTGGTTCTCTCCACCCCTAAAATTCGGCTTGTCAAAACACAAGCACCTGCACTGAGGAACCAGGCTTCTGTACTGCAAACTGAGCTGCAAGATCCAAAATCCACTTGTTGGGAACAAGCTTAAGACTGAAGTCCTGCTCCTAGACTATTAGTTTTTTTTTATGGGGAAGGGTGGTGAAGTGGAAGTCTGTTTACTTTTCTCTTAGGCCCAAGGCATCAAGATGCCAGAAATGCTAGAAATAATTACCAAAAAAAAGTCATGTTGTACATATTATAACAATATTGCTTTTGCTAAAATTAGCCTAATCACAACATTTTAATGAGTTTTTTATATTTCTAGTCTTAGAAATTCACATGAGCATAATATGGAAATAAGCCCTTGACGTATCAGGTACACTTCAATTATACATTAGTAGCAAGTCTCATCTTGCTTAAATTAAGCTGAGTCAGTATAAGGTGTCTAGTCTGTGCCTGTTAGGCTTCTTTTACACTGAGGAGAAACAGACATCTCTAGAGTTCAGCTCATGCTGTGTAAGTTTGGTATCTAAAACTGGATGATTCATCATCTACAAATGAATGAAGTTAGATGAGATGAATCCACACTGAA
Organism: Eurystomus gularis; assembly: GCA_013400335.1. Taxonomy (NCBI): domain Eukaryota; kingdom Metazoa; phylum Chordata; class Aves; order Coraciiformes; family Coraciidae; genus Eurystomus; species Eurystomus gularis. Next base: position 4,028 of record VZZY01022522.1, read on the forward strand.
TGCTTAAATTGAAAAGGTGACCCCCCCCACCCCCAACTCAACTTTCTTTCAGTCCCAGAGATATTTAAAGTTTATAGGCACTATGTTTCCAATATTGGCCAAGGGCAAAATTCCCTAGGCATGCAGCAAAACACCTCAGTGCGGGCCATACGTCAGCGTGCCACACCTGTGACTATTCTACAAATCCCAGCAAGGCTTTCTGTTCCTTCGTCTTCTTTGGAGTGATTATTTTCTGTTGTTTTTACTTCACAGCTTAACCAAACCTGCCCTGGATTTAGAAGAATGTGGGTCAATGCACCATTTTTCCTGCCAGGAAACCATCCTCAGTGGGAGCATAGAAAATATTAGGCATGGAAAAAACTCTTTTTCTCCTGTTAATGCTGCTTCATGTTTGTTGTGCTAATTCCATATGATTGAAGCAGAGAGAGAAAGAAGAATGACAATGCAGCCAAGTGGTTAGGTCACCTCCCTGTGGGAAAATATTGCTATGCAAAATGGTAAAACCTCAGCAGGTGGATTAGAGAGGGCTCTTATCTCAGAAAGTTCCCACTTAGCTGGTCATATTGACTCTGTCTTAAGGGACTTTACTTGGCAGAAGATGGAGTTCAAACAAGGCAAACGCTTGAACCATTGACCTACTAGGTAAAGCAGCAGCACCAATGCCTTTAGGCTTTTAAAGAAAAGATATAGCTGCCTAAATGCATTAGAGAGTTCAGGCAGGGCATCCTGAGATTAAGGAAGCACCTCAAAGTACATCAGAGAAGGCACTGAAAGGCCAGATTTGAGATGGTAGGTATGGTTTTCACACTGGTACTTTCAGCAGGGCCCTGCTCAGATTCTAGTTGGGGAGGTGTAATGCACCAGTATTACGACTGTACCATGAGCCCAGGCACCCAGTGTGGTTGCTGGGAATTTCTAGAGGTGATCAGAAGTTAGACTAAACATAGCTGTGTGCATTTAGTTTTAAAATGTATTCAGATTAAATGCATTAAAAAGAAAAGAAATAATGTGAAACACTGACAACCTCTATTCTCAGCGCTATTTCAGTATATTAAGGATTCTCCTACTCAGTGGCCCAAGCTACTTAGGGAGTTAGTAGAAAAAGATTACATTTTTAAGGTCAACATGGACTTTACTAAAATAATGACTGTGTCTTCAAATCCAGAAATGTATTACTTTTTTGTGCCTTGTTTGTGACACTGATATTGTGGTTTGCACTTTTTCAAATGTTTTACTGTACAGAAAAGCCCTTGTTTTCTTTGATATTTGTGTTAGCTGAACTAGCAGGTACAGCAAGTATTTTTGTCATTTAATTAGCTTTGCTCATGCAAAATTCAGAAATAGACTGAAGCCTGAAAGTGCAAGATTGTTCTCCTTTCCAGTCTATGAGTAGAACAAGTGGAGAAGATAACATGGAGAAAATGCTAATGGTGAGGGGCCAGATTTCCACAGGTCTTTTGGTGCCTGGAGATGGAGGCAGAAGACCAGTGACAGCTTCAAAATCCCTCCTACAGATTAAATGTCTTACTCCTATTGACTTCAGGGAAAATGGGGCACAGGCACTTCTGATAATCTCACTAGCCATTTATCTGCATGTTAGACATCTAAGTATTAGCTCCTGGAGACAGGAAATAACCACTCAGTTCACCGAGTAATATATCTACTTTGTTTATTTAGTAATCAGGCTAGTTTTAAATAAGTTTTTTTTTATATACAGAAAAAAAAAACAGTGCTGTCTTTTTAAGACAGTTGAAGACAATTCATTAAACCAGTTTTATGTATTTAGATGGATTTCTAGTTTCCACCCCAATGCATTTTTATATAAGCCCCAGATAAAATAATCATTTAGAAAAGTCTTTTGCCATTTTCTGAGATAATATGAGTGTAAAACATAAGCTTCTGAACAAATGATAATAATTCTTGCAGCTTCACTGTGTGTATTTACATTATAAAATTTTTTTTAAATTGCAATGTATCAAATATACACTGCAAACATGGTTGCAAATCAGTTTGTGTTAATTATTATGCCAGTCAGTGAGAATGAAGATAATTACCAAGTACAACTGCAAAACAAAAATAAAATCGGTTATTTAAATCAAGGTTTCCTTCTCATTGTTTTTAATTCTGATTAAAATTGGAAGCTTATATTACTATAAGCAGGTAAAGACTAACAAGGATCTATAAGATACAGCCCTGTGAAATACAGTCACAATCTCTTGAATCTAGGATCACAAGAATTGCGATTGTTGTACCTTGTTCTCCCATTTATTGACCCAGATCTATGAAGATTTCTGCGCCTTAAAAATGCAAACAGAACACAATGTAAGTGACCTGTTCTCTGAGTTTAAGATTACCGTCTGCTCTGTTGCCAGCATGTCATAGGTAACATTTGCCACTAATAACCCATAATATTCAGAGCTTTTTCGATTAGATGTAACAATTCCTAGGTAACAGCTGGGCCCTTTGAATGCTTGAGTTTCATTCCTTGATTTTCAGAACCCTGGCCACGTTCCTTTTCTGTGTCTATCTGGCAAATAAAACAAACCACTCTGCTGTTAGGAAAGGGAAGAATATAGCCCAAATCTTGTACCATCAAGTTGAAAGGAGCATACACATAATACAGCTTGTATGCATTAACCCTATGCTCTGCAAATTCTTTGCTTAAAATGTTCAGGGAATGAAGTAGATCAAATCATAATGCAGAATAATTGATGAAAAATAACATCCTCTTCTTTTCACTGACACTCAGGCCAAAACATTTTATCTCTTTGTTTTCTAAATCTTGCCGCATCTTGCCGAGAAAGATGGGAGGGGCGGGGACAGGCAGCAAGCTAAATTTTATTATTGAGTGCATGAATAGTGAGACTTGCGTGCATAACTTTTTTGCACCACTTGGAAAATTGCCTTCTACTGCATTTCTTTGAGATTGGAAGACTAACCTTTAAATGTCTAAAGGTTATGAGAGCCCTAAAGTAAACATTTAATGGTATGGAAACAATAATGTGATATCATTCCAGTAAATACAGCTTTGTGCTCTGCAGCTTGTTTTACAGTAATGGAGTTAGTCATTTATCGGTCTTGTGAGCAGCTGGGTAAAAAAAAAAAGTAACAGGTGCACTTAGGGGAGCTGCCTTGTCTGAGAGTTGAGAAATATGCTCTGTGTTACTATACAAACATATAGCTGAATATGACAAGGTTTTCTTGATCTCCTCCATACAAGCTTCAGTTTTATGTATAAATGCATGAGTGTTTATTTACCTCAAAACATTTCATTAGAACCAGTGGCTGACTTTAGCATTTGCTAATTTGTTTTATTTAATTATGGAGTCCTTGATCAGCCCCATTTGCCCTCCAACAATTCCTATTCCTTCTGCGCAGGGGAGCCTGTGGGTCACATAAAGGCCCTTTTGGCTTTCTTCCTGTGTTAACAAAAGATCAAGAGGGACCTTAAAGCTGTCCTCACTGGCCAGGATATCCATGGCCAGCAAAGAACTGCTAGATTCTTGACACCTTTCGTTAAGTCTCATTTTAATTTGGTGTTGCATCACCCTGAAAGTGGAGGCAGGAGAGCTCAGGGATGCCTAGCCAAATTCCTAAGAGTTTGAAATACATGAAGGAAGAAAAGGAAGACTGACTCCGTCCTGCACACAAATACAGGGCACAGCAAAGCTTAAGCTGCAAGTCTTCTTCACTGCCCAGCAGCCCCCAGCACAAAGTCCTCTTCTCCTAAGAAGAGCTGTTCACGCGTTGGCAACCATTTTCAATGTTTCTTGCAAGCAAGTCTCTGAACCCCTGGCCTGTCACCATGCTTGAGTAGGGGTTAGTCCACATCACCATAGCAGTGCTGAGATGTGAGATGAGCTGGCTCAGGGAAACAGATGGACCTGGACCTCTTAGAGGCTTCCCTGTGGGCTCTTGGGTGTCTCTAATTCAAGTTCTAGTGTTACTGTCGATATATGGGTCCTGTATGCACCCAGGGAAGATCTTGTCTCCCTCGGCTTCCAGGCACCGGCTGTGGGATGTGGCACAAATGGAACATAATGGTTTCTCACTCATTTTAAGATAAGTGAGCTACAACTCAAATTTTCTCTCCCTTGTCTCATTGGAGAGCTTATATGTTAAGAGCACTTGTATAAAGTTGCTGGAATACAAAGTATGTATTATTTATTATTTTCATGCTTGCAACAGTTTGGCAGAAGACAAGAGGAGATGACATTTGAAGGGAATATAGTAAAGAGAAGAAGTGCATTAAAAGATCATGAGGAACACTTTGTCAGCTAGTTCCTGACTGTACACTGCCTTGATTAGATGAAATGCATGTGTACATTTATTCCATATCAGAAATAAATGATGGTGATACATAAAGGTTTTACAAGTGCAACCTGCAGATAAATTAACTACTCAGAGGTGAAATGTGAGCAATGATACAAACTATGTGCCTCACTGTCACCTATTTTGCACCTTCTCCTTGCGTCTCATGGAAAATGGCTATTGGAATGTTTTGAAAATATTTTGACAGCATTTTGTTGGGAAATTTTTAGTCGTTCATCTGCCCAGCACAAGATGTTTACAAGTGTGATTTCAACCAAAAGGGGAGTCAGGTCAGTGTCTTATTTGGGTCATAAAAGCTCCCTACCACAGAATAAATGTCCTAAGACTTTTTATGATTAGAAACTAATATTATTCCTGTTTGGAAAGAATTTGAGAGAGGGAAAGTACTTGCTGCAGATCACTAAGATAATTTCTTTTAAAAGTATGCGATTCTTCATCTATTCCATTTTGGGGATCCTCAGGCAGCTAGGTGTCTTTTGGTGAGGGGTTCTCACAAGAAGAGAGAGAAACAAATCACTTTGGTAAAGCTTGAGAGGTGGAGAGGTAATAGCAGACAGGCTCCTGGGGACAGATCCTTCTTCGAAGTAAATTGCTGTAGCTTTCCTGGAGTTATGACAATTTAGACCAGCAAAGAGCTCCCCTTTGAGCTCTATACTTGTCCTTTTGGGAATTAGACTGGACCATTTCAACACATATATTGAAGGAGATGTACAATCTTTGCTTCTATTTATAAAGTGTAAAAAGAGACAATCTCTTCAAATTGCGGGAGTTTATCTTGAAGTTTATATGATATTCTTTCATAAATTGCTGTTGTAGCAAGAGATTGAAGCCATTTATCAGCAGATATTGGAGATGTTACAATGATGCATTATGATACATTTAGCTACCAATATTTAGCTATCAATATGATACATTTATCATCAATATCTAGCCAATACTACCAATGATTTAGCAGGAGAGGTTAGGTGAAAATACTCTGATGTATCATTAGGGAGACAGAGTGTCTGGAATGAAAGACTCCAGTATCATTTATATATCTTGTGTTACTGTGTCCCAAAACCACAGCACTGCAGACCAGGGAGATTTTTTAGACTTTGTCTTAGCTTTACAAGTAGGTGGTTCCTCCTTACACAGAAGTCTGCACAGCTCTGAGTCCTCAAATGGCAAACTTCCAGGGAATGGCATGGATCTTTGCAGATGACTAAATTCACAGTCTAACTTTTAAAAATGGGATTTGAGCATAAACAGCCTATTTTATTTCTGCTCAACTGCTTGTTTTACTAATTATAATCATGCAAAGGTAGATAAATGCTGCAGGCTTGCATTTTGTGGTTTTTGTTTGTTTTTACCAAGCAATTCACAAAAATATCAATGACCATAAAAGCAAGTTAGTAAATAAATTAATACCCCAAATCCTGAGTATAAAGTAGAGGATGGAAAGAGGTGCCCAAACACATGTCTGAACTTGTGAAGGCTGCATGTCATCTGAGCAGTCATTTCTCTAGCAAGATCCATTGGAGCTGCAATGTCATAGAATCACAGAATAGTTTGGGTTGGAAGGAACCTTTAAAGGTCATCTAGTCCAATCCCCTTGCAAAGAGCAGGGACCTCTTCAACTAGACTATGTTGCTCAGAGCCCTGACCAACATGACTTTGAATGTTTCCAATGATGGGGCATCTACCCTTCCACATCCTCTTTTCACATTTTTCATGGCATTTCAGCTCATGAGTGAATAGGAAGCTATTAAGGATAGCTAGCTATCCATGAGACTATCATTTTGTAACTGAATTTCTGATACCAGAAAGTAGGCGGCCAGAGGGAGAAGTTGCAAAATCACTCCTGAGCTCTGGAAATAAGCCCTTCAGTTTAGCAAGGACAGTCACAGAAAGAAATAGCAAGTGAAGGCCCAACACTGTGTACCTATGCTGAGATCACAGCAGGTTACATGGCAGTTTGTCCAGCTGAGGTTCACTGAAGACAGTAAAAACATTCTTATTCACATTAGTGCTTCTTGCTAGTAGTCAATCAGAAAGCAGCCACTCAAGATCAGACACCACCGTGATTCCCAGAACAGCAAAACTGAAATAGTTTTTCCTATAATGTATTTTTGTTATGGGAACAGAAAGTACTTTCACTAAGTTTATTCAGAGTGTTCCAAAATCCTAATTTAGTCACAAAGTCTCTGAGTGCCTCACTTTGATTACATGCAGCTTTATTAATGAATAACATCTTGGCAGTAACTTTCGGTGGTGGTGAAAGCTATTCAGACACACACATAATCTCAAAAAGACTATGAAAATCTCAGAATGACCTGACAAAGCCATCTGGATAAGCAACATGAAAGCTGATGAGATAAAATATGGAAGCATAAGGATGAAGCATCCTTTTATGTAGTTCAGTGAAGTTCTTAGCTAAAAAATGGCTATGCTCAACAAAAGCAAGAAGGATGTTTGGATGTATCTAAAGTTGGGTGATAATAAAGAACAAGATAAAATGTCATAGTATTTTATAACATTATAAATACTTTACCTTCTCTGGAATACTGTGCTCAGTTCTGCTCACTGAATCTAAAAGGGGTATATCAGAATTAGTCTCTGTCTGTACCACAACAGACAAAAGAGCAGAAGACAGCCTAGAACACTCCCCATTGAGCTCCACCTACCCATGTTGCTAGATCTGTAAAGTTGAAAGGACAATGCACATGCAAACAGCCTACCTATACAGTCTGCTGCTGGGGTTCTGCAGACTGGCTAAGGGACCACAGCAGCTGATTACCTGAACCAGGTAATACCACTGTGCTGCTATGCATTGGCAGTGGGCCAGGCTGAGCCCTCTGTGTTCACCACACTGAAGGTAGGACGGGCTGCAGCCGGATCTCACCACATGCACTTACCAAAATCCAGTTTTATGTCCTAGCAATGGAAGGGTGAAGTAGGTTGGACTTGAGCTTGAGGTTGAACATGGGATCAACATGCAGTATTGGAATGGCCCCAGAAGACCTGAAGAATGAAAACCATTAGAAGGGAATGGAGATAGTCAGAGACAGAGAGAGGTTCAAAGGATTTGGATTTCTATGAAAAAGGATGCAAATAATACAGGATGTGATAAAAATATTTAAAATAGCAAAAAGCCTGCAGAAGACACTTTCCTTCTGTCTTACAACACAAGTGCTACAGGACAGTGAAATGAGAAGACAGCAGATTCAAAGTGGTGAAAGGTTCATCTGGCGATTAGTTAAACAATCACTGGACATCAGTGAAAGCAAGAGAAGCAGTATTCAGAGGAAGAGTTAGCCTCTTCTGTGAAAAGCTGAACAGTATGTGTTCATGTCAAAGAGTTTTGGAAGAAACATAAAGGTTGAGCTTTGGGGATTAAGCTAGTCTCCAGATAGCAAGAGTTAATCCATTAATGACTTTCATGTGAGACACGAGCCCACATCTTCCTCCTGTTCATACTACCTTCTGAAGCAGATGCCACTAGGGAGAGGGCATCCTGACCTAGACTGACATTCATAATGATAGTAATTGCAGAGCTTGTCACCCAGTTTAAAATGAAGTTTATTTAAAACATTGGAAGGGAATGCTAATTTAGTGCTCATTTAGAAACAAAGGACAAATTGTGGTAGCTGAACATTATCAGTCCTGAAGAAAAGTGACTAGAAGAAGGTTTAATGATGATTTGTTATGTGTACTTGCTAGGTACCAGTATTTAGTGCAACACTTGTTCACTGTAAAGAGTAGAGATCCAATCCTTTAAACCTTTGTTCAAGCAAAGAATCTCTTTGTTCCACCAGGGACTGATCCCACAGATGAACATTATCAAATCAGGCCAAAGAGCCTCATGTAACATTTCATGTTAGATGAGGAGCCTTTTGGTGAAATGGCAGAGTTCTGTCTTCTCATACTGGGTCAAGAATTCCAGGAATCAGAAACTAAGCAAAAGAGATGCATTAGAAGCCAAAGCATATACTCTGGGATCACGCTGTGGCTTTCCTGCACTTATAGCCTGGACTCTCATTGAAAGAAAGCACAGGCAACAGTGGTGATATGGATTTGCGATACAGTCAGGGTGCAAACCTACAGTGTCCTCTGGTCTCCCAGCTTAGACAATGCCATCATCTTTCCACTGATCATCAAACTTCAGATACTAAATGGATGCTTTCATCCATGGGGGAGGCTGTGTGCCAAGATGAAGCTCACCATCCACATGGTATTAACAGAGAAAAACGAATTCAGTTTGGTGTTCCCTCACGATAGCCTTGGTTTTGAGTTAAGAAAAGGACTGACATTATTTTAAGGGAACTTCTGATCAGATTAAATTGGTTTTAGTGTAATTGGAAAAGCACTAATGAAAAGGAAGAGGCAAAAAAGAACAACAGATCCTCAGAGAGCTGCATGCTAGCAGTTAGCTAGAAAAATTTAAATCAGTAATGAACAATTCAGGTTTGCTGCACACATCTCTAAAAGACATATTAAAACATCACACTCTACGGTCTGAATCCTTTTCTGTTACAAGGCCAATTAAAATCATGTCTGCATTCTGCTTTTTAAAGTAGAATTAATCCAAACACTTACAGGGACATATGTGTTATTTGGGATTTTCCTAACAGATAATTTGCTACCATTTGTTATATTCTTAAAAAAACAAAAAATAGTTAGTTAAATTCTGTTATGGAGAGCAAGTGTACAGTCCTAGAACACAGCCATATCACTACATTCTCCTTTTCTCACAGAGTAGGATAACCATTTGTGTGAATTGAGGCATCTGAACCAACTAAATACCATTGATACAGGTGGATTTTAGGCAGCTTTAAATCTGTGTTGTGTAAAATTCACAACTTTCTACTTTTAAGATTTTCTTGCCCTTTCCCTTAGTCCAGAAGAGGATACATATTCAATTTTAGTAAAATAATCTTTCGGTACATCTACAGGGACCATTTCTGATATAGAATTAAATTGTGGTGCAGGCAGAATCTTTATTACATTTACATGACCCCATAAAGATAACTTTAATAGTTCCCTATAGAGCAGAACCCTCCTTAATTTTGTTAATTATTTTCCCCCGGTTATGCTTAGCTATGTCTTCTAATTCAGTATTGATCTTGATACTGAGGTCTGTCAAACACTTAGCAATCTATTTAAATCCCCATTGGGGAAAAAGGTTTGAGGGACAGATCCTAGACAGAGCTGATCCTTTAGAGTTGCACCAATAATTCTAACCAAGACTCTTTATTTTTTACCTGCCTTTTTTTTAATAGGCTGGTAAATGAATGCATATTACATTACAGAAATAAAGATTAATTGAGAATTATTTCTGTCTAGGGCTTCTAAAATTACTTCTTATGAATTGACTTCTGAGTTTATAAATGGTGATACAGGTGACAGACTCCACAGCCTCTCCCAGAAAGGAACTCACAAGGGAGGAGCCCAACCCACTTCATCTGGCTTGGTTGGATCCTACTGAATACAGATCCCTAGCAAAACAGAAATTAAATATTTTGTATAACTAGTAAACTGATAATCTCAACTCATGCCTGGAATTCCTGGATGTACCTAAGGCAGCTTTTAAAATTGTGTCAGGAGTACATTTTCAAAGCAAATTTTCCCACCATTACCACTTGCCTTGCTTCATGTTGCAAGGTGGTGGTGGAGTGCACAGACTGGGTTTGCTTGGGATTGACCACCACCAGAAGATGCATTCCAATTGCTAATGAGTATTCAGTCCACATGAGTCTGGGATGTCCCCATCCTTAAAACCTATTTAGGGTGGAAGTAGCTTCCTCAACATTGACTGGTTCATCTCACATATCACTTCTCAATTCACTGCTTGTTAATGTAACTGTATCTTTAGAGATAAATTCTGCCATGAGACTTCTTGGTGTTTGTTTGATAATTAGAGTAAGTAGCTCTAATAAATCTCTATATGTATGTCAAAATCCAAGGATATTCTGCTATCCACTCTTGTATTCCACCACTCATCCTATCCACGTGCACAGCAGCAAGTATCTCAAAGAGATACAAACCTACCCAGTTCTTTTCAATTGAGCTTTTAATAGTCTGATCTGGAAATTAGATAATGATGTGAGAAGATGATTCTATGACAAAAAAAAAAGTCGGTTGTTTGGCCATACATTATCAGCTAAATCAGAGGTATAAACTGAAGATGTAGATTCCTGTTTATCTTACCGAGCACCATGGGGTATAAGCATTTCAGATATGCTCCTTAGCCCCCCTTGCTCCCAGGAGCAGTGTAAATATTCCCACTAGCATTGCCACCCTCAGGCAATGCCATGCCAACCCTTAGCTTACCTACTGCAATCCTGTTGGTATCCCCTTCCCCCACTGATTTAAAGCTCTCTGGCTCAGCCCCACCAGCTCATTCTCAAAGATGCATTTTCCCCATGGGGGTAGGTGGATCCCGTCAGGCCACATTCCTGTCATGTCATACCAGTCTAGGATGCTTTTTGCAGGTCTCCAATCCTACAATTCAATGAACCAATCACACTCATATAGCCATATTTTTTTAACACCTGTAGCATCACTATTATGGAGACTGTATTCGTAGGATCCTTACCTTCTTTAGATCAGTCCTTCCTCACACATGAAAAAATACAACAAGTTGGCAGCATTTTAATAAATGATCTATATTGTGTTAGTCTATTTCCCTTTTTGTACAAACTATCCAGACAGAAATCTCCTTCCATGCTTAAAGCTGGAACGCTTGTGATTTTCAAAGTAAGGAAGTGTTGTGCTGGAAGTAAAAATTCATCTGCCAGCTGGCAACAGAGCAGAATTAAATATGGGACTGGTATTTATTACAAAGAATCAATTTGGCTGTTTATTTTTCATGTTCCCTTGAATGAGTACATCCAATATCAAAAGAAAAAAAAAAGGTGTGATGTCCTCAAAGCAATAGTTTAAGCTAGTCTGTTCATCTTAGCTCACACAGAGCAAGTATTTGGAAGAAATAGGTGTCATAGACTGTAAATCACTGAGGAGGAGGAATTAAAGGATCTCAAGATGGGGAGGCAAGTGATTAATTTGTATTTTACATTAAAAAACAATATGAGCTTGGCATCAGCAAATATTAGTTTCTTTCTGTATCATGAATACTGTTGTTTTTTAATAAACAGAATTAAAAAGCTATTAGAAACTCTTTCTAAGTGACAAAGATGCACTATGTCTGGTAAAGAAATTACCATGGGCATAGTTTTACATTAGAGGGTGGGTATCAAAACAGTCCATGATGCAGGTAAAGCCGATGCAACATCCTTCGTGTGAGGGCAGTTGGAGAGCAGAGCTTAGAAAGGTAAATTTTCATAAAGCAGTTGTAATGAAGCATGAATCTGAAGCAAAAATGCCATGACTGACACACCACCTGTAGTCATTTCTAAGATTCCACATGCTGTGGATTATCCCTTATTTTGTGCAAAAATTCCTGCTAAAATCAAATATATGCTTGACTATACTGGGACCTCAGTAAATATCCCTTCCCACCAGAAACTCTTCCTTCCTTCTGTTCAGAAAAATGGAAATTTTACATGAGAACTACAGAGCAGGTGACTTTATCTATATGGTGAAACAATCCATTTTTTGCAGTTGCTGTAAGTAGAGTGAACCTGCATGCACAACAATGCAGAAAATATTCCCAAGAGAAATTTAAACATGGGGGTACTTTTTACAGCAAGTAAAGGATTTTCACCATTTCTGTTTGCTGTAATTTGGAACACCTACATGCACACGTGTCTTGCCCTTACGTTCTAAACAAGTCAGGAAGAATTTTTTGTCTATAATTGCACACCAATGCAACACTTTCCCCTTTTCCGAATTATGCAAGCAAAGAGCTTCTAGTAGCACTTTTCTCCTCTTCATTGAAGAAAACAGCTATTGAAATAAAGAAAAATAGCAGCAGCTGAAAGTTTCAATTTAGCAAGCAAGTGACAACTTAAATGAATAATGAGTTTCCCATGCTTGAACTTTGTCACTGGATCAACCATAGCCCACTTGAGCGTATCACAGAATCACAGAATGATAGGGATTGGAAGGGACCACAAGATATCATCTAGTCCAGCCTCCCACTAAAGCAGGTTCGCCTAGATCAAATCGCACAGCAATGCATCCAGGTGGGTCTTGAAAGTCTCCAGAGGAGGAGACTCCATAATCTGTCTGGGCAGCCTATCACAGTGCTCTGTCACCCTCAAAGAAGTTTTTCCCTATGTGTGTAGCTACAGAAATCAGAGAGAAGATCCATGTGAATGGACTTATGCAGGATTGAAACATCCCTGAGTATCACAGTGCCCCTCTTTCTCATTGATACTTAAAATTTTAGGAAAATGTGATTACATTTCTTACTAATTATCTGGGAGCATAAATACAGCATTACTTCAGGTCTTGTTAAAGCAAAGGTAGGCCTGGATGAGAATCTACTAGTGATTCCTTCCTCAGCTCCATTGTGGTAGACTGGCTGTACAGCAGTTCTCCTATTCCCAAACTGCTGCTGTTGATGTTTTTATGGAAAGCCATCAGAAAGCACTGGCTGATTACTCCACAAAGTACTGTCTTTGAGGCAATTTTACCTGGCATTGGACAATGAATTCCTGTTTTCTAAAGCATCTCCACAGCCAATTTGGTTTAGCTGTGTTGAACACTTCATTGTTTCATTTGTAAAAAGAGGTAACAACATTTACTTACAACATGTACTTATCTTTTCAGCCTTCCATACAGCTTAAATTACGCTTAGTCAGAGGAATGATCCAGAAAGCAGCTATTTCTGTTTTCAAAAAAATGAGATGTTGAAGGAGTGATATTATCTTCAAGTGTGTAAAAAACTCAGTGCCACAGGACATTGCTTAACAGTGTCTACAAAGTCCCATAGAGATTGTACAGATTGTTGCCTTCATCCCATGGAAATCTGCAATGATTTTATTGGATACCAGTACTTGGCCGTATTTCTTTCACATACCGCCTGAAACTCAAAAAAAGGCCATGGGAATTATAGTATATGTGTTTTGATCACAAAGTCTGGCTCAGGAAAGTTTACTTGTGCACTCCTTGGTACGAGGAAAGCTTGGAAACGCAGGAGAAGCATTAGAGGAAGGAACACAGAGGCTGTGCAGACAGACTTCTTCCAAAGGATGACATGTCTGTGCAGGCAGGAGAGGAAGTTTTGGACTTCTGCTACTTACTTATTTTGTGGTTTCTAGTGCAGGAAGATTTACAGAGCTAGTTATACCATCACCTCCAAGAACTGATTATTTGGGTTATTAGTATTCTAGGCAACAGGAGGAAATCATGGTTAAGGAAATCATGCAAAAAAACCTGTCAGGTATTTCTGTAGTATCTTGCACTTTCTATCTACTGATGTTTGTAAGATCATCACTCTTGGTTGTAATCAAGGCAATTTACAGCAACTCTTTCCAGTTTATGGACTCACTCAGTAACTTTCCTATTTCTCTGTAAATATCACACTTTTCATTGGTACTGTATACACAAACCAGACTCCTTAAGAAGAAGCTGGTGTAATGGAAATCCAGATATATGAGTGAATTCAATCATGTGCTGATAATTAAATAAGAACTGATGACCTTTTGGTTTTGCTGTCACCGAGATGCCATCAGCCTTTTAGACCTGTTTAAGTTCAAAGGCATAACTCATCTGTTCAGGAATTTATTCAGGAATTTAGCACAATGCTTACATTTCTCTGTTAATAAATATTTTTGTAATATCTTCCCAAGATTTGTTTAAAGGCATCTAGAATCTAAGTAATTGAAATACAGGTTTTGTGGAAAACCTGTACTAAAATAACTAGCCTAGATTATTACAGATACAACATTTTGGACGGAGTGTTTTGGCAGCCATTGAAGTCAAAGGCTCACGTCCAGCTTGGTTTCACCTAGGAATGAATGTGAAAGTGTAAATGTGGAAAGTGCACCCTCTTTACTTTCCCTAAGTCCCCATGTGTTTGATGCAGTTAAAAACCTAAACTGAAACATAACCATCCAAACAGGAAATGGAATTCACAGTTTAGCAGAGTCTTGAGATACAAATAATTGAAAGGTGAAAGTTTTAGAAGCTGTCCATCTTTTTTCCTCTATTTTGGACTGTCTGTAAGTCCAGTAAAAACATACACATTCTTGAGTGCATGACATTTGAAAACAGTACAGGAATAAAGGTAATAATGTCTTTCCCAGGCATCAGGAAGTAATGATCTGACTCATTTTCCTACTGGGATAAATGACAGAAATTTCACTGAATTCAGCAGGTGCAGGTAAAGGCTTTGGCTTGTTTACTGGTTTACATTGGCCTTTGTGGCCTGATTCTGAATCTACCCAAGACATGAGATGTCGATCTTCACTGAAACTCACGGTAAAACTGCCCTGTCTTCTATCAGTTCAGACCTCTCTTCAAGAGTAGTCTCACTGATTTTAGTAGAGTTACATCAAAGTAAGGGAAAAAATAGAATTGGGATGTTCGTATTTGAGGGTCAGTCTCTTCTCCCAAGTAGTGGATGATAGAACAAGACCAAATGACCTCAAGTTGCACCAGGGGAGATTTAGATTGAATATTAGAAATAACTTTTTCAGCGAAAGGGTTGTAAAGCCCTGGAACAGGCTGCTGAGAGAAGTAGTGAAGTCACCATCCTTGGAGGTCTTTAAAGATGTGTAGATGTGGTGCTGAGGGACATGGTTTAGTGAGACTTAGCAGCATTAGGTTAATGGTTGAACCTGATGATCTTAAAGGTCTCTTCCAACCAAAACAACGATATGATTCTGTGATTCTGTATCTGAAATCATGCCTGATGAGTAAATGACATTTAAAATGCATAAGGGTTGCATTCAGAAGTCTTCCTGAAAATGCAAAAATACTTTTGGCCTGTTTATATACAGGTAGGACAAACGCAGTTGCATGGATTTGTTAATGTGCCACATTAGCTAGTGAATAATGCTGATCCCCAGCTTTCAGAAGCAACTTTTTAGATAAAAATGACATGCTGCCAGAGAACATTTTTTAAGGATATCTGTTCTATTCGATGTCTGACACATTTTATGCGGTGTGAAATCTATGTAAACATTTGTGTTCTCAATTGCTCTCTGTATCTCTGAATGTCGGTACACTACACATTCTTGATATGAAACAGACTTTCTCCAGGAATTACATATAAATTCTAGCCTTAGTTAAACTAGTTGTGTAGTAAATAGCCAATGGTAACTTTTATTTATCACTTATATTTGTATTTATCTTTTAAATAAAATGGCAGTTACTTTAAAGTAAAAAATGAAACTGGTAAATATTAAAGTTTCATTAAAATCTCCAGACTCTACATTATTGCAGAAATTCACCAAACCCCAAATTCTTGTTACAGGTACTGTTATTAATTTCTACATCTGTACAGACCTAATCAAATAATCTGGACATTGAACATCATCAGGAAGATTATTAATAAAAAAGTAGCTTTAGCAAATAAAAAAACCAAGGATAAGAATAATCCTAATAAATAATAAATGCGAGTTTATGTTAGAACGTCAGTTTCCTGTAAAATATGCTGGGAAATTTTACTGGAAAATGTCAAGCAAGAAGCGTGCTTCCTACTCCTGTAATTATACAGAGTGCTAAGCAAAAATTTAAAAATCTACTTGTTGAAGTCTTATAAAGATGGATACAGTTATGTTGAAGAACAATTAGTGTTTATTAGTGACCACTGGAATTGTATTTAGTTAACTAGTTTATTGTTCTTCTGTGGAGATACTTTTTCTCTTTGCTGGTTGGTTTTTTTTATTTTGGGTCCTAAATAGCTTGATCCTGTTTGTGTGGTGGTGACTGAGCGTATTGTAACAGGTTCTTACTTACAGTAAGTAGCGGCTGAGCTGGAACTGAAAGTGCTCACTGGTTGATTGCCTGACTGTAGGCTGCAGACAGAATCTGTGTTTCTTTTCAAGTTCAGAAAGATTCACAAAACAAATCTAAAAGATCTAATTTTTCCAATTGACACTGTAGAAGAAGGGTCTGCTTTTACTGAATAAATTAAAATACTGTAATGGTACAGTTTTAAACTAGGTAACTTAAAGCTAAATACTATATTCCATATCAGAATAACTGAGAATTGTATTTTTTTCTTGTTTCCTCTAACTACTTCTGCTGTGTCTAACTATGGCAAGTTTTGCTCTAAACAACAATTTTGCACATGCCATGGACTTAATTCTAATATCACAGATACCTAAAATAGCAGTGCAAAATCAGGCTCTGGTTATATGGAATGCAGCATACCGAAAACAAAGATAAAACAAACAAACAAACGGCCTATAAAAAGCTCCAGCCCAAGCTCTAGTCTTACTTTAACCTAAACAATGCTGTAGAACAAAACTTGAGATGAACTGCTCTTTGTTTTTATTAAATACAGTGGTTTTACTTCAGCCCAATTAAGAGATGCAGCTAGGTATCTCTTTAAAGGGAAATGAATTCAGTGCACGACGGCAATTCCTAGAACTCTATGAAATAGATACAAGAGAAAATACTGCTAGAGGAATCATGGGGAAAGTCTGTATTAAAAAACTGCATAAATGACTGACTGTGCATGAAAACAAAATATTTACTCAGCTTCAAATCTGGCTTTGTTTTTAATTTGGGGTAAATTACTTGAAATAATTTCCCTTTTACACATATTGCTTAGGTAAAATTTTACATTTAAAATAAAAGAAGGAAAAAAACCACCAATAATATAACCTAACCTAAGAATATAATAGATTATGTTCAATAATATAACAAAACTCCTAAGTTTAATGAAAATCCCAGCTTCAGCGGAACTGCTGATAGACTAGGTTTCATCTGCAGACAAGTGTTTTCTGTATTAAAGTAAAAATTCTCTGAAATGTTTTGGAGCCTTTGATTTAATGGTGCTGAGCAAGTCCATTCAGATTTCCGGCTTCTTTTAGTTAAAAGAAAACAGTAAAAAACTGGAAACATTAAAGTAATAGCTTGATGCTTCTCTGTATGAGTGCAGTCTTGAATGCATAGAATTTATTCTGATGTTGTACTAAACCAGATCTGAACAACTAAAGAAAGCTGCAATGTGTGTTGCTCTGTAAAATAAAACTGTTTTGTTACACAATCTGCTTAAGTAGCTTTTATACTGGCTATTGTACTGGGGTAGTAAGCCTCTAAAGGAGGTGAAGTCTGCTTTGACATGCAAGTGCATGTCGCCTATTGAAGCCAAGTCAGCCCATGAGATCAATGTAGGTGTAAAACGGCTGATTCTTAGCAATGAGATGGATTAGTGGCAAGTAATCCAAGGATTACACAGACCCAGCAACTGAAAGTAGTCCTCAAAAATGGTTAGAAGTAGTGGGTCATCTTTAGGAGTGTGTTTTTTACATCTTGACAAAAAAAAAAAAAAGTAAGGAAAGAAACATTCTACATCAAAGGGAATTTTAACTTTTAAAATTATTTTTAAAACACTGTGATATCTGTTCATAGAATCATAGGATGTCTTAGGTTGGAAGGGACCCTGGAGATCATCTAATCCAACCTCCCTGCCATGGGCAGGGATGCCTCTCAACTAGACTAGGTTGCTCAAGGCCTCATCCAGCCTAGCCATGAACACCTCCAGGGAGGGAGAGTCCACAGCTTCTCTGGGCAATC
>VZZY01022526.1:0-21736 GCA_013400335.1 Eurystomus gularis
TCTATGATTCTATAACCCTTTCAGTGATGAAACTCTTCCTAATATCCAATCTAAACTTCCCTTGGTGCAACTTGTGGCCATTTCCTCTCGTCCTATCACTTGTTACTTTGTTGAATAGACTGACTCCCACATCTCTACAATCTCCTTTCAGGCAGTTGTAGAGAGCAATAAGGTCTCCCCTCAGCCTCCTTTCTCCAGGCTAAACAACCCCAGTTCCCTCAGCAGCTCCTCATAAGAATTGTGCCCTAGACTCTTCCCCAGTTTTTTTGCCCTTCCTTTGGACATGCTCTACTACCGCAATGTACTTCTTGTGGTGAAGGGCCCAAAACTGAACACAGTATTTTATGTGCAGCGTCATCAGCGCTGAGTACAGGGATAAAATAACTTCTCTGACAATTCTTCAGACAATTCTGTACCTTTATTCTGCTGACTATTTAAAACTATCCATGTACAGATTGGCCAGTTCCCTCACCTACTGCAGGAACTGGGGGTATTGCTGGGACTGCCCAGGATTCCTCTTCCCAGGAAGCTCACCAACACATTGAAGCACACAAATAGTGCTGGTCTAGGCACAACAGGCAATTGTCTGAAATTCCCACCTGGATATCTGTAACAGTCAGTCAGCTGCTTTGCTATGAAGGAGGTAAGAGATCAGTCTATCACCTTGTCTCAAGTCAGTCCATTGCCTCATCTATACCAGAGATCATCTGGGGACTTCTTGGATCACCCAGGGAGCTGAAGACAAAATGCACTGGATATGTGCATGGATAGAGTGCTGGCACTCATCTACATCACAAACCTTGCTTTAATCATTTTATCAGTTATAGTTTAAATTAATGCTTGCCACAAGTGCTTCATTCTTGTGTTTAACCAGGCCTATGACTTCACTGAATGTAATACTAGCACGCACATAATTATGGTGTAAGAGAGATTTTTTCCCACTTCAGCACTTGCATGCATTCAACCACATGATTCTGTCACAGCTATGAAGCATGATTCTATTTATATGTCCAAGTACCTGCCATAGCAGCTTCCGCATCAAATAGCTGCTCTGCTGGTGTGAGCAGACGGTTGCTAATGGGAAATGTTACAGAGCTCTTGTGAGTGGAAATGGCCAAACATCATGCTAAGCAATATTGCTGCTGGTGCCACCAGGGAATTACCTGGCTACATATGCCTCAGCAATCCATTTTGGAGAAATCATTAGAAATGTATGTCCATCTCAGACACACAGCTACCTCATAGTTTTAACCCTGGGTTAAATTAATTAACTAACTAACTAATTATACAGTTCTGACATAGCACCAGTATAATATTTTGGTTTACCCCAAGACGTGCTTGCGACTACTTCATTAACAAAGAAAATGAAATGTGAGACTGCTAAAACACATAAACTAACCTAGAATGGATGTGTCCGCCATATTCATTTACATGGAAGCTTCATATACTAACATAGTAATGGTTAGTACTCCAAAAATCCCTTCATCCTGAGTCAGTCTCCAGCCTGACCCACAGTGGAGTGGTAGATCCTGGCATACAAAGGTTTTCCTGAGGTAGGGAAATGCCAGGGGAGTGGAGAGACCTGTCAGGAGCTTGCAGCTGTCATGGGAGAGGCTGATGAGGCCTGGGCTTTGCCATGGTTACGGCAATGACCCCCACTCCTATAAAAGAATCCCCTGGAGAGTACCAGCTCACTATGAGGAGAACTGTGAACAGAGCGTGGCACAGCAATTGTGTGGAAGGACTTTCAGGAAGGGCGCTGAAAGCTCTGCTAGCTCTGACCAGGGAGGGATGGTATCAACCTGGCAGAAAGCCATGGCCTTGCTAAGCTTCACACCCACTACAGCTGATGCAGCTTCCCAGACAGTGGAAACATGCAACCACCTAGGCTGCAGGCTGTGCCCTGCTCCCACATCAGTACAGGTACATGCTTGTGGGAGGTGTGCCCAGATAGAGGAATAACAGGGCACCACAAGGAGGTTGAGAAGCATCAGGGAGTGCAAGAGGAAGATCACTGGAACCACAGCTTACCTTCCCTGAGACAAGCCCAACAGGCAGACAAGACACATAATATGGAATATTCCTCAGCCTTTCTCCAACTGACTGAACACAGTGACCTGAAGCAGAGGGGGCAATGATGACAAGTTCCTACCCAGTGCAGCAGATGCATCCGCTCAGCAACAGCTCCACCTTCTCAGGTCCCCTTGCATAACAGGTACGAATCTCTACAACTGGAATCTGACAACAACAAGGATGATGGTTCATCTAGCTTGGAAGTGTGACTGAGGTTAAGTTGGTCTATGCCCTGTATCAAAACCACTTCTTAAAAGAAAAAAAGAACGGTCATTGTCATAGATGTCTCCCTTCTGAAGGGAATAGAAGGCCTGATACGCAGACCAGATCCACTTCTTAGGGAAGTCTCCTGCCTCCCTGGAGCCTGGATTAAAGATGTGGTGAGAAAACTTCCTACCCTGGTATGGCCCTCAGATTATTATCCATTATTGATTTTTCAGGCAGGTAGCGACAAAGTCACAACAAGAAATCCAAGGACATTGGGATGACTAGTTAAGGGATCAGAAGCGCAAGTAGTGCTCTCCACTATCCCTGCAGGAATTATGAGATAAGAAACAGGAAGACTCATCAGATCAATACCTGGCTCCAAGCCTGGTGTCACTGGCAGGTCTTTGGGATTTTTGATCATGTGTCCTGGTTTGGCCAAGACAGGGTTAATTTGGTGCAGCTGGGCTATTCCATACCATGCTGACATCATGTCCTGGCGCCAGTTCCAGTTCCACAGTGCGACTTGTGTGCGTTCGGCCGCTCCACTCGGTCCCACTCAGCATCATCTGTTTGTCCACACGGTATCACTCGTTCTGTATATTGTTTTTCTCACTGTTGTCATTGCTGTTGTTACTGCGACTATTCCTTGTGTGTCACTGTATTAAACTCTCCTTATCTCAATCCCAGCTCTGTGTTTCCCCGTCCCCCTTCCCCGGAGCGGTGTGGGAGGGGGCAGCAGAAGCGACCACGTGGCTCAGCTCCCAGCAGGGACTGAACCACCACATCATGGGTTGGTTTACACATCAGGCCTGCTGGCAACAGAGAGGGTACACCTGTCTCAAGTGGGGAAAAGGATTTTTACACAGGACTTGGCAGGGCTCATCAAAACAGCTTTAAACTAGTTTTGAAGTGGGGGAAAGGATAAAAACAGGCTCACTAGGACAGGAGAAAATGACCTTAAGTTGTGCCAGGGGGTGTTTAGGTTGGACATGAGGAAAAATTTCTTCCCAAAAGGGTTGTAAATCATTGGAACAGGCTGCCCAGGGAAGTGGTGGAGTCACCATTCCTGGAGGTATTCAAAAAGCATGTAGATGTGGTGCTGAGGGGCACAGTTTAGGGGTGACTTGGCAGTGCTAGGTTAACAGTTGGACTTGATGATCCTAAAAGTCTCTTCCAACTGAAATGATTCTCTGATCTTTTCCACCAGCTTTTTGTTACTGAGCAGAATACAGTGACGAGAAACTGTGCTTGGGCATTCCTCCTACAATCTTTGGAGGAGGGACCATTTTATGGATTTTGTGTTTTTTTTCTTTATGACTTTCTCTAACATGATGACTTTTAAAAATAATACAGTTTTATTCCTGCCAGTGATATCTGATTGAAAATGATGCCTGATGCAATCCTCTAATTGGCCTTGATTTAGGACAGAACAGTGTTTTCAACACATTCTTTTGAATGGGAAAGGTTTGCCACCTTAAGGCAAGAGATGCAATTAGACTTGACCTTGGCTTAGAGGGTCAGAAATGCTCTGTCCCATGCCTAGTCCAGAATTGCAATAATAATAAAATGATCCCTTTATAGCCATAGGTACTAACAACATTCAGATCTCTGCAACAGAAATTCCAGTATTTCCCCCAGCTGAGGAAAGGGCTTCTGCAGCTGCCCAGGCGGGACATCCCAGTGATAAGACAGCTGACCATGGCAGCAATTCAAGTGGAAAAGCACCACCATACTTGAGACCAGTATGCCATTTTCCTAGGCAATCAGGGTACACAGGAAACTGAGGTATGTTCCATGCACACATATCTGCCTCAGATCTGCTCTCTGCTCCTTACAGATCTTGTCATCCAGCCTCCTCCTCTGTGCCCACAGCAATATGTATATATTGTCCAGATGTAACCATGTCATTTGTAGCATGGCCAAGCTTAATCTGCGTGGGGAGGTGCCTGAAAGCATATTGGATATACAGACAAAAGTACCCATTATTAACTGTGGAGCTTACACACACTACATGTCTTAGCACTTCTACTTCAGTTGAGAGAAGCAACTACAGGTCCAGTAAAGGAAATGTGTTGTTAGTCTAAGTTACCAGAAGAGTCTAGTCTAGTATATTTGACTCTTCAGGTAGCCATGAATCTATGTCCTGAACTTTATCTGGAGTTCCTTGCTGAGAGTAAAGCACTAGTTGGAGGTGCCATTGGAGCCTTGGCACTGAGGATGTGCCAAGCAGTGGTTTATATTACTAGGTTTTACTTGCCAAAGGGTCAGTAGTCCAGGATGACATATTGCCATTGTAGAGGTGATTAACTACAGATAGGTCATCATTCATCAGGAAGGGATGGAGACTTTGAGGCAAATGGAGGTGTTACAAAACATTATTCATGAATGATGCCACACAAGATCTTACTCCAACAAGGGATTCCCATGCTGGCCAGTTTAATGCAGTGCTCACCAGTATTATTGCTGTCTGTTTTAGGATCCTTTTGGCTCCTTGGTCCTTCTTCTCAGGCTGATCTTATGCAGACTTTGGGATGCCATCATAATCCTGTTCCACTTCTGTATATTGCTGGCCCATGGTCTATATTGTCTCACAAATTCAAAGTGTGGCCCATTACTATCTTTGAAGAAAATCAGGGAAATAGTTGGATCTTCTAAAGGAAGCCTAAGGATGGAGGGGTAATTTCCTGTTGCAACACATTAGCCAGCTTCCACCCATAACATCCGTCATGACTATAGCATATTCTAGCACCTCTGAGACAGCAGCATCTCATCATGACACAGATATATACAGGGGCTGCTCTGTACTCATTAATGCCAAGAGATCATCTACCAGTGCTGCAACACAGCTTTATATCCTGGCTGGAGTCCAGGCTTTGCTACAATTAGCATATTAGCTTCAATTATATGAGCCTGCAGCTAGCCTTTAGCTAGTTTCTCTGTAATTTATCTCAGGAAGTTTGATCTTGGCTGTCTTGTTCCTGATGTAGCTTGGTTCCAAGTGAATTTTACACAGAATATTCCTTCTCTGGCTGACACTTTGACTATTTCTAACAACTCTGGAGTCAAGATCCTCTTTCTCACGTCAGGAAATCTGTGATGGGTTCCCCTGTGTGCACAGCTTGAGGACTGGTTGTTCAAAGATATCCAAAATATCCTGAAAAAGCCTTAAGTTCATATCTCACTTCATGATGAGTTTTATAAGGGACCCAGGACAAAAGGGTCAGCCCCCAGCCTTTCAGTGTGCAAACCCTCCTTAGGGAAAAGCAGAGCCCTACTGGGCAAACACTGGGAATGCTGGGAAAAAGGTCTCCTGTTAAAATGCTGGCTGGTGACTCAGACTTGAGCCTCTGTTTCATTGTATGCGTTTTGGGTGTGATCTGGGCAAATTTAGCTAATATTTCTCTATGTTTTTACAGGGGGGTGAGGCTAACAACAATGGCTTATGAAGCTGACTGTAGCACAGTAAGAATAAATTCACAGATAGTTGTGAGGCATTTAGACACTGCAGTGAAAGAGCCCATGAAAGTGACTGGCCAAAACTGTCAGTTCTTTGCTTTATGTTAATATATTAACCTTCCCTCAGCAGGATAGAGGTTCAAAGGGCATCCTCAGACAAATTCCTTCTCTCCCCTCAAAACAGCCTAGACATAGCTGAAGCAACTGAGGAGCAAAAGGCTAAAGACTGCTGGAAAGTTGAGAGCTGGTTAAGCTAAAAAGGAAATGATTATGAAGGATTAGAAGGAAATGTAGCAGACCTTCTGGTCTTTCCGTTTACAGAGCAAACTATGACCAGCTCTTGTAGTGACTCTGAAAGATTGGTTCGAAGGAGAGCAACAGCTTTAGGATTTTTGTTCTTACATCCATGTCCTGGTTTGGCCAGGACAGGGTTAATTTTGTGTGGAGCCAGGTTATTCTATACCATGCTGACGTCATGCCCGGGGGACAGTTCCGTTGGGGGCCAGTTCCGTTGGGAGTCAGTTCACTTTGGACTTCGCTCGGGTCAGTCCCTCGCTGTTGTTCTGGTATTATTTTTTTTTTGTATTGCTCTTTTCTTACTGCTTAATATTGTTTTTGTTAACTGCAAAGTTGCTTATTATATGTTGTTTTCTCATATATATATATATATATTAAACCTTCCTTATCTCAACTCAAAAAGGCACTTTTAAACCTTTTTTTTCTTTCTGTCTCTGTCCGCGGCCCACGGCAGAGGGGAGGGGGCAGGGAGCGGCGGCATGGCCACGCGGCTCGGCTACCCTGCAGCCGCAGCTGCAGCTCTTACTAAACCAACACAATCCACAAAGATAAAAAACATTACATTAACTCACCTCAATGTGGGAAAACAGAAGAGCAAATACTGATTGACTGCTTTTTAAAAGTGAGATATGAAATGAAACACATATCACCAGAACAATCTCTGATAGACGAGATCAGAGAAGAGGTGCCGCAGCTATAAAGTATTCATGGGAGTTAACTGTCTGTGGATAATCCACACCACTCTTTTCATAGAGCTATTATCTGATATTTAATTGTTCCACCACACTGTGTTTTTGGCACAGTTTTTTTCTTATATTGCATAATAAGGTTGGACAGGGCTCTGAGCAACCAGATCTAGTTCAAGATGTCCCTGCTCACTGCAGGCGGGTTGGACTAGATGACCTTTAAAGGTCTCTCCCAACCTAAACCATTCCATGATTCTATGATTCTATAATAACCTAATGGTTTTGTAGCTTTGGGATGACAAACTCAAACTCTTCTTCCAGGTAATACTAAAAAAATGAAGAGATAGAAAGAGCCTTCAGTGATGTACAGTCATTATGTGTTGTTTTATTATAAGACATATACCATCATCTTCCCACACATTTATTATGCAGGATATCTACTGGATGCTCAGCTTGGCACTCCACAGTATGCTGCCACCATCAAACAAATGGCAGGAAATTGGCAGCATGCTGTGGATTTGCTTTCTGCATCTGAATGGAAAACACTGTTCTGTACAGACCTTCTGCCCTTCCGTCTCCACCCACTCCTGCCATGGCTTCAGATTTCCAAAGCAGCTTTCAAATTGACAAAAGCCTCTGTCCTTCATAATTTCAGTACAAAACTTGCCAATGTGCAACCAAAACTAGCCACTCCTGAGGTGTCACTTGAGAGCATACATCCCCTCCTCCACTGCTCAAAAACACTCCATAGAATTTTATTTATTTTTATAAAGGGGAAAGTTGGAAAATACTTCATTAGGAATTTCAAGAAGAATTAGGGTGAGTGGGATGTGATCCCTCCATCTGTGTTTTTGTTGCAATTTCATCTGGAAACTAAGCAGTCCATTACACACGCCACTATAAATGACAGCCTGTGCCCCGGGCTGTTCACCCCATAGAAAATTAATGATTACAGTTAACCACGCCAGTGCTCTCAGGTGGCCAGCTCTGAGTCACACCTAATGCTTCTAGTGCAACTCCAGCCGCACACCTTATACACTTAAATATTCCACAGGCTACTAACAAGGCATTTGCAAGTGCAGTTCAGGAAGACCTTGAATTGTGCATCTTTCTTGTTTTAAATGGAGACTAATACAAGTCAAGAAACCTGTTGCCAGTACAGCGTACTCCTATCCCTTCATCTCCATGGTTAGCACTGCCTGCCATAAGCTGAAGGCAGCTTGGCTGACAAAATACCCCAAGGCATAGCCTGCATGCCAATAAAGTCAAAGGCACTGGGCACATAATCTCACCGCACCTAAGGAGCTGCAAAGAGCTTCAGTTAAAAGTCTGTCATACTGCTCTTAATGACCCTAGGCTGAGCCGATTTCCCTGTGGATCATGCTTACAAATACATAGCAAGACTGCAGATGTCAGCACCGATTCTGTACCTCTGCTGTCTTGTATTATTTGCTGGACTATATCTACACAGACACAAGGAGTGGCACACTTCAAGCTGAACAAGCATCTTGTCCACATTATTTACCTAATGGAGCAAATCATCCCCAAAGGGGTGTTGACATTTCTCAAGGGAGAACTTAGTCTTCTCTTTTGCTCTCAGGGACCTTCCAAGATGATTCTTCCTGCTGTTGGGTTGGGCCTGGCACTGAGCTCTGTGGTAGTGTGGACACCTACCTCCACGTCTGTGGTTTCAAGATAGAATTGATAAGGCAACTTTCTTCCTCACAAGACCTTTTTCTGCTGCAAAGGCAGGTATGATTATTAGGTTACCAGCTACAACTAATCCAGGGTGAATTTCAGCTGCCTAAAAGAAATCACAGAATGGTTGGTGTAGGACGGAACTTCTGGAGGTCATCTGATACAACAACCCTGCTCAAGTAGGACCATGTTCAAGGGGCTTCTGAATAGCTCCAAGGAGGGAGACTCCACAGCCTCCCTGGGCAACATGTTTCAGTGTTCCCTCGTTCTCACAGTAAAAAAATGATTCCTGATGTTCAGACAGAATCTCCTGTGCTTTCATCTGTGCCTGTTGCCTCTTGTCCTGNTGTTATTCCAGGTGAGACGTCAGTAGTTCAGAGCAGAGGGGAAGGTCACTTCCAGGCATTGGAACAGGTTGCCCAGGGCAGTGGTGGAGCCCCCATCCCTGGAGGTATTTAAAAGACTTGTAGACAGCTAGGTGAGGCTGACTAGTCTGTAGTTCCCTGAGTCCTCCTTCTTGCCCTTCTTAAGACAGCAGTGGTGTTCGCTTTCATCTGGTTCTCAGGCACCTCTTGCAGTCTCCATGATCATTCAAAGATCATTGAGAGTGACCTCGCAACAATCTTTCTCAGCACTCAGGGCCCTTGGACTTAAGTGTGTCCAGTTTGCTTATGTATTCCCTAACCTGATCCTCTTCCACCAAGGTTAAGTGTTCCTTGTTCCAGACTTTCCCCCTGGTCTCAGAGTTCTTGGATTTCTGAAGTTTGCTCTTACTACTAAAGGCTGAGGTGAAGAAAGCATTTGGTACCCCATCCTGTTTCCCAGTCCTTTGTTGCAAGGGCCTCTGACTCATTCAGCAGCAGAACCACATTTTGTTTAGTCTGCCTTTGGCCACTTACATATTTATAGATGTCCTTTTTGCCTTTGACATCCTTCATCACATTTACCTCCAGTACCTGGGATGTACTGAGGATCCAACACTTAGAATGCCCAATACTTGGGATGCCAAAGCTGGAAACAAGAGGCAGCATAGCCTACGTAGAGCCCTGTTCAGGGGTACAGCATGGTCTTGGGCTTTGCAGATTCTTCTTGAAATGCATTGCAGAAGCATAAATAAATTTCTACTTTACACACTTTGGGCTTCAACTTGGATAAAAGTCCTAAACAAAATGAGGTGGTTTTCTAATTATTTATAGGAGAAATACCATTCCAAACCTCAGTCCAATTCAGCAGCGTTATCCACTGTTATAACAACTAGGGGGTTATCCACTCTGGGACCAGACTTAGACCCAAGCATTTGTGTAAGTGCATTGCATTTTCCTGGAAGAAGTTCTTGGCAGGAAGGCATGTAGTTTCCAGCAGAGCTAACTGGGAAACAAATGCAATTAAACCTGCAGAAGCCAGGAAAAATCTAACCCTTACAGCAAAGGGCCGCTGAAAACAATCGTAATTATTATAGTGTATAAAACTCACCAACATGTGCAATGAGAAGCTGGAGGAAGGACAGATGTGAGGCCTGGATCTTAAGCAAACACAGAGGGGCAAATTTTATCTCTACCAGATGACCCTGTGATTACACAATGCTTCAGCCCAGTGGAAGAGTTTGAGATTTTCTGTCTACAGTCTTGCATGAATTAGCTTCAGATGAGTTTCAACAGAGTAAAAATGCACCACTGATTTTTATTCAGTTTCATTTAATAGACTGTTGCAATACACTTTTTAAAATGCACTTCTACTTTACAACTATTACTTTCTCATACTCTCCTCCTTAATCTCTT
The DNA here is from genome assembly GCA_013400335.1 of Eurystomus gularis. Lineage (NCBI taxonomy): Eukaryota > Metazoa > Chordata > Aves > Coraciiformes > Coraciidae > Eurystomus > Eurystomus gularis. The sequence continues at coordinate 10,196 of VZZY01022526.1, forward strand.
TCCTCCTAGATCTTTAATTGTGTAGAAGAACTACTCTGATGTATTTAATTTCCATATAATTTCCCTGTTTGGCAATAATATCCCCAGTTAACTACTGTTCTCATTAACCAATTTACTCATTTATTATCAAGGGCAATGGCTTTAACTGTTCTAATAATATGCCTTGTTAATAATGCTGTAATGAGGATTATCCTTATACTGCTCTCAGAAAGTTCTCTTTTTCCCTAAAATGAGAAAAAGGCATATTAATGCAAAATAACCTTCTACATCCTGGCTAAGTGTTTTGTTGGAAGGAAGAGAAAATATGGAAAAGTACTGTAGATTTTTAACCTCCATAGGTTACCATTAGAAATTCAGTGGCTTACAATAGGTGGAGTACATGATGCACTTAGCCCATAAATCAGTTCTGGCCTCAGCTCTCTCTCTTATTTCCTATAATTAGACACCAAGAGGCTTCTTTATATCCTCAGCTGCACTGGGCTGTAGGCATGCTTATCAGCTTCACTGGATGTACCGAACAGAATACTGTTAATTATCATAGAAAAGAAGTAAAATCAAAAGGAAAATATCTAGTTAAACTTTTACCAAATTAAACTAAAAGACCAAATCTGAGAGAGTCTTCTGTAAAATTATCTAAGGAATCACAATAAAACTGCAACGACTGAACATACATTCTGATATTAGTAGCATTGAAAATGTAATGTCTAGAATAGGCAGCAAATGAGACAGGTTTACTAATGATAAAAAAAAGTATCTGGCACAGTCTTGTTAGAGATAGAAGTTCACACATGTACAGGTAAAACAGAGAAGCTGCACAAGAAACTGGCTTTTAGAAGAAAAGGGAACAGAAGCATACATCAATGCATGGTCAGGCAAGCTCTGGAAGTTTAAATGTTGGAGGAAGAAGCACTTGGTGAAAGATAGCTTCATAATGCATCTGAACTGATAGAGAGCTGAATGCATCTCACATTTTACAGTTTTGCCAAAACAGAGAGCACCCACAGACTGGTCTAACAGTCCCTGGGGAACAGAAATCTCTTCACTATCACTTGTGCAATGCACATTTTCTATGCCACATTCTGTACACATAAAGACCCCCTGACCTAAAACAAAATTATAAACCCTTTAAGCCCTCCATCTTCCAGCATATTATTCAAATGGCCCTGTATTCCCCATTTCAGTACTGTTGAATTTGAATCTTGCCTTCAGTGATCCGTTAGGATTTTAAGGCATACTTAGGTGAGGGAAATAGTTGAATGTCATTAGTTCTAGGCGCTGGAGACACGGCACTTGATATGATAAGCACCTGTGATGGGATGATGGTAAATTTATCTTCAGAAGTCAATGTTATTTACCAGTATCTGGAAATGTTAGTTCACCATAATCAATTCTTTTTGTCTTATATTTTGCTTTTAATGAGTGGAAATTGGAAAGATTGAAAGAGCAATGTCCCAGCAATGTTTCTGTTTCAGATAAGCCATTGCAGCTACAGCTACAAAGCGTCCAAATACATTCAGTTTGGGATTTAGCATACTGTAAAAATGGTAAAAGCCACACTTTCAATAATTTGCAGAGATGTCAAATAAAGGCCTGCTTATCCTACACATCTGATCACACCCTTAATCTATGTTTTTTATGAAGCACAAAAGTTGGAAGTAGCCTTAGCATGAATTTGTAAGGCATTAATTTGTATGAAAAGAGAATTCATTAGTTTCCATTATTCCCTGGAAGGTTCTCTTGATATCAACAAATACATAGAGATGAAAACTTGGCTGCACTAAACAGACCTGGTATTTTCCTATTGACTTCGTTGGAGGCACTATTTAACTTGGTGTTTTATGAGGAGTAGGTTTTATTCTCCCTTGAGGAGTCACTGTCTTTATTGTGGGGCAGGTAGCATACTTTATATAGCAATTCTGAGGTAGCTCATGCAAATGATAAGAATTCACTAAACAAATTTTTATGGACTCTGAGGCCACTTAAGAAGGTAGTTAAGTAAATTCATATACTAGAGTTTAAAAAAATATGGGGTACTTTTTGCTCTCTTCTTTGGGCTTTGAAACAATGTAAACCATCTGATTTGATACTGAATTTAGCAATGAGGACTGTGCCCTTGAGTGGGTACAAGCTACTTCCAAATCATTGGTGTGCCAGTTCAATTTCACCACTTATTTATATTTTTTGGCTGCAATAATTTAAAGCCAAACTTAATTAATCTACTGACATTGTGAGAAGGCATACAAGAAACTGTTTAAAATATGAGTGTGTGACTTCAAATATTGTGTGACTTGGCTCTTGATATCAATCTTATTTTGAATTCCAAAGTTGTTATTGCTTAAAAACATGTCTTAAATGCTGTAGTTTTTCCTGTGGATGGTGTTTGTCATATTTTGCACACATCTATGCTTTCCTTTACATGGAAAGACATGCATTTTCCTATAGAATGTAGTCTATGCACTCAGCTTGCTCTTGATTACAATTTGTTTCTTCCCGGTTGAAAGTACTTGGGGTGTATAGCTTTCAGAGACAGACAACGTCACTTTTTCTTTTTATTGTGAAAAGCAAGCTGAAACTAGAGCAGAAGAATTGGGGATGCAGCCGAGCAGCACCTGGTCTGACATTTTTTAGCACTTGCCTCACTGTTAATGGACACTGATATTTTTCTTCCTGTGTTTGCCAGATTGGCTTGACCCTGACATAAATAGAGATAAGAGAAGCCACGGAGAAAGACAGATTGAAAGAAGTACAGCTGAAGGATGCGGATTAATATACGAGGACCATGACATGTTGGTAAAAATGTGCACAAAGAATGACAGACGGTCACAAAATAGGACACTGGCCAAGTAGAAACCATGACCTCCTCAGTCCAAAATGTTGCTATAAACCTATACACAGCTTTAAGTCACCAGCAGACTTGGTCAGCTTTGGAAAATTGAACTAGTAGTCCATTTTGTTTAATCTTCTAGCCAAAATATTGGCCCTGTTAGACTACAGTGGGTTACAAATCACTGGGATTTCAGTGCTAATGAACTCTTCCACTCCAATCATTTAACTTCTTTGAAAGCCTACAATTCAGCCAAAAATTGGAATTGGTTCTCTCATTGATAGAGTGATACTTATTCATTCACTTAGAGGTGCAGAGTAGATTTGCCATTCGATTATCCCCTGGATGCTAAAACATATTGAACTAATAAAAATCAATACAACTGACAGAGGCGGCCAAAACTTTCAAAACTGGTCATGTAGCCACATCAGATCATCAGTTGGAAAATTAAAAATAACCATATTCTGTTCAAAGCATATGAACAGCATATGAGTGAGGAAAATGTTCATTTACGCAATCCAGACTGGTTTGATTCAAGAAACAGCCAACCAGTGGCCCAGCTTGCAAGATGGATTACTTCTTCACGCACCACAATCAAAGTCTAGACAGATCTCTGCCATTTTGCGGTACATAATTATTCAGACTTCAGTTTATAATCATTAGCTTTTTAGACACAGTTACTGTAACCCATTTAGCATCAGTCTGGACATACTGCCTGAATACCTTTATCTACTTGTTCTGAAGGGCAGTGGCAGAGACAGAAACTTTACTCCACCTCTCTTCATTGCTATTACAGAAAAAAATCCTTAGCCTGGGTCTGTGCTAAACATTGCCACTCTCAGCCTCGAGATTCATCTTCATCTGTTGAGGCAGTATCTCTGTTCTGGTCTCTTGGACCAGTTATTACCTCTTCCAACTAGAGATGGAAAACTGGTAAACCATAGCAGAAGCTAAAAAGCCATTATTCAGACCCCTCTACAAAAAAAAAAAAAAAAAGGTAAAAATTTGAGGAACAGACCTAGGAAATGCTGCTACACAAACTAAAGATAAGAAGAAATGGCTGGCCTTGTGACACTCCATGGATGCTCAATATCAGTTGTGATCTGTCTCTGTGCTTTTGCTTATGAAAGATAAGCCCAGGACCTCCCTTCTTTGAGTCAGCAATAGTGTAAAAGTAATTGAAAATCCTGCAAGGAGAGGTCTATCCTGTTCTTGTATTTCACTGGTTCAGTAATCTGATGGTATTAAAATTTCTTCCAAGCTTCTTACTATTAGGCAGTGCCTTATTTGATCAGTTATAAAAGATGGAGTGGGCTGTTAGCTTACAGAGTTTCCTTCCCATACAGAATTACATGGTAGGCTGATTCAACCTGCATTTGAAAGCAAAAATTAGACTTTATTTGGCTCCTTTCTCATTTTTCTATTTTCATTTCCTCATACTTTTTATCCAAGAATGCTATAGACTAGTAACATCCTATGACTCCATTTCACACTTACTTAGCAATGGTATTTATTACTTGACTCTGGGTAGCAATCTGCCTATGTGAAGGCACGCAATGCATCTTGGGCTCAGGTAAAATCTCCTTATTCCCCTTTTACAGGATATCCTTGTACAGTTTCAGCTAACTGCGTTACCATTTTTTTCACTACTCTTCTATGGTTTTTTCCACATTCACTTATAGAGATAGAAGACAAATATCAAAATGAATGTCTGCTTTTATAATGCATTCCTTGGGAAAAAAAACAAACCCGCACACAAAAAAAAAAAACCCACAGGAGTTTGCTTTGGTATGTACATGTTTATAACTGTCTGGAGTAGTCTCAAGACACATCAGTGTATTACCTCCTAATTTTCTTTAATCCTTCACAGCAATAATCTCCCTCTTTACACAGCTCTCTAAAGCTGGTGGTGAGTATCTCCCTGGTATCCCCAGATGTTAGGATGCTCAGTGAATATTCCCCAGCAGAGACAAAATCATGCCTAGACTCAGCTCTAGAATGTACCATTTTTTAGACCCATACATGGATACATTTGAATGATAGAAATCTCATGCCTGTTTTTAATGATGGTTGTAATGTCTTCCCCAGCTAATGGCACAGAAAATGGACTGGGTAATACAAGAAGAAAAAGAAAGCCCGCTACCCTGTTGGAATCTAGATTTACATCACACTAGACTTATACTATGCCATAAACACAGAACTATGTGTTTCTTTCTGTTCTCCATAAAATCTTGCGAGAACTCAGTGTGGGGCAGAAAATGGTCTCAATCAACAAGCTTCCATAGCAAAGAATAGCCAACACATTTGCAGAAAAAGAGGCTTCAGGAGGCATAGCTATGTGACAGAGATGACATGACTTATTCATCTTGACCGTATTATGCTTAGCTTTCTTAAGTGGAGTCCCTTTTTATCTGTCTTTGCTCCTGTTGATGCAGAATTTGCTTACTACAGCAAAAAAAATCAATTCTGATAATAACCAGAATCAAGCAAACAATTTAGAGGCTTATTTACTGGGAAGATTTCTCTCAGTAAAACAATTAGAGCTGTTGCCATAAATCCATTGCTGGTAGATACTTCTGCTGTGATGATACCCATCAGCTATTTCACTCTCATTAATTCTTTGCTGGACAAGGTCCTCAGTGGACCCCCTGTCACATGAACAAACTCTCTGCTGTGCCAGCAAGCAGAGCTGATCGGCAATGCAAGAGCTTGGACACACCAGCTGTATCCTGAGCCTGACACTGGGTCTGGTGAGTCCTTCTTCCTGGTGCTTGCTCAGTGCTTCATGCTCTATTTCACATCTTTGGTGGGTAGCATTCATCTTACCTAAAGTAACTGCAGTCACCTAAAAAATTAGGCTTAGACAGAACTAATCAACTATATTGACTCCGTAGGCCACAGAGAGAAACAGGTCTTCGCCAAACACTGATGTTCTCCACCTGTCTCAGGATGAGGTCTGCTTTCTTCATGGGCATCACTGTCTCTTCAGTTGAACAGAGAAATTAAATAAACTGACTGGGCAAGAATTTTAAAATACAGATGTAGGCTGTGGTAGCCAATATTACACCACTATATTTATGGCTTTTTTTTCTATGCAACCAAACAGGAAATAAAAATACCTAAAGTATAGCAGTGATGTCCAGTATAAATTACAATACAGTGACAGAGTTGTATCATTATGTGACATTGTGACAGAGTGCTATAACTACTATATGGAAAGCCAATATGTAGTGCTGAGGTACCACAAATAGGCTTCCATATCCATCCATATGACATGGCCGTAGATGATTTTGCTTATGTTTTGCTCTAGCTTATTACCTAGAGACAACTCAGCCAGTCTTTACAGGGCACTTCCTTCCCATTTTCCAAATACAGCTGCTGACATTGTGACCGGAAAACTGACAAGGGCTCCCTGTACCAGAGAATAGACTAAAATTATGAGCCTAGGAACTACATTTTCCTGTTCTTTATGTGTTTCCACTAATTCATCCATTTCCCAGTTCTCCTCTTCTACACTGGTTTTCTAAGTATTTATGTTCTTCCCTCCCCCTGTTCCCTTTAGATTACCTGCCAGTGTAAAATTGTAAAAGCGCAGTAACCATTTCTCATGCTTTTGATGACAGCTCATAATGTTGACAAGAAAGGGAAGCAAACCATGTGAAAATGGGTGTGAATAAAATTGTCATAATGTCATACACAATGGTGAGATCAGTAGTGAGGAGGTTAGGCCTTAGTTAAAATACCTAGACAGCAAATATATACCAGGAAGAAGAGGCAGAATAGAAAAATGAAATAAAATAACAGCTGTAGAAAGCTAAATGAATGTAATAAGGAAAACCATGTTAGAATCAGATTGAAAAAAAGCAGTTCCCTTTGGGTGCCATAGATAAGAATTTTGGGAAAAAAAAAAATTTGGGTAAAACTGGCAATAAAACACATTTGTGGCACCGAACTGGTGCCATTCTACTATTATTCTGCAGAAGAGGTGGGGTGTCCCCAGAAAGACACTGCTTTCCTTGCTATAATCACTGCCTCCTGTAGATAGCAAATGTTGGGCTGCTTCTATGAACACAAGCACAAAAATCCTTCACAAATCAGGTTTGTTGGACCACGGGTCACACAAGGTCATGAAATTATCGGTCTACCAGTGCTAATTTTTTAATTTATTTTTGCACTTCTGCTTCTCATCCCATGCTATTTAACTGAGGCAACCGATCAAACTTTTCAGAGGCGTCTCCTTACCTGGAGGAGGAAAAGGTGCCAAATTCTGCCAAGGATCCTGGTGAATGCATCAAGAGATGGATTTTATGAGAGAGTTGGAGGTGTTTCATGGTGTATTTCTGGAGCAATGTCTACAGCTCCTGCCTCCATTGGTACATTCTAGTAACACAACAGTGTTCATTGTTTAGACAGAAACATTATGAAATTAGTGCTGTAATGCAGTTTATTACTGGGTTTGTAGATGACAGGGTGGAATCACAGTCCATCTCAGCTATCTAATGTAGCTTCAAACAGGCCAGCTTTGCAAAGGACTTGGCAGTCAGTTCATTAAGACAGTGCCCTTCCTTATCTACCCCTCCCAATAAGGGGCTTTAGACTAAAGAAGGCAAAAGCTGAAGCGGTTGAGAATAATTCATCTTTTTATATTCCTGTGAGAAAAAACTTGGTTGCACTAACAGTATATTTAAGTTTAATCCATGACAGTCAAACTCAAGGCCCAGTGTGCAATACTGAGTATCCAGTACTTACTTACCCAAATCATCTGCTGTGAAAACCTGACCATGTCTTCTGAGGTTTGCAACTAAGTGGTCCCAGTAATTGGAGTTGCGCTTGGCCCTGATGCTGTTTAAATCTAGCTCCCTCAGTTACAGAGACCTGCCTGTGTTCCCCAAGGCGTTTGCCTCACTAGGACATCCGTGTTCATTTCCATAGACTCCGTCAGATTTTTTGCATTCAAGGTTGCCTAGCCCATGTGCTCCTCAGAAACAAGTGATTCCTGTGTCAACATAGATATTAGTTAGAATCCATTAACCTTGATTAGGATAGATGGGGGTGGGGGGTGAGGCTGAATAGGCAAGAGAACATGACAAAAACTCATAATCTGCTTTTGATCTATTTTACAAATGTCAAAGAAGGTGAGGTTTCAGGGAACTCTCCCCCTCCCCCCCCCTTTTTAAGGAAAGATGAGCATTGTGAGAAGGGAGAGGAGCTGTCATGTAAACAAATCTACTTCAGTGGCTGGTTTTGGGGCATGTGCAGGACAGATCCCCGATTTCCACAGTCCCTTTCAGTCTACCTTTTAAAATGGCTTGCAGACAGCAGGAGGTCATAGGCAAATGGCCTCCTTTCACAGGCAGATGTACATCTTGGCTAATTTGCTTTTATAGTAATGTAAAAAATTATAAAATACTAATCTTAAACACAGTTTTCATTTCCCTTCTTTCTGACCTGATTTTAATCTCAGTATATCAAGTTAATTCCTGATTAGTCCTGGAATTCAATTCTGGAACACAAACTCATTCTTATCATGCCATGTTTCCCTTACTATTTGAGACACTGGGGTAGGAGAAAGCCATTTTCTTTCTGGAATCTGAATGAGATGGCCACAGCTGTTAGGTTGATGGAACAGCTGGGTCAAGAACATCTTTACTGAATAAGCGAAGGAATAAGTGTTCCTTGTGCTGGCAATGGAAGATACTACTAAGTGTTCATGACAAGAAAATGATTGAGTTTCACAACTCCCTCTGCAGAACTGTGCATCTCCCTGGCTTCCTGTTACAGAATGCTCTGGCTGGTGCCTAAGATACTTAGATGACTTTCAAACATGCATTTCCTTGCTCCAGTGTTTTCCATATTTAATGTCTATTCTCAGAAATATCCCATTAACATACTTTTTGCTTTAAGTGCCCCTACTGACTTGACATTTGGGAATAAGCAGCTTATGTGACCTAAGATGTCAGTTAATTTTAGCAGTGGCAAGGCTAGTGATGGCAGTTCTCCCCACACAAAAATATGGGTGGCATACTCATAAATCCAAATGTTAGTGGTTTGAAAAGGCCAACAGCTTCTCTGTCTGTTTCATGAAAAATAAAAAGAGATAATTTTAATATTAAAAAAGTCTCCTGTATACGTGTGAGCTCACTGGCATGTATCCCTGCCAACACTGCCAGCTTTATTACTATCTTGGTCAAATACTCAAATCTGGCATATTTTACTGCTTCATGGCCTTTGTCTTCAAATACTGTTGCTATGTCTGGAGTGCTCTGCCCAGGCAAAAATAACCTGTTGCACAGCTCAGAGCACTGCCTTCAGTTTAGCCTGGGTTGTGTTAAGCAGAATTTCACGTCAGGGAGAAGAGGGAAAAAAGCAACCCCTATAGTCCTGATTTTTTAGCTCACTGGCACTGGATTGATCTTGTGATGAACTACTTATGGGCATCATCCCCACACAGAGCTGGGGGTATGAAGGAAGGACCCACAGTGAGGTTCTGCCCTTACAGAGAGCTATGCCCACATACACCTCTCACACCTGAATCAGAGCTGCAGCAGGTAAATCATAAGCAATCATCATGATGCTCTTGGGGGCCTGTAGCGCGCACAGCTTCCCTCCCACCCCTCTGACAGGACAAGAACGATACACCTTGCTAGAGGGTGCTACTGCAAAAAGGGAAAAAGAGGAAACACCTTCATTGCATTGCTCTGTGCTTGAATATCTGCAGAAAAGATGTAGACTAGTGAACCCTGGGACTGAAGAACACTGGTTTCTACAGGTTGTTGTCTTGAGGCTCATTGCTACTGCTCTATAGAAAGGTACAAGTTTTGGCGGAAATTCTGCCTGGAGTTGGGACAGATGTAAGGCCAAGATGCTCTTCCCTGTGGAGTTCCCACTGCACTCACCGTCAGGGTGGTTGCAACAAGGCTCCTGTTTTTTCTGCCTTATTGTCTTCCGATCCTTGTTTCTCTCTCAAGTTAGGGTGATACCACACACTTGCTTCAAAAATTACTGTGGGGAGAGACAAACATGCATATGCCCATAAACATAATTTTTATAGGACATCATGTGCCTGCATCAGCTGGTAATTATTCCAATAGAAAATCTGTAAACTTCAAACAGAGGGGACTGAACAAGATAAAAAAACACCTAATGGAAGTGAATTTTTTGTTACTCCAAGTCTCTCTGGCAAATCTGGCAGCAGGTCACACTGGTATTGTTTCTCAGTGCAGCACTGTCCTCCTTGTCCCTGTAGCAGACAAGTATTCCCAGAGCTGACTGAACCACTCAGTCAACCTTAGTAGACTCCAAATTGTGAGCAGCACAGTTTTCTGCTTTTATAACTTAAACCTTGTTTCAGCTCTCCAAGTGCCACAAAGTAGAGGTCAGGCCTGGAAAGAAGAATAATCTAGACACACCTTGTTGGTGTTGTTATTTATGATGCTTTGAGTTCAAAGACCATTTGAAGAGTTGCTGAAGACACTTCAGGATGTTTTACGTTATCCCATAACATGGAGAAATAAGGCTAAATATATTCTTGCAAAGTCTGTCACAGCTAATTTGCTCGCCCACTACTGCATTTTCAGAGTGTGCTGCTCCCACTGACTTCACTGGTGCATTGGCTGAAACAGGTTAGATCTTGTCAGTCTTTCAGGGTTCAGTGGAAACCAGTAATTCTCAAGTACCTCAAAGTATTCAGAAGATCTAAAAGCAGATCTCTTAGAGCACTAAGGATCGGTGATGCAATGAAATACCTTAATATATTCATATGACCACTCCCTTATTTGCCATGTGCCTTTTAGGGTTCTCTCTAGTTGAGGTGCAGGCCATGCCAAAATATCTGGTGCATAATGAAATGAAGACCAAAATGATTAGGCAGGACCCTCATTCTCCACCAGGGGAGACTGGCCAAAGAGAAATTAACAGATTTGTTTCTTTGGATTTTTTCTCCATCATAGGTGAGTTTAGCAGTGTGCACCTTACATCTTCCTTCTAATTCTGACTCCCTTCTCTCTCTTTTAACTACATTCTGTTTTCTTTCTTATAGCTTTTTCACTGTTCCCTGGGTGACAGCTGTCACTAGTGAGGACTGGTTTATTGTGATGGAATCCATAAATTTCTCTTCCCCATAAAATCATAGAGACTTCTTTAAAATCAATTTTACCAGTTACTATATCTATCTGGTCTGCAATATGATTCCTAGAACAATTCCTTCTGATCATGGACTATCACCATCATAGTTGAAAAAATATCAGCCTTGACCTGAAGGGAAATTTTGGGGAACCAAAACTGACCTCCTCCCTTTTCACCTATGTAGCCAAACAGAGCTGTGATAGTTACTTTAAAACTACCAAATATTACAGCAGATTTGGAAATGATGAGCCAAAAATATGGACATCAGCTCTTCTTGTGGTTTCTGGGTTTAACTTAACTTCAAAGTGATAGAATAGGGTTCCAGGTGACACAGTTTCCCTTTATTTCAGGTATGGTCCAACTGGTAGACCAGACTTCGCTGTGTGCGTTGAATAGAAGGGAAATCACATAATTATTTGACCTCTGAGACTTAGTATAAAGTTACCAGAGCAGAATATCAGGCTTCTGAGTGATTGTTATTATGGTGCAGCATTGCTAGGTGCGGTAGAATGGAGGGACGTGCACAGACTCAAAAGTCATTGATTACCAATGATACTGTTGAACTCAGCAGCAGACGGGAACTGAATTCAGGA
>VZZY01022527.1:6822-44868 GCA_013400335.1 Eurystomus gularis
GAGTTTCTCTTGCGCTTCCACCCCGGTGTCCCAGGTCGGAGACGGCCCCCGGGCGGGCGGGAGCAGCCGCGGCGGGGAGCGGGGGGTGCCGCGGGCAGCGCCGCTCAGGCAGCGCGCTCCCCGCCGAGCCCTTCCCGGCGCTCCTGCGAGCCCTCCGGGACAACGGTACATCCTCCTCAGCTCAGCACCGGCGTAAAGGTTCCCTTAGTGCCAAGGTTTTTCTGAGTGAGCGTGGCATGTAGTGACTTGGAGGCAAGGGGAAACCCGGCTTCGAAAAACCTGGCTGGGGAACGGGGGCGAACTTGTTTTTGTTTGTAATCGATTTTTACAGCGGTTTTTAAAAATGACTTTTATTTTTTTGTAGTTGATGACCTGTGTGGGGGAAGGGGAATAGAAGTACCAGACCTTATAAAATGGGGCTCTAAAAGGCGTGGAAATGTAAACGAAGGTGTTCAGGCTTCCACTGCTGTCAGCATGTCTTGCCGTGACTATCGAGCTGAGGTTCCTCTTGATCTGGCAGTTCTCACTTTTCCCCTATCCCATGTATTTTGCCCAGACTTCTAGGGAGCACGGTCGCAAAATGCCTTCTCTTGCTTCTTCCTTCTTGTATTTGCAAGTCGTGGTCAGAAACGAATTGAAAGGAGGGATACACAACCTTATACTTCAGTGCAATTTAAACTGGCTTTGTTGCCTAACAGAAAGATAATGAATTGCCTTGTATTTCTCCTTCTCTGTCTGAAATGCTGTGAAGTTCAATTATCTTACTGTGTGTGGAGATCTGCAACCCTGATAGTTATTACAGTGTGTTTTCTTAAATCCCTATGATAATGGCATGGATTGAAGTAAATATACAAACTGATGTAGTGCCTGAGAGAATGAGCTTATCTTGCGAACATTTCCTTTTTAATACTGAACAGCTAATATGGACACTGCCACAGTACTTCATTAAAAAGTTGGGAACTAATTAGCTGTTTCTTACAGCTAGAGTTCCAGATTTTAATTAGAGTTCCTGTCTTCAGGTTTAAACTGATTAAAGCAATGCCAAAGCCACTCTGGTTATTTTCAATGTTTGTTTAAAAAAAAAAAAAGGAAAAAAAAAGAACAGTTTTAAGCTGTTTGAACTTCATGTTGAAAAACAAACCGTTCTGTTTGGGGTTTTGTCCCTGACTGCTGGATGTGGGGGTTGAGGAGATGGTGTTGTGTACGCCGTGTATTAGAGTGAGGAAGGAAACTAATTAATGGCAATGAACCTTAGAGGTTTGCTCTTCACAGGGCATTGGTTTCAGCTGTAGAACCACAATTTGAAAAGGAAAACTGAAACGTAATAACTAATAAAAATAGCAGTGGATAACCTGTGAGCATGAAGGTGCATTTCCCAATGTTCAAACCACATATAAGGGTGTGTTTGGAGACACAGTGGTGCTGCTTCCTAACAATACTAAAAACTCTGCTTGTGTATAATACTCCTGACCAAAAGTCTTGTAGAAACTTACATCAAAGTGTCATAATTAAATATCGCCCTCTATTAGCTCCTCTATTAATATCTTTGCTTACTTCTGTCTCCATTCTTCAGCAGAATGGTCACCTGCTTTAAATTCTAAAAGGAAAATTCAGTGTGTGGCTCATTCGTGAGTACCTCACTATATTTTTGACAACTTTCTTACCCTATTTAGGTGTTTGAGAGATTTGCAAATTGAAAATTCCGGAGGGAGTTGTTATGCTGATTAGACTTGCATAGTGGGTTTATTCTGAATATTTCACAGTACTCCTCATGGGAAGAGTTTTAGTGTTTTTCTCACACTGCTAAGCATTTGTGACAAGATTTAGCAGTGGGTGCTTTAAAATACAAACCCCGAGGTTTTCTGGAAAATGTATGCTAAATGAATGACACTCTTTTAAGGTGTGTGGATGGGTCAAACTAGCAGTGCTTGAAACTGCCATAGGGACTGACAGCTGACCTTAACTTTGTGAACTTGCTTTGTTTCAATATTTGACCCAGTCAGAGCTGTGATAAACATAACATGACAGAAAGTTCTTTTTTCTGTTCCAACATTTAAAAGATTTTTTTAAACAATTATTATTTAATAGTGACTGGGTTCTGTGCACAAGAAACTTATTGTATTGTCTATTTGCAAAACTTGGGATGTTAATTCGACATCTCTAGATGTTTATTACATTCAAGGCACTTGACTGCTTTGGTGTCAGGTATGCCGCCGATGAAACCTATATAATTAAATCTCTAAGTAAATGTGACTCATTTTTCCATACTATGATTATTCTGTATGTTTGTTACATACAGACAGCTCACATCAGCTAATATGATGCCAGTATGGGTTGTGAGATAAACTGTCATCTTGGATTTTGTATTTGATGCGAGATTTCTATATGTGACTGCTGCAGTTAACTGTTCTTAATATCTTCAGGATAACTGTCCGGCTTTAGACAACTGTCTTTTCTGTTGTGGAAGAAGCAAGTTCATGGACTAGGAACAGCTATGTGCAAAAATTAAAGCATTTATTAGCTCTTTAGACAATTGCATTAGCTAGACAATCCTGAGAAACCTTACATGTGTTTTAGGAACAAAATTCCCCAAGTGTGCACTACTGCACTTCCAGTGTGAAGAGTGTGGGAACTGGAGGTTTCTCTGTAGAATACGGGGTCTTACTGGAATGGTCCAGCTAGGGGTTAATACGTCTGCTGGTAATCTTTTCCCAGGCTGTGCATATCTCCTTGTAATTTTGGTCCTTTTCTCCTTTTCCAGTTATCACTGGCTTCTGCTACCACAGCCAGGCTGCTGTCGGATGCCTATTTTCTATCTTTGCTGCCTTTTTGCATCACTGCCTTACCCCATCTAGGTTTCCAACTTTAATTTTGTTTAGTTTTTGTATGTATATTATCCATTCCTTAATCCAGCAGATTCACTGTAATGTACCATATATGACAATGAAATTATGTGCCTTTACTTGAAAAAAAATAAGGTCTTTAAAAAGAAACATCTTGTTATGTGAAATTAAATCCAGAATAGCCTCATAATCTTAATAGCAGTGCAAATTCAAATAATGACTTAATAGAGGAACTTAAACCTTTTATGTGATGAGAATAACCTTGTTAATTATCAGGGTTAATGAGGTGCATTCCTTTAAAGTGAACCGAGTGATCACAGGCCTAAAAAAAGGACATCTCTTCTGCTGGATAGTATTTTTCCAAATCATTTGTAATTGAAAAGGGTATTTTCTTTCAGGCAGGTGTGTGGCTATTACAGCAGTTTATATCAGATTCTTTAGGAAAGAGGAATAAACACCTATTAAAAAGTAGGCTATATGATACAAAGCAATATGAGGTGGTAAAATTACCTTGTTTTGTGTAGCCATCTTGATGGTTTGTTGCCTTTTTTTCCAAATTCGTTGCCAACCAGGCATACACAGAAACTTATATCTTGTTATTTAGAGTTCCATGATTTGGAAATAGTAGGGACTTTGATAGTATTGCATTATTCCGTGCTGTTTCACTGCTCTCTAGGGTATTTCAACGCTAATGTAACTTCATGTAGTTCCTTCAATGGAATGGTTCTTGGGATGCGAAGGCATTAAAGGTGCTTTGGGCAATTGTACTGTCACGGTGCTACCCAGTTGGTTGTAGCACAGGTGTACAGGATGGGTCTCATACTGTATTGTGTGAGGTTTTGGCAGTGCTGAGCTGTGGAATGTTATAAAGTTAATTTCAGTTAATATTATATTTATATCTCTTAAGAAATGAATGTTTTTGCAGAAGGAGTGTGGCTTTCAAGGTGTCAAAAGCATTTCTGGTAGCTTGTGTGTAGGAAGAGTTACAAAGTTCCTGCCTGAATTTTGTCCCATTAACTTCACTTGTCTGTTGCCAGATTTCTTCACAAGAATGTCTTCCAGAATTGAATATGTCGGTCTGTCCCTATGACATGTGAGCATGCCTACCCTGGGGTGGTGATGGGAAGTACAGCACAACGTGAAACCTTAGCTGCTTGGCTAAGCAGCCACTCTGTGATGACTTGGCTGAACTTTTATTGCTTTGGAGTGAGGTAGCTGGCTGTGTTGTATACACACAGTGTGTCTGTCTGCACCAGCAGCACTGAGCGGGCGGGTAGAGGCGGTGGTTCTTTCTGAATCTGCAAAAACATTCTGTGAATGTGCACGTATACACCCTGTGTAAGAAATAACAAAACAAAGAAGGGCAAAGAAAATGGAGCTAGATGCAGCTGTTACTGGAAATTTTAAGGTAAAGAAGAAAGGGCAGTTTTGAGCTATGTAAACGTAACTTGTGGAAGTTTTGGTTTAAAAGACCATTAAAAAATCCATTCTTTATATTCCTTTGAAAGATAAGGAATAGCTTGATACTTTTATAAAATATGAAACAGTTGTTAAAACATTGTATTAGTCAAAATTGAGTGCATTTTTGCAAAGCCAAACTATATGATATTAGGTTGACTTTGCTTCATTTATAGCAATATGATTATGCTTTCTAGGGAAAAAAATGGTAGTCCAAACCCTAGACTTCAGTAGAATAAAATACATAACTTAAGTCTGGAAGATCAAGGAGGGTAGGATGTACTAGGAATGTTTTTATGATTGCCCACCAGCAACTGAAATCCAAATTTTAACTATTTGTACCTTCAAATGGACTTTTAGGTAGAGAAAATTGACATCAAACATGATTTCTGAAAAAAAAAAAAAGAGGGGGGGGAAGTATGTAATATTTGATGGTATTAAAATACTGGGCAATGTGGTACATGGTGGAAAATGTGGGGTACAAAGTACTTTGGAACGCTGAACAGCTTAAGTACTTCTAATCTGTTCAGCAGATCAGTTCGAGAATCTAAAAACCACAAGCTTGTTTCATTCGTGATTCAGAACAATACTCTTCTTTGCCTATCTTCATTGCCAAATCAAGTTCTTTAAATGAGGTAGTGGTCACTGACTGATCCCTGTAAGGCTTTCTATTTTCCTCAAAGAAACAATTTCTCTATCCTTTTTGATATCTATAAAAGTATTGTAATTAGCTGCTCTCCTGTGTTACATATTTTACTTGATGCTGTGTTACACAGCTCTAGAGGGGACAAGCTGGGGAAGGGAAGTGGCACCATCGTTCTGCAGGAACTTGTGGAAATGTAATCATTGTGGCACTGTATGCTTAGGGCTCCCAGTGAGGATATGTAGGGGACAGCTTCTGTACATGTTATAATTGTTTTGGTAATGTTGGGTCACTGAGTGAAAATGTATTTGAGCTCAATCCGCATTTTCTAGTTTCTGCCCTTCAGCTCTCTAAAGGAGAGGAAAAGAGATTCCAAACAAAAGTACAGTGAGGGAAAGCCAGGCCATCTTTGTAGTCAGGGAAGCAGCTTGCTTGACTTCCATGGAGTGTGGTTTACATTGTGATGGCCTGATGACTGCAAGTCTCATGGGAGATATGGTTCTCCCCCCCTCCCTCCCCCAAGGTATTCTCAGAAGTATTTTCTAGATGGAGTTTCGAAATAACAATAATGCTATGGAAAAAAAGAGGCTTCTTTGGCATGGAAGAAAGGTTCAAAGAAGAAAAAAAAACCCCACATTAATTCAGATGTAAAATTGATGTAACATGAGCCAAACTAGAGTCCTAACATAGGGGACAAAATTTTGGCATGAGATCAAGTAGTAATAAAATAAGTACTAAGACAAGGTTTCTAGCCCATGGAGGACTGAACTTTTGGAGCTCTCTTCTGACAGGATAAGGGTGTGCATGTGTTGTGTGGTCAGAGTTTTAAGAGGAAGGCCAAACTCTGCCTAAGACATTGTAGGACTTGAAAGAAGGTTATCAGGAGTGGTCGACATGGAGTCACCAAGGGGAAAGCATACTTGACCAGTCTCATAGCCTTCTATAGTGGCATGACTGGCCGAGTGGATGAGGACAGAGCAGTGGATGTTGTCTAGCTCAACTTTAGCAAGGGTTTTGACACTGTCTCCCATAGCTTACCCTCATAGGTAAGCTTAGGAAGTGTAGGTTAAATGAATGAACAGTGAGAGGGATTGAGAACTGGCTGAATGGCAGAGCTTAGAGGGTTGTGATCAGTGACGCAGAGTCTAGTTGGAGGCATATAGCTAGTGGTGTTCCCCAGGGGTCAATACTGGGTCCAGTCTTGTTCAGCATATTCATCAATGACCTGGATGAAGGGACAGAGTGCACCTCAGCAAGTTTGCTGGTGATACAAAGCTGGGAGGAGTGGCTGACACACCAGAAGGCTGTGCTGCCATTCAGTGAGATCTGGACAGGCTGGAGAGTTGGGCAGAGAAGAATCTAATGAAGTTCAACAAAGGTAAGTGTAGGGTCCTGTACCTGGGGAGGAATAACCCAATCCACCAGTGCAGGTTAGGGGTTGACCTACTGGAAGGTAGCTCTGAGGAGAGGGCCCTGGGAGTCCTGGTGGGTAACAAGTTAATCATAGGCAAGCAGTGTGCCCTTGTGGGCAAGAATGGTATTCTGGGGTGCATTAAGAAGAGTGTGGCCAGCAGGTCGAGGGAGGTTCTTCTCCCCCTCTACTCTGCCCTGGCGAGGCCACATCTGGAGTACTGTGTCTAGTTCTGGGCTCCCCAGTTCAAGAGAGACAGGGAACTACCAGAGAGAGTCCAACAGAGGGCTACAAAGATGATTAGGGGACAGGAACATCTGTCTCAGGAGGAAAGGCTGGGAGACCTGAGTCTGTTTAGCCTGAAGAAGAGAAGACTGTAGGGGATCTTATCAATACTTATCAATACCTAAAGGGCAAGTGTCAAGAGGATGGAGCCAGACTCTTTTCAGTGGTGCCCAGCGACAGGACAAGGGTCGACGAGCACAAACTGGAACACAGGAAGTTCCACCTAAACTTAAGGAGAAACTTCTTCAGTGTGAGGGTGATGAAGCACTGGAACAGACTGCCCAGAGATGTTGTGCAGTCTCCTTCTCTGGAGATACTCAAAATCTGTCTGGATGTGGTGCTGAGCAACCTGCTCTAGGTGAACTTGCTTTAGCGGGGGGTTGGACTAGGTGATCTCCAAAACCTTTATCCGTTCAACCTTTACCATCCTTGATACCATGTGATTCTGTGATAAGTGTGATGAAATGAAGCTGGGAGAATAACATGGCCTTCAGAATTAATCCTGGTGTATTGCTGGAAATCATGGTCTGGAACCTATTTGCATAGCAGAGGAACGTGTGATGAACTCCAGCTCTTTGATTATCAGGGTTGGCTGGGTGCAATGGCAATTGCAGTGAGCTCTCTATTTCTCTGCTGTTCAAGGACCTTGATACCATCAACTGGGGTAAGGAAAAACCCTTGCTCAGAAGTAGGCTGTGAAGTGAAAGTCCAATGTGCTAGCACAAAACAGTGTGTAACAGGACTAAATCTAATCATGCTTTCCTGATCTTGGGCCCTCATAAGAAAGGATGATTGTGGGTTCCCAAGGGAAGATCTTGCGCTTCAACACTATATGTGAAACAGGCTTCAGGCTGTGTGACCAGTCCTTGCCATGTATGAATGCAGGCACATTCCCATCCTGGCCTGTGAGGGTCAATATGCAACCTTGTCGCTGCTTCAGCCTCAGGGGGTCTGTGCTGCTGCTTTGGGGAGAAACCTAAAGCATGGCTCCTGAGTGCCAACCACCTTCAAAAGACACCTGCTATCTCCTCACAGCAGTGTGTGGTCTCTTCTGTTTAAAGCTCTTCTACCGAGTTCAGCCAAACACAGGTCAGCTAATGTGACCCAGTTGTTCTTGTGGGGAGTAGTAATAATTACCATGCCGTATAGAAAATTTCTACAGTATATCAAATTGTCTTTCTCTGTGTTACATGTGGGTAAATAGTCATTAAAGAGCCAGCTGATGGATATGAGCTTTTGTGAAGACAGATGCTTTTCTATAAAGGTAAATTATTTCAGTCCTGTAGAGTTATGTTAAAGATGCATTTTCCTTGTTTGCATAGTACCTCTTTTAAAATTGAACATTAAAGTTAATGCCTTAGGTTAGTGGAAGTCCTAACAGACAGTATGAGGTGTTGGATGGAAGATAGAATATCTGCAAAAAAGCCAAAATAATTCAATCTCCACATGCCTCTCAAATGCTGTTCTTCACAGCCACTGGGATGCAGCATTCTGTGGAGCTGAGAGAAGGGGACTGACTGTCCATTTGAGGCAAAATGCTTCAAAAAGATAAAAAAGTCTTTGAGAAACTCTTGCTAAAGTGAAGAACCGAATTAAACTTTGCAGTTGTGTATGGATATAGCTGAAGTTGATAAGGTGGGCAACTTAAGGTAGAGCAAAGCCTGAGAAGTTAAATTGTATCAGCAGGACTATGTGAAAATGGTCTCTCTTCTGCAGCCATGCACAGGGGAGGAGGGAAAAAGAAATAACTAAACCTTGAGTCTTTTCATGGTGGGTTTGTTATGTGAGCAGACTCTCTCATGTTGTGAGAAACTGTTTTCTGAATTTTTTGAGTCTTTTCAACGACATTTGTAGTACTACTCTGCTGATTTTTATTCTGACCTCCTGTGAAAAAACTTTAATACAAACCCTGTTCAGTCAGTAAACGTTTGAAAATAGCCATGTTTTATTTAAGTAAGAAGAAGAGCGCCTCAATTGCATGTGTTTTGCTTTGAAAGAGAGAGAAAGGCGATGTTGCAAAGAATGAATTTTGGCAAGCGGGAATAAAGCTGAAGAGAAGTGACAGAATGTGTAACGGGCAGTTTTTATTCCTACTGAAAGGGTGGTTAAGGAATTTAAAGAGGAAGTGATATAAAGAATTTCATGGAGAGTGCAATGAAGGTAAGATTATAGAAAATGGATAAAGGCCTATGTAAACTAAAAAAACCTCCAAACCTGTAAAATCTGAGGTAGGGACAGAGTGGCAGTGAAAAGGAGGGGAGGAAATATCTATGATAAGAGAAGATTGATACAAAGTGGGTGAAATGATCTAAGTGGAAAAATAGTGGAAAAGGAGAAGAATTGAGATATGAAATGAAAGATGATGATCACTGTATAAGGAACAGGAAAAAAAAACCCTGTGATTTAGGCATGTACTCTGTTTAACTTTTCAAAAGCCTTTTCTTCCCTTGTGCTGGGGGAAAATATTGGGCCAGATCCAGCAGCCTGAAAGGGGTGAGGCTGCCACACTCTGTGCCCTGGGTCCAATCAGCATCATGGCTGAACATGCGTTCCCAGTACACGCACATGCACACACACACATGAATGCGTGTCTGCACCTGCACTTAAGGCCACTTTCCCCATCCTCTCCAGTGGCTGGCAGTCCCACCCCAGTTGCTTCACTCAGACCCTTGTGCACACATGCATAATGAATAGGCCCCCTCACCCAGAGAAGTGTTAGAAAGGATTTAATAAGCAGACAGGACAGACTGCATGGATCAGGTGCAGGGCATGGCCATGCAAGTCAACCAACCAGCAAACTGTTTGCATGCAGCTTTTATCTACTTACTCCCCTGTTTTCTCACACTTGTTTGTCCCCAAATCCTGTAAATCCATCCCTATCCCTGCCTTTGATTCCTCTTGTAAACATCGTACAGTGAGTCCTGTGCAATCCCCGACTGTCCTTCCCCTGCATCCCATAGTGTGTCCCACACCCCTGGGCAGTGACCCTCCCCTCTGGGTGCTCTGATCTTAACTCATCATTATGGGTTTCACACCTGGACACTGGGGCTGAGGCTTTCCTGGGACAGCCCTGGGAGGGGTCTGGATGGAGCTTCCCATCCTCCAATTCCCTAATTTGTGTTCCTGCCTGCCATTTTGATTCCCCATGGTCCTCTGGGCTTGTGGAGATGGGCCTCCAATGGGCTAATTGCTCCTATGATGGGCCTGGGAGGACCTGGGCAGGGTATTATTTGTGCTCCCCCACCTGCCATGGTCTCCCTGTGCTCCTTTGTTGTTGTGCAGATAAGCTTTTATTGCATAATTGAACATCCTAATTTTACAACTTTCTTCATTTTCTATGGGAATTTAAAAGAGTAAATTTGTAGTGAAAATATTTTGTTAAAGAATATGTAAGAATAAAAAAATTATTTTAGAGCACATGCTTTTGCCTTGTTTTGCTTTATGCTGTGGAATACAAAATGTCAAGCTGGATTTTAATTTTAAAACTTGAAAGGGATTGTTATTCAGTTAAAGGTCTATTCAATAGCAACAAGCTACAGTACAGGTTACAATGCTACTTAAACATCTGTGAGGAATCCAGGTGATGATTATTGTTACAAAACAAAAACTGAGAGTGCTTGTAATTGCCTGTGGCAATGTTGTAGCTAATGGGATGGATTTAAGTTTTTTTTCCAGAGTTGCCACCAACATTTCTTCATGCATCTTTAAGAACTTAGACTACTTCTAAAGGCTGTAATCATTGTAATTACTTATTTTTAAGCCACAGTTACCTATGCACGTTCTCCAAAGCTGTCATTAAGATGCACTTGAACTCATGAAAGAATGATTGTGTTTGTCATCACAACTAGGCTTTTCAGCGCCTTAAGACTGGAGACAGGAGCCTGCACAGGGGAACTATCAAGCTGCGTTAGATCCTGCAAAGGGTGTTGGAGTAAGAAGCACAAAGTTTATCAGATATGTTTCCAGGAGCAGGGATAGGGAAATATTAAAAGTCTAGGTTCATGTAAAAACTTGATTGTGCATCATATTTTACATCAAATGATTCCAGTTGCCTACAGGAAAAGGCATAGAGGTAAGCAAAAGGAAATTAAGGTGGAATCTGAGTGCAGATCCACTGGAAAGTGGAGCAGCTAGCTAATTAAGCATTAACAGGGCAGTGTACTTTTTTTTTAAGAAAGGGGGGAAAATTAATCCAGGCAACTGCAGGATTATGGTTTTGATGTCAGTGTTATTGAAGTTCTTAAACTGCTTTTGGAGGAAAGGATAGTTCTGTGCATAATGGTAAAAGAAAAATTAGAAAAAGGTATTAGGAATTTACCAAAGAAACTGGTACTAAGGAAATGTGACAGATCAAAGGCTCCCTTGCCTCAGCTGTGCTTATATAGCTGTTTGTGTAGCTAAACTGTAAATAAGATCAATTTTGATTATAAGAAACAAAACATACTGTCAACCTTTTTTGACATGTATCGTGTCAGTAGTTTGGTAAGATGAAATTTGAGAGAGTATATAAGTACTCTATAAATGTGTGGGGATAATCACAAAGAAAGAATTACTTGGAGTAAGATGATGCTGGTATGAGAGCAAATGATCATATTGACTGTGTATAAATTTACTCTAGAAATTAGAGCAGGGTTTCTAATCAATTGACTAGCCTCCCAATTTAAGGGGTTTTATATCAAACCATATCTTGCTGCATTAGAGTCTAAAAAATTTATGAAGAAGCTTTCATACATATAAGATGCCTGCTAGAGCAAGGAATTAAATTCGTGGAGCAAGGGAACTCTTTTTTATATTGTTTTCCTAAAATAAAATTCACATAAAGTGAATGCATCAATATTGTGAAACTGTATTTGACAGCAGATGTGGCTCTTTCTCCCCATGATGGTATGAAGATAGGTTTTTCGATGAGAAGCAAGCAGTTTCAGCAACCACAACAAAGTGAAAACAATTTGGAGATAACAGAATTTTCCATAGAAAGGCAATTGAGATTTCAACATATGGAAATTTAAAATTGCTATAAAAAGCTAGAAAGGAATTTTCTTGGGTAAAAGGTCTGAAACAGGTAGTTGAAATGATAGTTATAATATATAATGTGATAAATGATGAATACTCTTCTTCTACCCTAATCATCTATTTAAAGTTAGGTTTCCTTGATATGTGACACTAGTCATTGCTACTTTTGCCTTTTGCTGGTTTTTAAACTCCATGTGTGATGTCTGCCAGTCTTGAGCAGAAATTTTTTTAAGGTTTCAGCAAAGTTGGAGAGCTGAGCTGGGGGGGGAAAAAGATAACTGTCAAACACTTGGAAGAGAATGTGTTTCTTCCCTTCCTCAGGAGATTTATTTGCTTATGGAAAGTAGTAGACCTTGAAAACACCTGTTCTTGTGCTGGAAAGTCTTAGATTTTATTTGCTAAAACCTCACTAAAATTTAATGGCAGGGCCAAAGCAGGATTTCTCTGAAATAGCAAATGTGAGTCATTTGGGCTGTGAGAGATGAGGGTGTGAGTGCTGTACTGACATACCCTGCCTGCTGCCCAGGAGCTCTGAATGAGAAAGCTGCTTGTGAGAAAGAGTCCTGTGAAAGCAAAACTAGGAGGAGAAAATGATAGGGAAGAGAACAAACCCAAAGAGATGAATGCTTGAAACCTGAGGAGTGAAACTGCAGGAAGGGGAAGTGGCTAGAGAGGTGATGTGCTGAAAAATAGAGTAAGAGTTGATCTGGCAGGATGTGATTCAGATGAGGATGTTAAAGAGAGGGGATGAGAAGGAGCTAGTTAAGAAGAACATGAGCTCAACACCACCTGAGGGTGAAGTAGGACAGAGGCAGATGTGCCCGGATGAAGCCAGGGGTGCAATCTGAGGTGCTAGTCTGATAGCAGTATAGACAAATTCTCTCACTGATTTGAGTTCTTGATCACACAGGTGGGTAACACCTTGGCACTGCTACCTACTTTGGCTATTACAGCAGACTCCAGTCGCTCTGCGACTTTCTTGGGCGTGTGTGAGTATGTATTACAACTGCATGTAATACCTTTTTCCATACTTTCCATACTCCTCTCCATAGAACCATTGCTTAAAATTCCGATGTGCTGGGGATAAATCAGGGCGGCATGACATTTTTATCTGTAGAGCTCTAGCCTCCTTTTATTGTGTGTGGTGAATGAGGCAGGGATTACTCAGGGAGAAGTGTTTTTTGTAGTCAGGCAGCTAACTGTTACTCAGGAGACAGTGGCGTATATCCTTTCCTACCCACACAGGTTTGTTTGATGCTGGTCAGGGTATTTGTAGACATGTATTTTCACTGTGTCTTTCTCTCCTTTTCTGTATGCTCAATCTGAAAGTCAGGATCTAATCCGCAGATTAAATGATTGCATTTGAAGGTGAAGGAATTTTAGTGCTTGTTTGCTGTAGAGAATGAGCCAGCTGTGCCTGTTAGTGTCTGGACACCTTTCTGAGCCAGGTGTCATATCTGTATATTTAGTAACCTTCAGTATTATTCAGGAAATGGCATTAACATTATAATGGATGCTTTTTGGTTTATCAGATTGGTAAAACAGAATTCTGCTCTCACTTTTAATAATTTAACCTCAGATCTAGCTTCCTACTTAAACGTTACAGGGAGTAGTGTGAAGCTTACTCCAATTCCCTTTCTGCTTTACTCTGTAGTGCTGTAGTCTTTGTTGGGCCTTTGTAGCTGTATGTGTTTCACTTTTATGCCCTTGAAGTAGTGATTATAGAGCTGGAAGGTTCTCCATAACGGTGCTTCCAGCATTATGTCGTTTGTAATTCCATGTGCAATCATCACAGGTCTTGCTACATTACTTAAAAATGCACAGGGAGAATGCCGATGTTTTTCTGCAAATAGACAACAGCACAGTCTATCTTTTTTTTTTTTTTTTTCCCCAAATATCTTATTTTTCAATTTCACCTTTAGTTGAATAAGAATTGAAGCCTGTTTTTGTATCTCTAAATTGCAACTTGATGCCTCAGCATCTCTACAATAATTCTCCTGAAGTGTGGAAAACTTTGTTACCGCAAGGTCAATAAATTACACTCTTCTATGCTGGCATAAGAAGCATAGAAGAAATAAGAATTGCAACAGGCAGTTTTGCTTTTATGGCTAAGAATAGGAGAGTTTCTTTATTTCACCAAATGACAAATAATAGAGCAGACATCTGAGAATATGATAAATAAAATTCCCAGGGGGAAAGGTTTCCTTTCTCAATGTTACGAACAAAAAGAAAAAAATAGTAATTAAAATGCTGTTTAAAAAAGTATAATTAATACCCTGTCTGTTACTTTCATGTTGGGATGATTTAAATCACTTGCAAAGGGGGAAATTCCAGGAAGTAGAACAGATGAGGGCTTGCAAAATTGACAGAGAAACTAGGCAACTTCTAGTAGTGTGTAATTGACTGGGAGAGCAACAGTCAACCTGACCAGATCCTCTACTTTGTAGAAATACAAATAGAGTAACCATTAACAATTAAACAACTAAAAGCCGCTTATGGTTAGGACCTTTTTGTCTTTATTGCTTTGGAACACAAAGAGATTAATAACATTTTGTGATTACAATACGTGTTATAGAAATAAATTAATTTGTGACAAGGTGTTATGGAAGAGCATGTCCTATACTTTCTTAAACTATTTATGGAGTATTTTTTTAAAAATAGATTTTAAAAAATAATTGAAGAAGATTATGAGAAAGAGAAGAAAGAAATAATGTGTACTTATTTGCTTAGGCTATAAGATGATGAGACAAAACAAGATATATCTTCCCTAAACAGTCATGTTTAACTTAGAATTCACACTCTTTTTTTCCATTGGATATTAAAACAAAATAATGAATTGTGATTATTCAATTCTCTTTTTTTTACCCTTTGGTAGAGTAATTTCTGTAGCCTGTATTGCATAAAATATTGCTAAGCAATGCTTATAATAAGCTGGGAAGCTTAATGAAATATTTATATGAACACTTCACTAACAGACATAACTTTTAAGATCTAACAGACCACCTGCTCAGCAACTGAAATAGAGCAATACTGTTTTCAAAACTAGGATAGTTATTCATGGCCAAGGAAAGAGTAGAGCTCCCAGAAAATTGTTTTCTCATCTCATTAGTTCTTCTTAGCCTTAAAAACAAAAACAAAAAGGCCAACTTGAAAAATTATAAATCTTCCAAAGGAAAAAGAAGGATGGGAGTGGTGGGGTGAAGGAAGAAGAGAAGAGGAAGTGGTGAGGAGTAGCATCCAATAATGTGCTCTCTTAACATAGGAGACTCAAAGTTAAATCTTTGGCATCTCTACTTTATTCTAATAATTGTCTAGTTTAACACACTTCTTCTTTCTCCCCGTATACAGAGCTATGCTCTACCTTCACTCCAGAAGTGACATAATGCTGTGTTACTGTGACTGTCATCCAACTTTCCGGCTCTCTTTCACAAGCCTGATTAGAAAAAACATAGCTAGTGAAGGTCCTGGAGCAGTTTGTGTGTCCTCATCCATGTGGATGTCTTTTACATACTGCAGAGGCATACGCTAAACTGAAGTAAACCTCAGCCATTGTTATGATCAGAAATATCACCGGCTTAACTGCTGGGATTTTACTTCCAACTGTAGAAATCTAGGAGTAGACAGGCAGATCAAAATAATTTTGACTGTATCTGTTCTAGCAAGGACTTTATCTGAGTGAAATAGTTACGTCTTTCAATGATAGCACCAGAGAGTGATTGCAACGTTTTGTCTTGCAAGGGTCAGGGTTTCTTGTCAGACACAGTTGCTACACTTCCATTTTTGCATTTAAAATTGTTTTCAAGTTTCTTGAGTTTGTGACAGTGGCATGGCCTATCTTCCATGCTTGTGTCTAGAATTACATGAGATCCAGGGAGTTATAAGCTAATGCTGTTTCAACAGCTCTCATACAACCCATTTCTTTATAGGTTCACCTGCTCAGACAGGCGATGAAGAAAAGACTGTAAAGGAGCTTCAGAATTGGAATAGTCATGTGGATTTGAAAGAACACAAAGGATAAAATTTCAAATATACACCCTTGACAAGTTAACCATTAGGCTGTAGATGTGGGATTACAAAAAAACGTAGAAATTCTTATCTGAACTACTAGTCACTTCTGTTCGGAACAAGAAAGTTTTGTTTTTTTTTTTTTTTTCTTTCCCTGCAAAATGAAAGGAACTGTTCTTCTCAAGTGGACCTGAAAGGGTTGATCTTTTCCATTGGTAAGGTATGTAAAAGTATCTTCCCACTAAATCTGTGTTTGTTTTTTTTTTTTTTATGTTGAAGCAACAAAGAACACACTTTCTACTTTTTCAATATGATGATAGTTACCCTTACTATCATATAGCTAGTTAGTACCACATACAGGAGTAACTATATGGTAGTAGTAACCACTGAGGACATAATATCTGTCATGCTCTGCAGGAGTATACAAATCTCAGTCAGTGCTGTAGATGACAACTCTTTCTCTTAATGGAAGATTGTAGCACCCGCACTGGACAAACACACCAAATCTTACTCAGCTTTGAGGCTGGCGTAAACAGGCACAAGCACCACACATCTAGCAGGACGTGATTTGAATAGTTATTATCTTGAACTTCATGATGCTGAAAAAGGGAATATTTTGCCACAGCTCTCACTACTACAGTGTCAAGCAATATTTGGCTTTGATAAAGTTCAAGTTGAACTAACTTACTGCTTATTTTTGGCATAGTATTCAAAATGTTAGAAATCAAACCATTTTCTCTGGCTTTCAGTCAGCATTTTAAGCTTAGACTTCATGTTTTGCCCGGTAACAAATATTATAAGGATTGCAGAACTGGCAGGTACTGCAAGTTCTCTGAAATAACAAATAGAGGCCTTTTCAGCTAGTGAAACATCTGACAATTTGTGAGTGTTTCTGCCAGGAAACATTGCTGGCATCCAATTAAGGAATTTTCTGTAATAAGAATGTCCTGAATAGTTTTATATCCAGGTTGAAAATTGTTTGATTGACACCATGCCTTGTAAAGAAAGCAATAACAAGTGGTTAATTTAGAACTTTTTCAGAAAGCCTAACTGGACCTACTGGTCTAGTCTCCTTTTTAGTTTGTTTACTTACTGAAGGATTTGAGAGTCAACTTGATGCTCAGTGTGACTTACCTACTTCCATCTTGATTCTTCATTTTGTCTTCCTCAAGTTATTTTGGCTCAGGAGACATCTTCCGCCAGTCTGAGTCCTCTTTCCTAATATTCTTAGTTTATGTAGTGTATAGTAGTACGTATTAATTCATTGTATTTTTTGTGAACTTGAGTTCTCAGTTAATGGAGAGCATTAAATGTGAGACTTGTTAGTTGTTGGAAGTATGTGTAGTTGGTCAACAGTTGAACAGATGCCAAAAACCTTTGCTTCAGGGAAAAGGATTCCCTACCTACATATCGGTATTGGTATTGTGGAAAGTCCTGAGCCCATAGTGTGCACTCTAGTTCATAGTCTATATCTAAACAGAGTAGAAAAATGCTGTAAAGACGGGAAGTAAAACTGTTCTTTATGAGGAAAAATGTCAGCTCTTATCCATAAAGATACTGTGGTATTTTGATTATCCCTTGGAAACATTTCTATATGGTACATTGTCATACTGAAAGACAAAAACCTAAGGTTTATGGGATAGTGGAGATCCTTTTTTGCAAATGAATATCAAGAAAACAGAATTAAAATAAACCCAAGTGATGCCCAGCTCTCAGTCCTTGAGGTTGGCGAGGTTGGCTTTAGATCAGTGTTTCAACTTATGGATAGAGGTCACCTCAGTAGGAATACAGCTGAGTGTGCAGTGGTGTGGAAGTTGTATAGGCAGGAAGGGCCCAAACAGTAGCTCATGGAGGGTGGGGGTGAACATGTGTGATTGTCTCTACAGCAGGCCACACATTCTGTTGGCAAACATCACGTTTTTAGCAAGTTTTGCTATAAAGCTCCATTCTTCTTTGTCAAGTGAAAATATGTTGGGTAGGCTCTGTTGTGCTACTTTATTTTCAATGATTCTGAAATGTGTCTTCAAATAATATTTATTGTGACATAGTTAACAGTTTAGTAAAAAGAAAATTACCTTATGGGATTTTTAAGTCCTTGTGCCAATTTCCGTTGGATACTGCATTTACAATTTGTGCAAAATGTGGCCATCTCCATTGTCAGTTGAATCAACCCACACTTGATTTAAAAAATTTATTTCAGTTCTTGGGGAAAGGACCAGATAGTAAGAGCTAGAAACCAAGCTCTTTAATTACCTTATAGCAACACAACTATAAATTCCTGCAAAGAATGTCAGGCACCTCAGTTATTTAGGATTAGCTGCCTGGGTTGAGATTAGTTTTTGGTGGTCTTCAGCTTTTGGCTTCTTTGCTGAGATTTCCAGAAATGACAGTTTGTGCTGTTTGCGATGGCTTGACTTGTTTTTTCTAAACCCTTTATGAAGATTTGTAATAGAAATAGAGTTGGTATGAATGATGTAGGAATGGAAAAGTGTGTTTAACCACCAGAAGCAGCAGCAGAAGGGGTAAAAGAAAGGGCTGTATCAATAAGAACAGCTCTCTTAGAATGCAGGTCCCAGGACACTACTCCCAGTGCTAAGACTGAGGAATGTATTATTTACATCAAGACCAGAACGTCTGCCCTCTGAAAGAGCAGATGACTTGTCAGTGGAAGCTTGTCATGTTGTCGCGGTCGGGTGCGCAGAGGTCCGACCACCTCCCAAAGGGAGAAGGGTTGAGGGTAAATTGGGACATCTCCCCACCAGGCTCGCAAGCAGACACGGAGACCGAAATAGTATCTAACAAGTTTATTACTAAATATATTCTAATAAAACCTTATTCACTCTATGGAAATATTACAATATTAAAGAACACCACGCCCACCCATTCACTCCCTCTCTCACCCACCAAGAGATAAGGGCAAATAAGGACTTAATTATGTCAAAATACGACCTGTATGTGTGGATGGTGCGTGTGTGTGCGTGCATGTGTCCTTTCGGCGTGTGGCGATGGTCTCCGTGGAACGGCGACGATGTCCGACCGGCAGACCTGGACTGTTTCCAGTGACGTCAGCAGCTTGTAGCTTTTCGGTGCGATTGGAGTTCCTCTCTCTCTCTTTCTCTTGCAGCTTGGAGTTTCTCTCTCTCCCTCCGACGGTGGCGTCGGCTTTGTCTTTTCTGGCAGTGCAGCTTTCGGTGCAGTTTCTTCGGCACCACTTCTTCACTTTTTCTGGCAACGCGGCCTTCTGCGGCGTGGCTTTCTGCAGCACGCGGCTTCTAATGGCCTCTTGTTGCAATTTCTTCTTCTTGCTGCAGCTTGCAGCTTTTTTTCTGGATTCTTTCAGTTTTGGCTCGTGGCGGCGGCTCACGGCGGTGGCAGCGATTGCGCACCTTACGGCCGGCGGCAGCTCACGGCTTCTTTCTCTCCCCCGGATTCCTAGAGCAGTGGGAGTCAGCAGTTCTGTCCGGCGGCTCTCCGCGGCGGCTGCTCCCTTCTCTCTGCTGCTTAGTTTCTTCAGGGGGCTGCGCTGACAGCTCAGTTCAGTTTCCCCCCCCTCCTCCTCGCTCCTCTCCGGCAGCGGCGGAGGGAGGGGGGGGGTGCGCTCAGCAGGAGCGATGTGCTCCCTTTGTGCAGTGAGGCGGAAAAGAGAGAGTTTGTTTTCTTTTTCGATATTTATGGCTGGCGTTATCTCGGTTCCGGTTTCCTGGAGGATTTATGCCGAATAGATTTATGGGAAATCGAGTTCTTTGCTCACTGTTTTAATAAGGCAGAAAAAAATCATGTGGTCGGTTCACCACACATGTGTACCATTTCTTTTCCTGCTTGCCCAAAAGAAAAACACACTATAAACTACATATATTCCAAATGAAGAAAAACAGAGTAGGAAACAAGATTTATAGAGGCTGAGGTAAGTAGGGTTCTGGTGTGGAGGACAACCTCACAATGGCTGCTGGCTCCTAAAGGCTGTGAAGATCTGTCCCAAAACTAGTCTGTTGGGGCCAATTGAGAAGAAACCCAGAAACATGGTGAGGGCTTGGTAACTGGTGCCTCTTGTCCTATTTGTCACGTACAGGTGTATGTGACAAAACCACTTGGGCAGACATGTCACCTGTGTGTAGGTGAGTGTGAGATTGTGAGTGAATTAAATCTTTGGAAGGATGTGTGGTGGCATATTTGCAAATGAATATCTTCCTCTTTTGTAAGATATGATGTAGAAATTTGCTACAGTAACTTTCCCTATGCTGTTTAGTGCTTACTTGTTTCATGCTGAAATTAAACCACCGTCCAGTTAGAGATGGGAACAGCCTTTGGTTTCCCTACTAACATGAGAGCTGTTGGTAGGCTTAGGAGGTGTCAAAGGAAGAAATGAGCTAAAACACTTTCCAGTTTAGAAAAGTCTTATGTGACTCCAGACTACTAAAATTTAAACCATAAATGAAGAACAGATCAGAGGGGAAGGAAAAATACTGGGAAGTGTCTCTTACCGAGTATCTTCTATTAATTAGACAATTTATTTTTAATATAGACATTTATTTCTATTTTTTATTGTAGTATATTCACATTATCAGTAATATTTAATGAATATTGACAATATCAATGTAATATAAATCGAGTATATTATTTTTTAAATTAATAATTATTGGTTATAGAAGCATTTTTAAATTGGTACACAAGATCCCTAAAGGTATCAGCATCCTTTGATAGGATTAAGAAACCTTGGAGGTTCAGGAGGCCGTTTGACCTTTTTCCTCTTGGCCATTTCAGCACCCAAATGTGGCATTATCACTGTCAGGTTCTCTCTTTTCTCAAGAGGTGTGTTATCACTGATGTTACCTTCAGAGTAGATAATAAGCAGGAAATACAGAGAACAAATAGGGGGCAGCAGGAAGAAACTATTTTTGTAGAGGTCATACAGTTATGTCAGGAACAAGCCTTGTGAGCAAGAGGCATTTTGCAAGCCAGAAGAGTAGCCGTATGGCACATGCTATATTTTTGTAAACTGTCTTTTTGGACTGAAAAATGTAGACATCGAGATCAACATTTGTACTTACGTACTTGAACATGCATTATGTTCAGTATATGTTTAAACATAGACAACAAACCAGTGGGAAAGACTGCGTAAGAGAAAAATAGACTTAACTGTCTAGTGATTTTTGTTTAGGTTATTTATAGTACGTAAAGCAGTTTTCCGTTAACATTTTGGTTTTGTATGTTTT
This sequence comes from Eurystomus gularis, assembly GCA_013400335.1. Lineage (NCBI taxonomy): Eukaryota > Metazoa > Chordata > Aves > Coraciiformes > Coraciidae > Eurystomus > Eurystomus gularis. The sequence goes on from VZZY01022527.1 coordinate 27,694, forward strand.
TTTTTTAAATGTTTAGTAGGCTATAACATGGTGCGTTTTGTGCCTGGAACATGTTGTTTTCCAGGGTCTTGTATATGGTGTAATTAACTCCCCAGAGTGAAAGGGAGAAATTCTTGGCCACACTTCTTTATTAAGAGCTATGTAGAACTGTAGGAGGAATAGAAGTTGTAGCAAAGTACTTGATTGCTTCTGTGTGTCCCTACAGCTTGACTGAGGAAGAACTTGTGTTGTTAAATTGAGGAACACTTAAAACAAACCCCCAGACTTATGTTATTTTTTTCTCTAATCTTTATTAGAAGCCTTTAAAGTAAATCTAAGCTTTTGTTATGGCTTTTGGGAAAAAAATTGTAATTCATTAAAATTCATGGATGATACTGAGCTGTAAACATACTTTTTTTTTTTCCTAAATGTTTATGTGGCAAACCTGTGGTTGGTTCTGTGTTATGTGCTCTTTCTGAAGCTTCATATCTGGAAGACAATGTGGTAATTTTGCTGTATTAATACTTTATTTGGATTTTATTTTGTATAGATATGATTTAGATTTCTTAATTGCTGAGGAGTGCAGCCGAATCAATATACTGGGAGTTGCAAGAAAATAATGCCTTGTTTCATGCTTGCAGAAGTGGTGCCTCAGGTGAAACATTTGTCTTTAACTTGCCTGTGGAGAGAAGTGGTGCGTTAGAAACATTGACCCTAGACTTAAATCTAAAACTGAAATCTGTCTAATGAAAAAGCTGCCAGAAATGAAAGGTCGTACAAAATGTGATGAACTTTTTAACTCTTCAAGAAGGATTTCTCAAAGTACTGTAATTCCCTGTTGATTTGCCTAAGCAGAGAGACATTTCTGTCACTGTTCACTGAACACAGTTTTATTTTTATTGATAGTTTCCATGCAAGTATGAAACTTCTAAGCAGAATATGGCTTATGGAAACAGTCCAGCCTAAACAAACATTCTATTTGATTCCCTATGAAATATGTCAAATTGGGTCAAAAATTTTATCATCCTAAATCAATTCAGTAACAGTTGACCTTGGATGTATTATTTTCCTTCCTGTTTCTTAGCAACAGGAAACTTTTCTGCAGGATGACTACTTAATATCCTAATCTGTTTTAGAAGCTTTTATGCCTAAAGAGGAACAGATGGTCTAAGGAAATTCTGTTTGTAGCAGTAGAGATAGGGAATATCTATAGATTATTTTCCTCACTTTATATCCTATTGTCCTGCACTTAAAATTACATAATATCTCCTTGATGGCAGCTAAAAGCTTCTGTCAGGAACAGAGAATAAAAATAGCGTTCTTCAGATGCTACATGTTTCTCCTTTTTTTTTTTTTTTTAATGCATGATGTAAGAAAACTGTTATATGTGTGCTCTTACAGCTGTGATTGTATTCCTTATGCAAAGTGTGAGAATATGTGTAATTGTATTCTGTAAGTGTTGGACTATATCTGAGTAAGTGAAGAAAGCATTATCTACAATGTAATTTTGTTCATTGGCATTTTCTTACTCTCACTCTCAAAATCTATCATGTGAAGTGGTTTTCTTTCTCCTTTATTATAGATTCCAAAGGTTGTGTTTCAGTGAGGAGAATCTTTTTTGAAAGGTTAATTTTTAGATGACTTTGTGTTAACATAAAATTTAAGTCATTAAGGACCCTGAAATCTGGAGTTCTGAAACACTGTATTGTGACTATTGTATTATTGGCCCAATGAGGAAATAATTCTGTTTATTTTTTTGGTGGCATGAAAATTCTTGCTTCCAAAGAAGCAGGTTGAATACTTGTAGGAGACTGGATGATCTTGGGGTTTTCTACATGAATTTAAAATTAGTACACGAGCCTTGATTCTGACTTTATTATGGCCACCTGCAAAGGAGAGAATAAGACAACCTTTTCTCTTCTTTTTCAAAGTTCTTTGTAGTACCTTGCCTTCCTAGCTCCTGAAGTTCTTCATGCAAAGAGAAGTACCTTCCCTGCATCACTTAGCTGCTGTCTTACGAATCACCCTGTAATGATGCTCATAAATGCCTGTCAATGAAGTCTTCTGGTTCTCTGTGATTGCTGTTTTGTCACAGAGACAGTTCTTTACATGTAAGTCCTGATTAGCAGGTAGAGACATGATATCAGTTTGGTGAGGAGTGCTGCAGTAGTGTGTGTGTGTCTACTTGCAACTTTGGCTTATTGCAAGAAAAGACAACGTCCTCAGTTTTCCACTGAAGTAAAATTCTTCTGACTTCCCACATTTTACATGAAGTATATTCAAATGAAACTGAAGTGTGGAGCTTTCCTATGTCTTTCATCTTCAGAAGGGAGCTCTTCCATTTTGTTGTGCCTCTCTTTCTTGCATTTTGATTACTTCTTTGGACTGAATGAAATCTGGAGTTCTTAATATTGACATTCACCCCTATCCACTCCCCCACTTCCAAATTTGGCATAAAAATAAATTTAAAGCTTAAACCAGGCTCATCCTCTAGGAACAATAAAACTAATTGCTTAGTAATATTTTGTGTCTCCTAGCAAATCCTTCCAGGCCTTGAGTCTGGTGATGATGTGTCTGATCCAGAGAAGAATGAGGTACATTTTGACAATTCTTTAAGGTGGCTACATGGAGTCCTCTAAGAGAAGCAGGAAAGAAGGCAAAAAAAAAGAAAAAAATGGGCGATACTTTGTTTTCATTTTTCTTCTTCCTGTCATCTTTCCCATTATCTTTAAAAAGGAATGATAGGCAAAGAGAAGAGGGTGTGGCACTCTTATGAGGAGTACTTAATCTAATGTTAAAAATGGAATATAAGCTTTGGTTCTTTAAATCCTTCATGGGAAATGGCCACATGTAGCTGCCTGCATAAGTGAATTCCTGGTACATTATCTTGCTTTTTTGTGTTTTTGTCTTTCTGAGAGGTAGATTGTTAATAAGAGGGCATGCAGTAAATCTCTAGACTCTGTTGTTATATCTGGCTCTTTAATGCAGAAATTATAGCCTTTCATCAACAAATGGTTGTTATTTTTTGAGTTTTGTATGACTAGGAAGATCAATCTAGGAAGAAAGTACTCTTCAGTCTTAAAGGAGTATTGTCACAAGGCACATATGTAAACTTTGAGGTGCTGGAGAAGTAAAAGTTATAGATTTTTTTTTTTTTTTTTTAAACCCCTCCCCTTATTTTCTTGTGGTGGTTTGTTTGTTTGTTTTTCCTGGAGATACAGCTCTTTATGAATGCTTTAATATGTAGTACTCAAAGCATATCTGGATAGTGTAAAGTGGCCGAGCACTCTGCTCACTTTCTATATTGCCATTCAGTAATAGCCCTCAATATTGTTGACCTGGATTGCAATAGTTAGTGAAGCAGTTTAGGATTCTGAGTTGTTCAAGTCACATATTATGTAAGAATTTACTTTGATCTCTATGAGCATTGTTAGAACTGACTACTAATGAAATAAAATTTATAATTGTATTTTTCAAAAACTGACTTGTTGCTGGGATAGGTGTTGTGTTTTTTGTGGTTTTTTTTTTTTTCTTTTTTTGAGTGAAGCAGCAAATTTGTGCTATTTTGTAAGACTTGACAAAAGGTCTGAGTGTACTTGAGTTCTGAGCTACATAGGAAGACAAACCCCAATCATTTAACTGATCTACCACAGATTACTGCTTGCTGTTACATCAAACTCCAGTCACGTCTCTTTCTAAGGCACAACGTAAGTCTTTTATAGGCACAGGGTCCACATTTCCCTGTGACAAGTGATGTAGGTGCTCTCACCTGTTGCTTCTCTAAGCTTCGCTTCTTTCTTTTTCTTTTCTGTTCCTCCTCTTTCTGGTCTGAGTCAATAAAAACAAGCAAGAAAACCCCAAACAACAAACAAACAAAAACCTTGAAAAAATGCAACCCCAAAAAACCCCACAGCGCCCACCCCCTGAACAAAACACTACCAAGCAAAACTCTCCACCAAAAAACAGAAGAAATAAAACCTCAAAAGCTTATTAAAAATTCTGCTCTTTACTACTATGATAAATTCTAAACTAAGAGATAACTGCTGTGTTAGGTTGGCAGTTTAATCTTTGTCAGTGTATAATCTCAAACCGATCAACATGATAAAGAAAGGGAGAACATGGGTTGGTATCACTGTAGTGTCTAGAGCACATTAATTTTCGTTTCATGCATTATATTACACTTTAAACATTTTAATTCATAGGGTGGCCCTTTCTTACTTTACTTATTTTAGATTTCTTACTCAGGAATATGACCTACTCCCACTGTCCTCTATAAAAATAACCTGATGGCATCACACTTCACTTCTTAATTTGAAAAGCTGGATACCATATGTAATCCATTGTAATATAACTCATCTGTCATGTTCATTTTTACTAACATACCTTGGCGTCTGTTAACTGGGGCTTGATAGATGTCATCATTAATTCACAGTTCATCTTTCTGTATCAAGCAGATAAAACTTGCCTTGGTCTTATTGAGTGTTTTGTCCAGGAAGAACAAATATAGTAACAGGATTAGCAACAACAATAATGAAATAATGAAAAAAAGACCCCGAATTCAAGTTGGACATCTTCTACATTATTTGAACTCAATGTAAGTAAATGTTTTACCAAGCTGTTTGTTACACCAGTTGTTTCAAAATTTGGCTTTAAATTCCTCCTCCCCAATTCTTCTTTTCATTCTTACATCACTAATTCACTTCTCTGTTATTGTCATCTAATCTAATGTAGCCTTGTCTCTTATGAATGTTTATGACTTTTTTCTTGTTGTTCAATCTCAAATTTAGAAAATAATGAATTCTTTGCATGTACTTGTGCCATATGATCTTGCATGGTTATTTAGGTAATACAAAACAAATTTCCTTGAAAATGAGAGTATTTGTAGTTTGTCTATAAAGTTGGATGGGACAACATAAACCTGCAAGCATTTGATTTTCTACAAATGTCTATGAACAAGGCTATCAGATATGCAGATAAGCAGAATTTTTCTGCTATAAAATCAGATCATAATGTTAATAGCATATGGTGGTCTGTTGGAAAGAGAAGTTTTATAATCTAAAACACCAAAATGCCTGTCTGGAGAATTTTTCAAATGAAGCAAACGTACCTGTGTTGTCCATTGCTGCCTGTACTTTCAAACCTTCTGCATGTCACTGATGTAAATGCAGCATGTCTGTCAAACTTCATAAAATAAACATGCTTGTTAAAGTTTTTTTCTAGTTTTCACACATCCTATTCTAGGTCTGAGAAAACTGAAGCATTTGTAGCAGCTCATTAGACTTTTTAGGACCAATACAACCCCTTACCCCATCCTTGTTTTCATCCCAGCATGAGAAAAAATAGGTTGTAGCTTATAACTTAGAAAAAGGGGGAAAAAGCCCCACCCCAGTACTCCCATCCTAAACAAACAAACAAATAAATCTCCCTGAACCTTAACCATCAAACCTTATTATTTGTCTTACTGGCATGTTCTTCAGTTATTTGCCTTCAGGATTTTTTCCCTCCATAGGAGGAGGGCAAATCCAGTACATCTGGCAACTTTTTTTTGTTCGGCTGTCATATTACAACAGTTGCTCAGCTATCTTCTGTGAACACCCACAACAGTAAAAATGCTTTAAATTTTTAAAATATGTCAGAATTCACACATACCCACACAGAAAATTAGAGTATGGTGTGTCATCTAATCATTCTCCTCAATTTTGCTCCAACTTCCTTGTGATTCTTCTTCTCCCCTTTCACTTTTCAGTGAATATTGGTGGAAAGGAAGATAAATGTATAGATTTTTGGCTTGTGGTAGCAGTTATCTGTGGTCCTCCTGGGATATTGGCCAATACAGAATTTGTCATACTTTTCACATTTGAAAAAAAACCTTGAGAAAGTTTTGGGACAGTCCCAGTTTTTTAATGACTGACTTCTTCCTCACAGCATTATGAAGTGCTTTTTGAAGCCAATGGAATATGTGAAAAACACATGTGAAGAAATACCATAGATTCATACAGTCATTCAAATTGAAGAGCATCTGTGGTGGGTTGATCTCAGCCAATAGCCAAACTCCACCCCAGCATCTTACTCATTCTGTCTCCTGTGAGACAAGGTAAAAATAGAGGGAAGGTGAGAATACTCATGGATCGAAATAATGATAGTTTAATAGGGAAAGCAAAAGCCTGATGCTTAAGCAAAACAAATAAAATAAATTCATTCACTAATTCCAATAGTCAGGCAGATGTCAGTCTGGAACTGATCTGGTCCAGCTGCTGCCCTGTAGCAGGGCTGACTTTGAAGATACGTGGGCTGCTCTGGGCCTTGTCCACTTGTTCTGGGTATTTTCAAGAGTGAAGATTCCCCAGTCTTTCAGGGCAACCTGTTTCAGTTTTTGATGACCCTTACCATGAACAATTTTTTCCTTTTGTCTAATCTGAATTTCCCTTGCTTCACTTTACATCCATTGCCTCTCATCATTTCGCTCTGCGTTTCCCAGCAGGTCTGGCTCTGGTTTTAAATAGTTGAGTATAGCAATAAGATCTCCCATTAGCTTTCTCCTTCAGAGGCTGAACAGGCTCAGTTCTCTCAGCCATTCTTTATGCATCCCATGTTCTAGCCCCAAATTATCTCGCTGTCTCTCCACTGTACCAATATGTATTATACCAGGAAGCATAAAATGGAATACAGTACTCAAGATGTGGTCTGGCGGATGTGAATTAAAATAATAATTTCCTTCTACAGCTGGTTCCGTTGTAGCTGGTACAGTCTGGTATACCCTTAGCATTCAGTTTCTGCAAGGGTCCATGTCATCTTTTGCAAAGCTGATTTCTAATCAGTCAGCTCCGACACTGGACTGTTGCATGGGGCCATTCTGTCCCAGCTACAGTATTTTGCATTGTCTTTTGTTGATTTTTCTTGAGATTTGTCAGCCCATTTTTCCAGTCAGTTGGGATCCTTCTGAAGCACAGCCATGTCCCCTAGTGTGTAAATTCCTCCCCTCAATCACCAGTGAACTTTTGCTGAGGTACATTCATCCTGTCATCCTGGCAATTAATGAAGATGTTACTTATAGGATATCTCAACTTGAAAGGGACCCATAAGCATCATCAAGTCCAACTCCCTGCTCCTCACAGGACTACTTAAAACTAAACCATATGACTGAGAGTATATGATCCAGATGCTCCTTGAACTCTGATGGTGTTGGTACTGTGACCACTTCCTTAGGGAGCCTGTTCCAGTGACTGACCACCCTCTCAGTGAAGAATGTTTTCCTAATGTCCAGTATGTCCAATCTGAACATGCCCTGATGCAGCTTCATTCCATTTCCTTGTGTCCTATTGCTGGTCGCCAGAGAGATGAGACTGTTTTAATCATACTGCTTATCTTACGCTCATAAGGTCAACAAGTTGAAGGGACTATGGGGAAGTTGACTGAAGTTTGCAGACTGTAGTATGTATTGCTGCTGTTCAAATGCAATCTGTTACAAAACAAATGGCGGCTTAAAGGTCTAGATGTCATTTGGATTTCATTTGTAATTAAGTGGTTAGAATTTTTAAGTTGTCAGTACTCATTCTTGTGGGGGATACTGAATGCTTGGGGAAAGGGCTGAATAATGGTAACATAGATACTAGTAAGAGGGGAAGGGGACTATGAGGACCTGACAACAACAGAACATTTCCCTGGGACAAAGAAGTATTTTGGATTTTTTTATGTACTCCTCGTTGTTACCTGAGCTAAAGCAAATCCCTGTGCTTGTAATGGTTCTGTTGTATTTGTTTCCTTTGTTTTGTCCAACTTTGGCACAGGGATGAGCATTTCTGTAAAATATTTAGGCTCCACCTGACAGATTCAATTTATACCTGGATAAAACAGACAGACATAGAACTTGTTTTGCTGATTCCAAATAGGAGATAAATATGATAAGACAGTTACAGTAAGACACTTGCAAGATTTAATTTCCTAAATGTTACATTTGATTTAATCATGGGCAAAATCAGCTAAGCTTTGATTATGCCCTTTTAAGCGCTCCTTTTTTGTATGTGTACCATTTTCCCTTTTTGCTTACCTTTGTACACCAGTACAAATTAAATATTGTTTGGAATGTTTTCTTAATTTCTTCTGCATTTTTATTAATCCATGTGTATGTAAGTACTTTTATGACTTCTATGTCACTTATGAAACACTTTGCAATAGTATTGGATGAATTTGGTGACTTAGGTGGTCTTTGAAATAACAAATATAACAAAAGATTTAATCAGTAGAGAGGTACTATTTCTTTATTCAGTGGATTTATTAGTGTATGTTTCAGAAAAAAAAAACAAACAAATGAACGAGTTTTTTGGTGGGTTTGCTCTGGTCTTAGACCCTTGGAGATCCTAACTCAAGGCACAAAGAAAGATTTGACAGAAGTACCAAAGCCAGTTAAAAGCACATGGCCAGTTGAAAATTGATGAGCATTTTCCTAAATCAAGATAATTTTGATGTTCATTTGACTTGTATGCCTAATATATAGCTGAAAATTCTGCTACTAAATAACTACTATATAAGAAGCAGAATGAATATTGGTAGATATTCAACAGAGTCTATAGGTATTTTTGTAGGAGAAGCTATACTAAACGTGAAGTGGTGGGAAGATTTTCAGTCACAATGTTGTCCATAAATCTCTCAGTCTTTCATTACTGGCTGTTCCGTACTTTAATGGAAATCTGTTAAATACAATGTTGCTATTTTCTGTTAACTTGTGTATTTGCACGCTGAGACAAAATGCTTATTTTAATATTAGGTTACATAGTTGTAACCTAGTATGTAAGATTGACTGTTCCCAGGTATATTTTGCTTTCCTTACAAATGGTTTCAAATCTCAAAATTAAGTCACAATTGGCTTGATGAATTCTTTCATTGCTGTCGTGGGGAAAATGGGTAGGAAGAGCATATGTCAGCTGTGACATCATCCTACTTGCACACGTTTCAGGAACATCTGCTCTTATGGCTGTGGATTGCTGTGACACTGTGGAAAGGCCGAGAACTTTTTTGTCTCCACCATATTTTTAAACTAGAAATATGATGTTTCTTGTCAAGTCATAGCAATAGTGTTAAGTTGCTATATATATGTATACATTTCATTTCTAAATGGTTATTCAGTGAATGCTGTAATCATGTTTTGGATACTTGGTAAGTGGTGCAAAACTTTCATGCTTCTTTTGCACATGCTTACTAAATTACAGAGTAAATCTCTTCTTGGTCCATCTCTTTGCTAAGGGACTGCTGAATCTGTGAATCTAGAATTTAGTGGAAACCCAGGTAACAAATAACGATAGCACGTATTTTTGTTTATGTACGTACAGACTTCTACTTTGACTCAAAATACTAGCAGCTATTTCAAAATTATATAACGAGTGAAGTACATCTTGATATCTGGCAGCCTGTCACATAGATCTTAAGTTGTTTTCCTATATTGCCTTTATCCTTTTTTTATACACCAAAATTGGAGTGAAGGACAAAAATCCACAACCTCATGCCAAAGAAAATCTCCAAAAGGAGCCTGCCAGGTCTAGTTATTTTTTTTGTTCTTCTCTGTTCTCTGCTTAGTTCTTTTCTTCCATGTTCTCAGTAGTGAAAACTATTGCACTTTACAGTTTTCTTTCCTTTTTGTCTTTGCTGTCTCTACCTTGCAGTCTGTAAGGTGACAGAGTCCAAGATTGTTTCCTCACACTGTTCCTTTCCCTGATATTTTATTGGCTTTCTACTGATAGTATTAGATACACTTCCACTTTCTTCTGTGTTTGTTCCTTGGAATACATTCTCAGTGGTTTATTTTATTTTATGTGAAGTTATTTGGTGCCTTTAGTTATGAACCACAGGTCTTTTGTTCAGTAAACCTACCAACATGTTTTTCCTCTGTGGAGATGCATTTTTTGGTTAATATATTTGAGGGATTTTCTGCAAAGAAAAATTTTTCTTGTTTGTTCTTTGTCTGTTGGGAAACATTGCAATGATTCCCTTTGCACTTCCTAGCTTTCTGAGCAGTTGTGCCAAGGCCTGCTGTAATTTTCTCTGAATATTACACTTTGAATACAGAGAGTTGTCAAACATATGACTGATCTTTACTTGCAACATTTTTGTTGTGTTTTGGCATTCAGACAGACTTCTTTTTCATATGCATGTGATGTGATTTATCTAAGCCCCCGGTATTGTTAATTTGCAGCAACCTTGTTTGTGGAATAGTTTGGATTTTCTGATCATACAGAATCATAGAATCATTAAGGTTTGAAAAGACCTCTAAGATCATCAGGTCCAACCATCAACCCAGCACTACTAGACCACTAAACCATGTCCTGAAGTGCCATGTCTACATGTTTTCTGAATGCCTCCGGGGATGGTGACTCTACCGCTTCCCTAGGCAGCCTGTTCCAGTGATTGACTGCACTTTCAGTAAAGAAATTTTTCCTAATATCCAATCTAAACCTTCCCAGTCTTAATCTCCCCTGGTGCAACTTGAGGCCATTTCCTCTCCTCCTATCACTAGTTACCTGGGAGAAGAGACCAGCCCCCATCTCTCTACAACCTCCTTTCAGGTAGTTGTAGAGAGCAATAAAGCTTTCCCTCAGCTGCTCCTCATAGGACATGTTCTCCAGACCCTTCATCAACTTGATTGCCCTTCTCTGGACCTGCTCCAGCACCTCAATGTCGCTCTTATACTGCGGCACCCAAAACTGAACACAGTACTCAAGCTGTGGCCTCATCACCACTGAATACAGGGGCACGATCACTTCCCTACTCCTGCTGGACACGCTATTGTTGATACAGGCCAGGATGTTGTTGGTCTTCTTGGCCACCTGGGCATATTGCTGGCTCATAACTCATATCACAGTTGTCTTGACTTCTACTTTTTTTCTTCTTTGCCTGCCCCCTCCTTCCCTATTCATTTATCAGAAGTTTCACTGCAGAACCAGGTAACTTCATTAAGGTACAGTCTCCCAGAATCTTGAGATCGCTCTTTGAATACCTGGACATATTTTGCATGTATTCTGCACAACATATGAGAACATGAACCATAAACTTACTCAAAGCAAAATGCAATAAATGTACTTCAGTATTTACCATAATGATTCCACCAAATATGTGAAAGGGGACCTTAAAGGAAGCTGTTAGTCTTTGAGATTGCAAAACAAGAAGGTAGTTAAAGGCAGATGTTCACGTGAATGAACATGAACACATAATAACTGCAGACTCCTGAACTTACTCATATATTGCTAGAAAATACTGATGTAATACCTGGAGAGATTCCCGTTATTCTGTAAGCCATTTGTTTTAATGGAAAGCTGTGAATAATTCTTTTTGACCAGTTGTGAAGTCCTAGTCCTTTCCCTCTGCAAAACCTTTCCTCATTAATTTCTACAGATATGTAGCAGCTCTTCTACCCCTCTGAAGATGAAGGTTAACTACTACTTTAGGGGCCACAAGGCATGTTTTTACTTGGATTATCTAGAGGCAGGGAATTCTAACAGGAGAGGATGGGATTTCTGTCTCCATATAAATTTCCCATGAAAAGAAAGTAAGTTCTTACCTCTTTCTACCTATTGGTGATATTCTCAGCAGCAAGTCTATGCTACCTGTGTAGTGCAAGGAACCAGGAAAGAGTGCAATTCCTACATCACTATTATTTCTTACATAAACTTCGAACATCTGAAGATGTCTCTAGAAGAAAGTGATTGTTGTTTCTCTGATTAATGGTGTAATATTTCTAATGCTTTGTGATAAGATCAGAAAAATTAGGAAATCATCATTTAGTTGATTTCTGGAAACAAAGTATGGATACTTTTTCGCAACTAAAAGTACAGTGTCTGGAGTAATTTAAAATTAGTTTTTAATCATAGGATCATAAAATATCTGATGTTGGAAAGTACCTCTGGAGATCACATAGTTCAATCTCCCTGTGGGAAGCAGGGTCAACTAGAGCAGGTTTATGAGGACTCTGTCCCATTAAGTTTTGAGCATCCCCAAGGATGGACACTGCTTGGGCAGAGCCTGTTACAGTGTTGGATCCTTACAGCATGTCACCCAAAACTACGGGGACAGATGGGTCTGTGCAGGGATCAGGAGCAAGGAAGTAGTGATGACACCATGTCAAATCTTTTCCTTATGTTTAAGTGGATTTGGCTCTATTCGGTTTGTGTCTGTTGACCTGTGACTGGGCACCACTGACAGGAGTCTGGCTCTGTCTTCCTTCGTTTCCGGCGTCAGATTTTTAGACAGATTAAATCCTCTGAGCCTTCTCTTCACCAGACTGAACCATCCCAGCTCTCTTAGTTTCTCCCCAAATGTATATGCATTACATCAGTCCTGGCAGGTCTTAAGATAATCTTAAAGCTAATACAACTGTAGTTATTCACAGAGTTGTGCAGAAAAGGGAATGACACTTAATTTGGGTGATGGCAGGATATGAAGGCTTAACTTGCAAACATAGATAGGACTTTGGAGGAAATGCTTTGCTACTGTATGTCCTGGTGTTTATACAGGTTGACTTAGTATGTACTTGAGATCTTCAGCATGCACTTGAATTTGAAGAAGAGGATTATACTTTTTGTTAAGTTACAGGTGAAGATTTGTGAAAAGGAAAATTTATGATCTGGTATTTATGGTACTAGTTTATTTACTTCAAGGGAAGAAAAAAGGAAGAGTAAAAATTTGTCCATGCAGCTCACATCTTTATTTGGTTCATGCATTTATTTTTTTTTTTTCCACTGTATCTTTGTTTTACTTTGTTCTGTGAGTGAAATATATTTTTCAATTTTGCAATGTGGTTTCTGGGTCAGATAACAGGCTGCGTTTTTGGCTTTGGTTAAAAGGTTTTTAAAATGCCAGTCTATGTTGAATACTTGTAAAATATGTAGCAGACAAATAGTCTCTGTTGTACCTTTTCCCTGTCTGTATTGAATGAGTTCTTCTCTTTAGGGTTTCTTTTTTCAGTCACGACATTCACTAAGTTTAACTTGTTCATTTGATTCAAAAATAGTATTGGGGAAGTAAACTCTAAGATGCTCAAGATTTGTTGGCAGTGATAATATGGTGAGAGTCAAATGATAATCCTCTGCCTTCCTTCACTTAATGGTCTTCTCTGAGCAGAAAAAAAAAATAGAAAGCTGCATTCTGTAGGAAAATAAAAGTTTATATTTGTCACTATACCATGCTGTGTGACTGTCTCCCTTTTACCTCTGTTTCTATAAAACTTTCTGGTAAATAGTGTATTGATTTTGCTTTTTGGGAACAAAGTGCCTCTGCATGAACAGCAGTAGAGTGCTTCAGCCCTGTACCATATGATCTTCTCTTCTGAAATGCAACCTGTTGTAAAATATTTCTGTTATAGTCAATCCTTTATATTCTGTCCAAGGAAGAATTCAAAACCTCTTTAACCTTTTTTTTTTTTTTTTTTATAATGCAACAAATTAATTTATTAGGTTCATAAAAAATTGGAGTATTATTTTTATCTTTTTGTTTTCTCCTGCCTCCTTTCCCTTCCCCTCCCAGGTTCTCTGTCAGAGTTTAAAGATAAAGAAGATGCAGGCAGTAACATTTGGGAGGGTGGTGGAGGTCAGGAGTGTGGTAAGATCATTACAATGGTGCATCAGTAGTAGCAAGGTGTCTATCCTTTCCCAAAGTTTGATAAAAACTTGATGTGAGGTGTGTTTGTCTATTTCATCTGGCTTGAAAAATACAGGTCCAAGTTCTCAAGCCTCAGATTCACATGGGAATAGTTCTGCAGGTTATGCACTTGGAGACATCTTGCCTGAATCTTAGGCATGTTTAACTAAAAAAATCCCTACTCATCTCTTTGATTACTTTGTTAATGGAAAGAAGGCTTATAGTTGAAGAAAATGAAGCAGGCAGTGCTTTCTGTCAAGGAGTAATTTTATGTTTTCTGCTACAGGGGTGGATTCCTCTAGAGTTCAGACTTTAAAAATGTTCTGTGGCTAGAGCAGACCAAGGAGATGAGATAAAGCATTCTTGCCCTTTAATATAATATATTAAAAAAGTCTCTGCTGGCAATATATTTCATACAAACAATCGATGCATAGAGTTATGGAAGAATAAATTGATGTCTGATTACCTACTGCTACAGAAGGAGAATACAAAGAAACATAGAGCTTATTCTTTTAATTTGCCTTAGGCTTTTGTACAGGAATGCTGTGATACTTATTACCAGTATGTGATAGTTCAGAACAGAAGAAAATTCTCATGCTATAATGACTTGTTATTACCCATCAGTTAATTCAAACTGGGAAACTTTTAGAGGTTAATTAAGTGTTAGGCCAGGGAAAACATTGTTTTTAAGGGTTTCATTTTGTTGACTAATGGTTATTTGTCATCCAATCTATGTTCAGCATTTTTTATTCTATTTACACAATTCCAATTTATTTTGTTTTTTTTTTTAGCTGTACTGTTTTCCACAAGGAACCTGCTAGTTTGCCTGTTGAAGGAAGGAATAATTTATAGAGAACATCTGAAGCCTCAGAAGCTGCTGAAAAGGGGCTGAGCTGAAGGAAAAAAGCCAACACACTATGTAGCCAGCTTTTTCAGTATGGAAGTGTTTCATACAACTTAAAGTTTGATTAATTTTTTCAAGTAATGCCTGTGACTTGGCATTTCTCAAATACTATTGTAGGTGAGAGAGATTCTTAACAATAGGTTCCTAAAATTTTTTTTAAAACTCAGAAAAACTCCTTCAGGAGTATTTGTAAATTAGATTTCAAGCTGATGGGTGAAGCAGTAGTTTTTTTTCCAAAACTTTTAAAGTCTTAGTGGGTTAGGAGAATATTCAGCTATCTAGCTTAGGTATTTAATTTAGAAGTTGTCTTTCTGCATGCGTTTTATATTACTGGGCAGTCTTACTCAAAAATTGACTTGGAACAGGAACTAAACTCTGTGAAGAGCCTGTCACTCTCCATTGTTTCTGACTTGTTGCTGCACCAGTATTAAGAAAATCAGGTATCTGATTCCCCTCAGGTGGAGGGAAGGGAAAGAGGCAAAAGCACTACAAACAGCATGGGTATTGTGAGGTGGGTAGCATAAACTACCCAGAGTGATCATCAAAGCTGATGAGTCATAGACTAATGTAGGTTGGCACAGACTTCTGGAGGTCCCAAGTCCAGCCTCATGTTTGACATGGCATTGGCCAGAGGAGGTGCTCCTCCAGGCAAGTTTTGACTGTCCTTTGGGGTGGAGATTATGCAGGCCTCCCTATGAAACTTATTCTATGAACTCTCAGCTGTCTGGCAAAGAGGAGGCTAACTACTACTAATAGATTTGCAACAAAAGCAAGGAAACAGTGTGATTTCAGCCTTGAAGGGCTGCTTAGAAGTAAAAGATTTATTTTCATTCTGTTAACTCCTGTGTTTTCCAGAACAAGACCTAGCAATTACACAGAAGAATAAGATTATCACAGAGGTTTCTCTGGGCAGTGAACTAGCTGTTCTACTGCTTTGCTTTCTTTTATGTTTGTCATTTTCTGTGCTTTCTGGTCAGCATTCATACCTTAGGTGCTTGTCCTATACCAAACTATTTCTAGTAGTTAAAGTGCTGACTGGGAATATGCCAGGCTCCATACAGTTGCCTTATTCTGCTTTAACAAATCCTCATACACTCAGCTATTAAATTCAGTCTTGGGTAGTGCATGGATTACTCCTGATTTCTTGGTACGATAAATAAACTAGGCTAGAATTTGCTGTCAGGAAGCTTCTGTTATGTGACTAGTATGAAATGTTTGTCTAAATAAAGTTATTGAGGACTTAGCAGCTGTTGTGTGTACTGGTATGACCATGTTCTTGCTCTGTTCTACAATAAAGCAGTAAAAGTCATCTTCATGTGACAGCAGAAAGCAACTACAGCGCAGCTGTATACACAGATAAAGCTTCATACAGCAGTGTGTCAACCAACAATTGAGTACTTCAGGGGCTCGACAGATCTAAATGGGTTAGAGACTCTGATAAAACAGGATGATGGTTGTTTCAATTCAGATCTTTTAAGTTGACTTACCCAGCATTTCTGTCTCTTTGAGAGACAGTAGTGTCTGTATCCATTCAAGTTCTGCTTTAAGGGCAATAAATTCTCTGGGACAGTAAATGTTAAGTATTTCAGAATGCTAGGTGATGGTAACAGGCAAAAAGTGTTTTCCTTATTGTGCGTGAAGAACTGTTAGAGTTGTTGGCCTACATCTCTTGTTACAGATGGGTTTTTTGGTTTGGGTTTTTTGTTTTTTTTCTGGTTTCATAGAACCTGCCATATATGTGAGAGTTAATCAGCTCTTGATGGGATTCTCACAGTCTGATTGTGGAATGTTTTGTATTAATAAATGGATTTATTAGAGCACTGTAACCACCTGGTCTCTGTTAGATGAACTAGCTGAAGTGTTCACAGGAATTGGATGACTTGTTTTAATTTGCTTAATGATAGGCACTATCTAGCTTTCCTATTAAGCAAAATTTGCAATATCTGAAAAGAGCCAGTCCTACTGAAAGTTGCAGCTCTCTGGGTACCCATTAACTATCCCTTTATAAGTAAATAAATGTTTTATTAAAATAATAAAAACACCTTTAAATTTTACTTGCTGGATAACTTATTGTAAAATATAGTAAAAAAAAAAAAAAAAAAAAAAAAAAAAAAAAAAAAAAAGACCACAACTTTATTCCATCATTCTGTCTTCCTATTCTTTGTGCAGCCTTTTAACAATGGAAAGAATTGTTTTTCTTTTCCTGCAGAAATCAAACACTAGAAGTCTGTTGGTGGTTTTGGTTATTTGGGTTTGGTTTTTTGGTTTTGGTTTTGGTTTTTGTTTTTTTTTCCACTACTATCTAACATGTCTTAGGTTTTAATTTCCTTTTTTCTCCACTGATAAAGTTTCTCCAGAGGATTTTTTCTTTCTGAGCCAACAGAGATTCTGTTGAATAGGTGTTTGTAGTCTTGACTACTTTATCATCCCTATTATTCATCTCTGAAACATGTCTGAGGTGAGATGGATTCTGTAGCTGGCTCCGTATTGAGCTGCCAAGACTCTCTCCTGCCCTGTCTTTCTCTGTTCTTCACAGGCATTATTATTGCCACAAAATGTCACAAATCCCCTATAGCAGCCACTAGGGAAAAATAGAGTATTTATGGAAAATTCCAGTGACTTTTCAGAGGCTTCAGATTTATAGTAAATGCTTCCCCCCCCCCCCCCCC
>VZZY01022527.1:44902-79940 GCA_013400335.1 Eurystomus gularis
TAACACTAGCATTAATCCAGCACTGTTTCAGCTGTATGTACTGCAATTTGTGAATATGATGGAGGGGTGATGGGACATGCATAGACTATACTTACAGATGTAAGGCACAAATTCTTTATTATGATGAAATTTTATCTTGAATTATTTTGTTACTTGGAAACGGCCTGAAGTAATGGTAATGTATAGTTCTTTGTAAAGTTCATTGTGATAATCCAGTCTGCCATTAAAATTGGAGTGTTATGAAGGTGTAGAAGAAACAAAAACCAATATCTAAAATGAACTGAAAATTGGAATGACTGGTTTTGTACTCAAAACATTCAAATAATTTGATAGTGGTTTATTCCGAATTAATTTGTTGCTTTAAAATCACATGAGAAGGAGGTTCTGAGGAGGATGGTTTGAGATATTGATTTTGATACATCCAACTGAAGTCAGTCCGTCAGGGCTGATTCCCCGGTCTTTCACTGTGGAGGTAGGAGACCACTGGAAGCCTTAGGAGCCTCATTTTAAAATATGCCTCAGGGATGTTGTGCAGAGAGAAAATGTAGTAGGATTATACCACAGAAATGTATTTGTTTGCTTCTGGGACTGGGTACAAAAAAAGTGGACAGCAGGCAAGGCAAGCAAAAGAAAAACTTCTGAAAAATAGAGTTGAGAAAGTAGCTGAAGGAAAGAGTTTTGGATGAACCAGAGAGAGCAAACCAGGAGGAAAATGTCCTTTTCAAGACAGGCTGGCAGAAGAATGAGTATTTTAGCAGAAAGAATGACAAAGGAGGATAGACTTAAAAGAAAGATGTAGTAGTGTTTAGTGAAAGAGTATATGCAGGGGAAGAAAGAAGAGTAATGAAAAATGAGAGATAGCCTGAGAATTTGGGTAATGCATCAGGGAAGATGGTGGAGTTGCCTCCTGAGAATGCATAGATGGAAATATTTAAGAACTCAAAACATACTACATGGTTAGAGATCTGAGAGAAATCTCTGGTTTTTATTTTTGGCACTATTGCCTCTGGGGAAAACTAGTAAAAAGTTCATGCTGTGCATTCTCAAGATGAATTGTGGTGCAGAAAGACTCTGGTAGACATTGTTCAACCTTTTGAGTTATAACTGGGCACAGATACTCTTCTGAACCTTTTTTCAGAGCATTCAGTCAGTGGGGGAATTGGTTCTGCTATGATTTTAACTACATGTGCTAAAAATATTATGCCTATTACTATACAGTTCAATAGCTATCCAAATATTAATGAAATCAGATCCAAGAGAAATATGGTTTGTATACACCACGAGGAGCAGTGGAGTGCCTTGAAGTGGCAGGGCTATCTGATTCTCTTTTGCTTGCCAGATGATGTTCCTTATATATATATATATGAGTATTTCCACTCCTTGTAAATGGGTTTTTCCTTGTATCTTGGCTATGCATGAGTCTTTTAGCTCTACATTGTTCTATATAGAATTAATTGGAAGTTTACAGTTTGGAAGAAACAAGTACAGGTTAATCACCTTGCAGTCAGCTTTGTTTCCACTATTATTAAAATTACATATGAAACCCAATTAGTATTTCCAAGTGTTATTAGTGTTTCTAAGCTAGCTACTTTCTCACCATAGGTTTTAAAATTCTGAGAACAAAATTGGTCATCTCTTTAAAAAACAGATACAGAGAACTAAGGGATTTATGTATCTGTCAGGGTGTGCTAGAAGAGAAAAATGAGAAGCAAGTAAAGCTACAACAAAATTCAATCAGGAAAAATGTCTTTTGAATGTTATGAAAGGAAAAATGCTAGTTTTCAGAGAAAACTTTATATCCTTCTAAATGCAAGGATGATAGCTTTTCAATAAAGGGGTAGATGAATTGTGTATGAATAACCGATATCTAATCTTTATAGTGCACACAATACTTGCTTGTGTAGGGTGGTGTTGTGCAATTGGTTTCAGATTTTTTGTTCGGCTTTGTTTGGGTATCACATATTCCACGTAGTATTTTTAGTGTACTAAGCTAATGAAAATCTGTAGACTGTCATGCCTGAAGTTGTGGATAGAAACCCTTGTGAAAATATGCTTAATTAATAGCAGAAGGGCAATGGAGTTTTCAGAAATAACAACTGAATCAGAGCATACATATCGCAAGTTAATCAGTTATTACCATCACTAAAAGTGGGTGGAAAGAAGTGAACCTGCATCCCAATCTTGGATTTTGTTTCTTTTGAAGAAAACTCTTCAATTTCCAAGTAAAATTTCACACCTTAGTTCAGTTTCTAAAGCACTAAAAAACCACATAGTCTGCCAATTGTTTGGCTTGCTAGGAACACCTGAAATTTAATATAGTTAGTAATGTACGGAACTAAGTTCCCATTCCATCTTCCTTTTTGTGTGTGTGTCTGTCCATAAAACATTAAAGTCTTCTGAATGTTATAAATGTCCATTCTGGCAGGGATGATATTTATGGCTTTTACAGGAATAAATTGTGCTTTTCCTAAAATTAGTGGGAGACTGAATACTAGCTTACTTGTAGATTAACCAAATGTATGTTTAGCTGCTTTTTCAATATTGAATTTTGTTGTTTTTATTTGTTGGGCCATTCAATTAATTTAAGATTACGATAATGAAAGGAAATCACAATAAACTTTAAGTGCAATCTCCTAAATTTACACTGAAAACTAGAGCAAAATTATCCTGGTGTTTTAAAGGTAGTGGAGTTAGTGTAAGGTCTTATTCGTATGAGTATTATAAGGAGAAGCTATATGCATTCACAGAAGGAAAGTAACATCTGTATGTATCAGCCAAACTAACACTTTGAATTGTCATTTTCTAGTTATAATTATTTAATTTATCCAGTGAAGTAAATAAAGTTCAAGTTCTGATCTATAACTGTTCTAACTAATGTACTGAAAGGACACAAGAATTTATCTTGGCTTATAGGACTATTTTTTGATTTCTCTGACTACCAAAACCATGATAGTTTTTAGCCTCTGGAGGGAAAAACATCTGACATGAAAAGAAGTATTTTAGGCTTTGAACAATGTTTTCATGATAGAGTTTTCACTTTTTACAGTCATTCTTTTTAAAGTAACTTAAAACCTGCATGTGTGTGTGTGTGTGTATTGCCAAGATAAACATCTTCAAGATAACCTACATTTTAAAGGGCTGTTTGGTGCTCTTTTCCAAGGGGAAAATACCAGCCAGTGAAAATAATGGGTTACTTACCAGTTTAAACAAAATTTGTCTTAAAAATGTTCCATATTTCTCTGGTTAATTTAAAGACAACTTGGGCAATATTGTGAAAACATAAAAGAAAAAATTTTGGGTTTTCTGTTGCTGTCATGCCTCTGAATACAGCAGCTATTTATATATTGTGTGTTACACTCACATGCTTCACTCTCTTCCCCCCTGAAGTAGAGTATAAGTGATCACTTCTTTGTTAAGGTCAAAGGATGCTGTAAAAAGTCTTCGCTATTAAGAAATAAGGAGATAACACAGTGGAATGTACCATAGTGGTACAGGGTATGTTAGCAACATTGGTGGCCCAATTGATACCTCACTAAAGTTTGTCGAAGGTTGTTGGTTCAGTGAGCTTCAGATCAGGTCTCAGGGTAGGAATTATTACTGCCTTACGATTTGTCTTGTTTTAACACAAAAGCTTTGAAGAAGAATCATTAAAAAAAATCAGATGCAGAAGATCTGTAGTGTGGTTTTGAGATAGTTGGGATACTATGAATGAATTGTGAAGGGCTTCAAAATGTTTGTTTATTCATTACACTAATTTTTTCTGAGGTGTTAATAGTGTACCTTTAATGTAGGATTACTGCACTGTAGGGTATTTTAGGTAGTACTTACAGAACTGACTGCCAGGTATGCAGCTTATCTTTCTAGAATAGCATCAGGAATAAAAATCCTGGCTTCTTTGATGAAAAAAAAACCATGGCAAACCAGGGTATGGTGGCTCTTTTCAAGTACATGGGCTTGTATGTGTATTTGGATTGGAATTCTACATACAAGTAATCTATGACAAATTCTGTTTTGAGACTTATACTATCACATAGCTGATTAATTGCTTTAAGTGCAAATAAGATAAGTAAAAATCCATAATTGCTGATATTTGAAGAAAATGATTAATGGGAGAATGAAAATAGGGGAGAAGGTAGGTAGCAAAAGGTTAATTTTTGCAGTGTAACTTTAAATGTCAAGTATTTTATCTGGCTATCAAAGATTTTCATCTGTGTAGAATCAATATTAAGTGTTGACAACTTGTTAGATTGGGATTTGGGAAGAAGACAAAAAGGATGAGTCAAAAACTTACTCTGATCAAGAAATTATCTATTTTAACATTAACAGTAGTGTACTTAAGATATTGCTTGACTTCATTCCCCTGAATCATAATGTGCATATGAAATAGGTGAGTCTGCATTAATGGTTTATATAGATAATTTGTCAAAGCAGCTGTTTTTCATGGTAGAATTGTTTGATATATTCTCCACATATGCATAGCTTCTGTTGGTCTACTGGAAAGTGTGGATAGATTTTAAATCCTTACCAAGGAGATGAAAGGAGGAGACATCATGAGCACTGGTATATTATTGATATATATCCTTTGTATTTACTCCTTTGTCACAACATCATGTTTTCCTGATCCTGTACAACAGTTCTGAATTTTGGATTTAAGTACATTGTTATGAAGCCTGTGTGTTGGCTTCATTTGTATAATGATATAAAAATTTCGTGATTATAGAAGCACCTTCCAACTTATAAAATATCTTTTCCTAAAAGATTAGAGGTTCAGTTAAGTAACACATCTGGAACTGATTTATATTCACAATAATTCTTTGATTCAATTCATTTGACTTCATAGAGATGAGTGATAGAGGTTTAGCCTCTAGTAGTAGCAATGAGTAGTAATTATGTAGAGGTTCTGTAAGGATTAGTGAGGTATTTTTATTTTAAATGGCTGAAGGTAAAAATGTTGAGTATAATGGGAGTTAAACCTTTTGCTCTAGTAATCCAAACCTTGAAACAGAAATTTCTGCTCTTCCAATGCATGGGTTTAGAGTAGCTATCTCCAAAGAATACTGAAACAGAGAAAACTTCAGTACTTTCTTGTTGCCAGAGAGTGTGCCTAAATGATACTGGCCTCATTTGTCATTCGTTGCCAGGAGAATTGATATCTATAGTGTTCGCAGCAGGACTGTGAATGAAGGTTTCTGACCACCCACTCTCCGTAATTTTTATCTCTGTATGGTTCCCAGGCTATGTGCTGAATGAAACAGGACTTGAGCAAAGAACAAAAGTAGGCTTTTGGGCTATGGAGTCTTAACTTAAGAGGGGACTTTCCTGAAGACCCTCATAGATGTAACAGTTATGGAATGCTTTAAAAGCTAGAAAGCTGCAAAAATAGGGTTTAGTTACTCACTGTAACTCGAGCAATCTAACTTGATTTACATGTATATATGACTTTAAGTATCCAACAAGAAATACATTTAAAAACAATGGAGATTAAAGGTCACATTCTACCATGACTAGCATACATATAAAAACTTGTTAAATTGTGAAATTTCTTTTCCATAGGAAACTGATATTTTTGTTAAAAAGGAGTTTATGTAAGCTCATTTTTCAGCAAATCTGACTCAAAACAGTTTTCTAATATTTTTTATTATTAAATGTGATCTAAGAATGTGAGAATTTTGTACTAATTTTTTTGTGTCTGTGTTTCTACTTAGAGCATGGGCCACAATATTCCTATCCTTGAGAGCATCTTCAATATTTTATAAATGTATTCATTCTGTTTTGACAGGAGCTGGGTAACTTACCTTTCAAAATGTATGTGTGTGAAGCTAAAGCTGTTTCATGGTAGATAGTATTTATAAAACGAGGTAATTCATTTTGGGTGCCAAAAGCTGTTTCAGTTTCATTCAGAAATCTTAACAGAAACTTTTTTTCTGGTTCTTTGATAGCCCAATAGCCCAACTGAATGCCACCTCTGTGGAATTTTTGCCTAGCATGGCAAAGTGTGGTTTTGACAAAACTTTCTGTCTTAGGTATGAAAATTTTCCTGATTAAAGCCTTCTCACAATTGTTCCTCAAAATCTGAGAGTGAGATTGCCATCCACAGGGTTGGTCTTGGGCAGCATTTTTCTCCATGTGGAAAAAGTTGCCTGGGGTTTGATTGCGGTCCAGTGCAGTCCCTTCCAGGGGTCAGATCCTGCTGTTGCTGTTGAATTAGTGGTCATTTCCTCTGGCATCACCTCTGCAGAGAGAGGTGAGCTGCTGTTCTGTAATCAATGAAGCGAGAGAGTCGTTGTCCTGGTTTGAGTTAGAGCAGAACTAATTCTGTTCAGTGATACTACTTTTCACTTAAGTTTCTTCTAAGTAACGGCACTTTCTGAAGTTAACAGCATATTTTTGCAGACAGTATCTGCTTCTGGAAGTGATAGCACTTGATGTTTAGAGTTACTACCAAGGATTTGTATGCAAAACAAGGTCACTGCTAAATCTTGTGTACTTCATCGAGGGGTGCAGATAGTGAAAAGCCACACCTGCAGGAAGGAGAGGATGGGACAGGTGACCCTAAACTGACCCACAAAATAGTCCATCCCATATACATCATATTCAGTATAAACCTGAAGGATCACAAGGGTCAAGCTCTCTTCTTCAATGGCTGGTGTCCAAGGAGGATGCTGTCTGTTCTGCCTTTGATCCCAATCTGTCTGTTCCTGAATCCAGTTCCAGAATCCAGCTCCTGAATCTGATTCCCATCTGCTGCTGAGTCCAGTCTGGGACTTCCCCAGTGCCTGCCCCACAGCATCAGTGGTGACAGTGATGTAATTGACATCAGGCGGGGTTGGGTTTGATGTTGTTTTGTATATATTTCATTTTATTATTACTATTTTCATTAAAGCTGCTTAGTTTTCTTTTCCAATCTGTAAGTCTCTCTTCTTTATTCCCTTTCTCTTCTTCTTTGGTGAAGGGAGAGGGGTTAATAGAGAGCATCTGTTATAGCTCTAGTGGACAGCCCTGACCCTAAACCTTGACAGTCATAAAGTACATCACATTTAAGAGATAATTCTAAATGCAATGAAGTGAGCTTATAGTCAGTACTACATGCTGCAGATTGTCTTTAATTAAAATAGTAATACTTTAAAATGGTTAAAAGGTTACTGAGTTGGTTACTTACGATCATTCTGGTTGGAAGAGACCTTCAAGATCATCAAGTCAAATCAAGTATCTTTCCCCTTTAAAAAAGCATACTGGCAGTTCGGTAGATTGTTCAAATTCTACTTCAGTTTTAAAGTGTTGGATTCATAGAAGTCTTGCTACTAGTAATGTTTCTAATAATTTCAACATCATATAATTATCTCAGCCTTCAGTTTTAAGAAAGTGGCAATCCACGGCTGGCAGTACTAGCACATTATCATCTCTCTAATCACATTTTCTAATTTTTTTTGAAGAATGTACCTTAATTCATATTCACATGCTGTTTGTTATGTTTCAAACATGAAAATTGTGGGTGGCATACTTTCTCTTATTGTGCATGTGCAATAGAAATCATCTTTCATCTGATTTAAAATTCAATTTAGTCAGCATAGCATGTCAATTTAGCAAAAATTGGGCTCCATTGTAAAATACAATTGCAATAGGATTATGGTTTTATCATAATGTATGTAATTTATCACTCTTAATTACACAACAGATTGTAATGTTTTGACTTAGTCCTTTAAAATTGCTTTGAAATGTGAAAATTACAACTTTACTCATATGTGGATTTGTTTGTTTGCTAGTTTTGTTTTCTTCAAAATTTTAAGGGGACATAGAGTAGCCTGACTTTCATGGATAACATAATGAATTTTCAAAATGTATTTGTTATTGTGAGATGAGTAAGCAAGGGATACAATATTTGAACAAAAAAATGAGGAGTGTGTTTATTCAGGAGTGAAATGAAGATCTTTTAATTAAGTTATGGAATTCCAAAAGTTTTTATTTACCATAATCTGGTGTTTTGCAGCATGCTTTTTGGTGATACCTTGTATCTGAGCGGATACTAATGTTCTGAATACATAGGAGATGTTAAAATAAACAACCTTCCTTTCTCAGGAGGAACTTCATAACGATTTTGCAAATATTGAAGTATAGTAGCAATTCCAAGTTCATAAAAACTTCTAGCTGGATGTACTTGCCAAGTTTATGTAATCTCTGGGTGGCTGCGTTCTGCAGTTTTGGAATTACAGTTCTCCCCAGAAACACCAAGACTTGTGCTAGAGGCCAGCAAGTTCTTTTGAACCAGAAGTTTCAGGTCCAAGTCTGTTGTGGCTGTTGGACAACTAAAAGCTTCCCTGCAAAGTGGACAGCTTCCTTCCATCTAGGAATGTGGTTTGTAAGGGATGGAAATCCTATGAGATCACTCTGCTGCTTGTGATTATCAATTTTGTTTTATATGCCTGCTCTTTTCTGTGATTAAAATATGCAGGCATATTCACACACTCAAAATTGTATATAGATTAGATTTCTTTTTTTTTAAAGGGGCTAAGAACAATATGCTTTACTTTATGTCCTGACAGAAAAAAAGTATTGTGTTTTTGAAAATGCTTCCTATTTTACATCATTATATTCTGGGTACAAATATTCAGGCTGATACGAGGACCTGTGTGTACGCAGATCATAAGCACGTGCATTCAGCCACCCCAGGTTTTCATTTATTTTTATTAATTTCTGCTCATTTTATTACAAGAAGATACAGTGCAGACTAGGTATCTTTCAAATCTAAAAATTTGTTTTTCAGTGTAATTTTTAAGTGCTTTATTCTAAATAGTATTACTAGAAGACAATTGAGGAATTCAAAGTTGTGTGTCATTTATGAACTTTAAGTGGGGTTGAAACAGTAATGATTTCAGCCACTGACAACTTATATGTGTAAGGTGCAGGTGGGAAGTCCAGGAGTTATGGACACGCAAAACTGAAATCTGATTTGTGCAAATTCATTATTTATATATGTTAATTACTTTCAGTTGTTAGCAGTTCTCTGGCACCCTCAGAAGTTGTTGATATTCATGCCCTTCTGTGCAGTGTCCTAAAGTTGGTGGCTGAATGAATAAATTATGTGAAACACGGTGTTCTTTAATCCTCATACAGCAAAATCTGTGATGTTGGTGATAAAGCTATTAATTTGCTTGAAGGAGTTGTTTTCATTATGTGGAATTGTGCAAGCATGGAATTTGCAGATGAGCTGTGCTGATCCTGGAGGGCAACTCTGCTTGGTCATTACCTTGTGAAAGGTGGGAGACAAGATAGCAGAACACTGGAGAAATTTGCACTTCGATGGTAACATTGCAGATGGGGACAATAACGGTGGGGGAGAACGTCTGTCAAGTCTTTTTTGTATGTTGGCATATTATGAATCATTTGACAGAGAAAAAAGGGAGGCTTCTGCTAAGTTGTTTTTTAGAAAGGCTTTTGTTTTCTTCATTCCAAAGATTAAATTTTGAATTTAGGTTTAACCTTTTTCCTGATTGTTTTAAAATCTTTCTTCTTAATACCTACATTTCAGAATACAGTCCCATAGAGTACTTTTTGGTAGTGATTCAGTATTTCTATTGTCCTCCCATTTACTATCCACAGATGTGTGTCTGCATTTTCCAACTTACCTGTCAATTAATAGTGCTGCTCCTGTTTGCTTTTAAGAACGTTTATTCTCCAAGAAATGCTTCATTCTGTTGCTTTCCTATAGTAAATGTTGTTTCTGCCAAGCTGGAAAACAAATGGACACAAGGAGTAAGATCCTTACTGAGATAGCTAGAATTAATTTTCCAGTAACAAAGGTGAGCCACATAATGTGATGCAATGCATACTTTTGTACTATAGTGAAGCGTTTGGCTAATAATATGTTGAAGCCATTTTCCTGATCAGTAATTAACCTAATTCTGGAGTCTGCTCTCCTTTAATAAAAGGCAACCGAAATTTTCTTTGCCAATCTTCTTTGTCTTAGCTTCCAATTAATTAAATTTATACAGATTGTTTTGTTCAAATCCTCTGCCTTTTTTATAAGTCAAATTATTTATCGCTTCATTGCTTTGCAAGGTTTTTTTCCTGCTGTAAGCATTTTTCTCAAATCAGAAGATGTAACTACAGCTTTAATAGTGTCTTTCAGTGTAATGGATTTAAAAAAAAAAGAGATTCTGAGGAAATTGGTACAAGCAAAGTTATAATTCTTTGTGCTGTTTTTCTTTGCTTATCTAATGACAGCTTTTTCTGCAGAACAGACAAGCTTTTATGTCTCTCTACAGCTGTATCATGTGACTGCCTTACTACTTTGAGCATTTTTCTTGATAAATTCTCAATTTTAGGGAACAGCTTTTGGTCTGGAATAAAGGGCTAAAAACTGCATAAATGCCAAGCCAATTTACTGAGGATTTTTCTTTTACTACATCCTGCCTTTTTAACCCAAATGTGCATTTTTTTGTTATAGCCATTTAATTTGGGGGTTTTGAATTTGATTTATTCTGAGGCTTATAAGCTTTTGTAGTGGCCAAGACCATTACAAAAAAAGAGAAAGGTATAGAAAACAAATTTAACCCAAAACAACAACAAAACAGGAGAAAAGGAAGTTTTTCAGCCTGGAAAGCTTGCAAACTAAATGAGAGAACAAGTTGATAAATACAGTCAGGTAAGAAAGAACAAAGAGACAAGATGATGATTGAAATAAGAAAAGGCAAAACTTAGTTCAGTTATTTGCTAGAACCTCTTACATTCTCATATTCTTGGTATGGTTTCATACACTCCATTTGTAAAGTGCATAGCATCGAATTGAATCTGCTTTTCATTTACATAGGGAAACCAAAGAGAACTGATGTTCAGAGGAAAAAATGCCTCACAAGGGAGGGACTGTCGCTTCAAAACTTTTCGGTTTCCCTCCTAAGGTCAGATCATTGATGGTTAGCTCATAATCATTCTAATGCCACCATCTCCTCTATTTCACTTGTTCTTCGGAGAATATGGATTACAGTAAAAAAATGTCAGTGTAACCATACAGAGTGATAGTGAGGAGGAAGAAACCTTAACTAGAAATAAGAGGCAGCCATGAAAGCAGTTCCCATCTGAGCCTGCAGTGAATCATAGGCATATCTGTTGGAAAGGACCTCAGGGGTCATCTAGCCCAAACTTCTGGCAGAGCTGGATTATGGCCAGCACTAGATCAGGTCTCCAAGGACTCTGGCTTATCTTGGACAACTTCAAGGATGTGGAGATTCCATAACCTCCATGAACAACCTGATCCAGGGCTGTATTACTCTCTTAGGGAAATGTTGTCTTCTTGATGTTCAGCCTGAACCTCCCAAATGCCAGTTTGTGGCTGTTTACCTGTGCTTAGCTATCTACCACTACTGAGAATTTGGCTTCCTTGTCTTTGTGGTTCTGTTTAAGACAATAATATTTATTGTAGAGAAGAAGATAGGATCCTGATCTTTATCCATAGGTTTTTCGTTTACTGTGTTTCAGAGAAATCCAAACTGACTCTTGGGCAAGTGTTTCTTTGTGAACTGTGTTCCAAAATGAGAATCGGTACATGATCTTCAGAGCAAGAAATGCAACTTGTAATTCCTGTCTTCTCTTATTCATGCTCTGCCCAGGTCTAGCTAGCTGTGTTCCTGTGTTCTTGCTCTCCTCCCTCAGTACTTCTTTCTTTTTTATTTCTATTTTTTTACATTCTTATCAGTACATTTTCAGAAGCCCGGTGAGTAGCAGTCTGCAAGAATGTGAATCATAGAATCGTAGAACAGTTTGGGTTGGAAGGGACTGTAAAGGTCACCTAGTTCTAACCCCTCTGTCATGGGCAGGGATACCTTCCACTAGATCAGGTTGCTCAAAGCCTCATCCAGCCTGGCCTCGAACACTCCCAGAGAGGGAGCTTCCACAACTTCTATGGGCAACCTGGGAGGAGGTAAGCATCTTGTCTTCAAGCTTACATTTTAAAACTATGAAAACTCAAGGAAAGAATTAGTTATCCATGGAACTTTTCAACATGTCAGCCTCATGCCTGAGGGATTGTTGTGGATGAGTGTTTTCACTTAAATCACTGGCTATAGAATTCTCTTTGCTGCAAAATGAGTGTAATGCTCCTCAATCAGATGAAAGCAGCAATACAGTTTATTAACGTTTAGTAATTTGGTAAGGTATAGCAAAGACTCGAGGTTCAATTTGTTGGCACGGTCACTACATTAATTGCTATAAGGCAAACTGATTGAAGAAAATAATAGGATTACAATGTTTGTAATTATATATATGATGTGATGTGAATATGTAAATCAATATTTGGGCACAGTAAAATCATTTGGAATTGGGTTAAAGTGACAGTCGTGGGGGCTCGAGATGGACAAGGGGGTAAGGACAAGGTTCAGAATAGACCCTCTTTACTTCCGGATTACTTCAGAGAATAAGGTTAGATCTACCCCTAGTCCCAGACCTGGTCAACAGTTTAGGTCTAAGGATTTTCTTGGGAATATTGGTGTAGTGCTTACCGCAACACTAATGCGGTAACGTGTAAACTAACAGTACTTAACTTATAAACTAACAGTGCTTAATTAAAATCAATAATTGGTTATAGTAAGTGTAATGTGTTACGTTAGATTTAACAAAAATTGCTCGAGCAAATCACACACATGCATACGGACTCTACTCAGTGTGTGTTGTAAAGGTTAACCCAAAATACCAAGATGTTGCCCTTCTGCAGATTATTGGAAATGTGGGTATCCCAGGATCCTCAAGACCTTTCACCACGGTCCTGAGGATTGCGAATACTCGCACCTCTCTTCATAGGCTTACTACAAGCAAATGGTTGCTCCCTTTGTCAGGAGACAGCTGGTTGCTCCCTTTGTCAGCTTTACCAGTCAACAGTCAGAGTTTGACCTAAGAGGTGTCCCAGCTCAGGGAGAGATGTCGAGACCCAGCCTGCTGAGATCCTGGAGAGCTCAAATGGGCCCCACTTTAGGATCTCTATAGAGTTGTAGGATGATTGACTTTGGTCAGTGCTAGTCAGTACTTTTTCACTGGGGCCATTTATCTTGTCAGGCTAACTCAGCCCTTCCCCTGTGGGGCTGAGCTCTTTCATTGGATCCTATCCAGAATATTCTGGAGCTACGAATATAGTTGGAGTGTGCCCAGCTAATTCCTCTGGGATGTGAAGCACTTGTCTTCGTTCTAGGTGGATGCACAAGTTCGAAATGCTCTGGCCACCAAGATTTACCAAGCTTTCCAGCCTTTTGTATTTCAAAATAAAGTAACCATGGTATTGGTTTTGCAATGTGGCCTAAGGTTAGCCTTGTGACAGAGTGGCTGAGGGTACGGTGGTTCTGTACCACCACAGGGAGGCTATTCTGTGACAGTCAGAATAGGACCCTTAAGTAGCCAATATGTATTTGGGCCATAATTGTAGAAGTGAAAGAACTTTTTCTGTTGTATATCTTTGAACCATTCATCTCTCAGCAGAGGAGAAGAAAAAAAAAAAGACATTTAGTAAGTAGCTGTGTACTAGAAGTACAACTTTGACTCCCATAGTACTCGTTACACAAGCCCATATTTGCCAACCTCTTCTGGACAAGCAGATGCCTTCACTGTAGATGCTGATGGGAGTATTTCCGTTTGCAAAAGACTGAAATTCTAGGGTAAGCTACTCAGAAGATTGGTTAACTTTCTCAGAAACTTAAATGATCATTTTCTATTTCTGTGTAGCCTTAACTGTTTGTAAATTGTTTACACTTTTCTTCTAATGAGATAATGTCATTGGCTCTCTCTTTCTGACCTGATGAAGGGCTTGTGTCCCAGAAGTTTCTCTGTGGGGTCACTTGCTATCGGCTGATTAAAACAACGTTTTTCCCCTGAAAACTTTGCTTCTTTATAAAACACGTTATTTGTTTTGCTAGATTCAGTGGCGTTGTAGCAGAATTCATTGTAGTGCCACAGCAGACAATGGGAAGATACAAGCTTTGGGTGTGTGCAGTTAATTACAGGAAATGTATTTTGACAGACACCTAGTAATTACAATTTAAATTTTTTTTAACATTTAATTATGTTTTATTTCAGTTATTTGCTGAGAGGTGTTTCATTAGCTGTTGGGAGCGTATATTGATGAGTTTCACTGAATTTAACAAAGAGATGTAGGATGTCATCATGAACTTTCATGTGCAGAGCTCTCAGTGGTTTTTTTTCTGAAATTATCTACAAGCTCAGAGATATGTCTATGGAGTACCTTGTTTTAAGACCCATTTTAGGCAAAAGGAGTAAGCTGAAATTGTACATGCAGCTAACCATGCTGCTGTTACAATTTCTCTACTGCCAGTGCTATGAAGACTTACATTCAATAACTAGGGCAAGTGTAAGGTCCTGCACCTGGGGAGGAATAACCCAATCCAGCAGTACAGGTTGGGGGTTGACCTGCTCTGCAGAGAAGGACCTGAGAGTCCTGGGGGACAAGAAGTTCATCATGAGACAGCAATGCGCCCTTGTGGCCAATAACGCCAATGGTATCCTGGACCACATTAAGAAGAGCTGGCCAGCAGGTTGAGGAAGGCTCTTCTTCCCCTCTGTTCTGCCCTGGTAAGGCCACATCTGGGATATTGTGTTCAGTTCTGGGCTCCCCAGTTCAAGGGCGACAGGGAACTACTGAAGAGGGTCCAGTGAAGGGCTACAAAGATGGTGAGAGGACTAGAGCATCTCTCTTATGAGGAAAGGCTGAGAGACTCTGCTCTGTTTAGTCTGGATAACAGATGACTGAGGGAGGATCTTATNAATAAAGAAATATAGCAAGTATTTTACTATCTCTACCTTGAGTTATAATAAAACTTTCTACTAAAGTATGATACTTACTACATTTTCTCAGTGTGATGGGGTTGTCTTTATGTTGAACAGATCAACAGTCTTCTGCTGTTGCTGTTGCTTTTCCTTCCAGAATACTTGTTACGAGAATGTGGTACTGAAGCTGTTCAGTTACACTAATGGTATACTTGTTTCTATTTAATGCATTTCATTTGTAAACAAAAACTTCACTGTGTGTAGGACTTGCCCCTCTTACCTGCTTTTTTAGGTGCTGACATGAAAATTAACTATGTGAGGATTATTTTTACTCTGAAAGAATTGATTCTTAAGACTGCTATCACATAAACATATATATTCCCATGTTGTTCCCCAGAGAGGATTGATTGTAAGGTTTTCATCTCACTGTTAATCTCCCTTCTCAAGTTGTGGCACAGCTTTTGGGAATGTGTTTTTTCTTCTGTGAGTAGATGCTGTGTAATATTTTACTATGTTGATGGATGCAAGAGAGAGGCAAAATAAAGTGTATGCAGTGAAGCTTTTAACCTTGAACTCATTCCTTGAAATACCAAGTTTTCTTCCACACTTGATTTGTCAGCATTAGTAAGCTCACCTGTATGGTTGCACTTGGCTGTGTGCTTTTCTGAGCACTAAACGTGAACGGAAATTTGATGTCTAATGCAGTGAAAGGTAGGTATGAAGCCACGTGCTCAGCTGCCTCTTCACTGTAACCAGGACCTTGTCCGTTTTATCTCTCCACTTCACTGCGAAGCACTGAAGGTCAAGTGATGATCAGGGCCTTTCTTGGGTGCCTCGGGCTTTTGTGTTTGATCTTTTATAATCTCTTTTATGTTGTTCTGATTGATTTTTGTTTGTTTGGTTGGTTGGTTGGCTTTTTTAATTTGTTGATCAGAAATCATGATAGTGAGCGTATATAGTGACTTCAAGGTTTGAGATGCTGAGAAGTCTTTATTCTCTAGCAGTTCTCATAGCAAAGCAGAACGAATGTACCTGGAAATGCACAATATTTGTTTTGAGTTACTATGAGAGCTGAGTGTAAGGACTGGTAAAGAACAGTGTTGGCAAAGAAACAGCTCTTCTGAGGCATAAAAATAATTCTAGCCTTTTATTAAAAAGTCTTTCTGAAAATCTTTCCTGAGATTTTTGTAATGAGCCTGGCCTGAAGAAGCTGTGGGCAGGGAAGAGGGAACATAGAATATGTTGTCTTGGCCATAATGACTGGGTGGCTGCTTATACTGGTGGAGGAGGAAAGATACTGGATCATACCTGTGAGATTTTTCTAACATCCTATTACACAGGTTTGAGTGCTTGTACTGCCCTTGATACTGGGGAGGTGGCTCTTTGAGGTGTTTTTGTTGTTGTTGTTGATTTGTTGTTGTTGTTTTGTTTTCATCTCGAATCCCAAATAATTTGTTTGCTTGTGTGCAGTGCTCTGTTTTGGGGGGATTTTTTGGTTGGTTGTTTGGGTTTTCTTTGGCTTTGTGGTTTTTTTTTTGGTTGGTTAGTTGTTTTTTTGGTTGTTTTTGTTGTTTGTTTTCCTAATGGTTGGTTGTTTTTATTATTTGTATCCAGACATAAACCCAGTGTAGCATTGAGGGATACTCCTATGTGTACACATGGTAATAGTTTTATATTTGTTTCTTTATTAGCCTTAATCTTTCTTGACTTTGTCACTAACTTGTAGGGGGAAATGTGGACCAAATAAAGGAAGCGTGCTGAAGATTTTCTTGATTATACACTCAGAAATCAGCAACTTCTTTGCACCAGCTATGTTATGAATGCCAGGATTGCATCTATGTCAGAGTTTCTTGAGATACTGTTCGTGGTGGCATATCACTTAGTTCTGGCTGGAAGTAGAGCACTGTTGATGACACCTTAGCATTGTGGTGACAATCGATATGCATTTACAGCATTATTCAGAAAACCCTTAGTTTTCACAGGTTAACACTGTTATTTTTGCTTAAAAATGCAAATAAGGAAAGTGTCACCGTATAAAAATAATTAAGCCATAACTGAGTCAATTGACTACAGGGCACGTTATGTTATCTGACAGTAAATATCCCCATAGTTGTAAGGGTAAGATAGGTGTCTGATTTGGGTTATGCCTTTAGATGTTAGATTTTGCCATTTTCCTTGCAACAAGAGTAGGAAGATAAGACAAAATTGCTAGGAAGCTGGCAACCAGAGGAGACTGACATGAATCTTCTCACTGCAGTATTATTTGTCAACAGGAGTAGTCTTTGAAGGAAAACACAAGTGTAAGCAATTTTGCATTAGTTTTTCCTTCAGACAAACAAACAAGTCTTATGCCTAGCATCATAACAGAGGTTCACTATTTTTACCTTCTGCAAAAATGCAATTTTACAACTAGCCATATTTTTTCATTAGATTTTAGAACTTAGGTCTTTGCCAGTCGTTCTTCATTTTCTTATTCCATGTTTCAGCAAAGCAGGTACTGTCTGAATTTTTGGTTTTAGATGAGAAATGTTTTCAAGAGTAAAACCAACAGAAGTGAGTGTGTGTCTTGATAGAACACATTTAGGAATTTGGTAAAATAGCAAACAATATTTTTAAAAGAGCTTTCCACGAATGCATTACTTGTAGTGAATATGAAATTAATAGAATATTCAGGAGTGACCCAGAAACAATACTGGGAAGGCAGTAGTCATCACAGCCGTTTGAGTTGTACCTCTTCTTACTGTTGCCTGACTTTTATAGAATACTAGGTCAGTTTTTCACTAGTTCACCTGATCTGCACAATTTGCTGTTAGTTGTTCAGCACAGGAGATACTACTAGGCTATATGGATGATGTATGATATGGTAGATTGAGACTTGGCAGCCCTTAGTTGCTATTCCATTAAGATTGAGAGAAGTAAAGTGGTATTTAGCCCTGCTAAACAGAAAGTTAAAATGAGTAATAGAACAACAGCCCAGCCTAGTTAACATGAGTGTTACTTTCCTGTCAAATTCAGTATCTTCTGGAAGTTGATTGTGTCTTATATGATGGTTA
This sequence comes from Eurystomus gularis, assembly GCA_013400335.1. Taxonomy (NCBI): domain Eukaryota; kingdom Metazoa; phylum Chordata; class Aves; order Coraciiformes; family Coraciidae; genus Eurystomus; species Eurystomus gularis. The sequence goes on from VZZY01022527.1 coordinate 62,716, forward strand.
GAAGCTGAAGCTAGTTGGGATTAGCTAGAAGGATTCTACTGGCTCATTGGCTGCAGGGAGTAATCTTGCTGTCTGAATGAAGGAACAGAAGTAGGGTTGCTTCCAGGGGTTTCCTCACTGCTTTCCATAGTGAATATCAATGCATGCATTTTTACAATGTCACTGAAATGTTGTTATCCTCTGTGGGTATTTCTTTGTCTCTTGATCATCAGCAGGTACTACAGAATATCTAGCAGGCACCTAGCTCCAGATAAGGTTGCATTTAGTATGTAGCTTTAATTTCTGAGTTACTTCTCAAACTTTTTTTTTAAACTCGTTTGTATTAACTCACCGGGGTGTGTTATTCTTTTTGTCTTCATCTGAGCATAACTTAAGCTTTTCAGTGAGTGGATTTTGTTGTTTTCTTGTTTCTGAAAGCTACCCTTCACCTGTTTCTTCAAGTCAGTTTCATTTTAACTTTTAATCAAGCCTTTCTTAATAAGCGCTGTGCACTGGCACTGTGTTTTCAACATGGTGTGTTTTTCAGTGATATACATGATGTCTCTGGGATTTAATTCTTTTAGAAGTTCTTTTTATCTTCTTTTTAATAGGCTCTCTTATTTCTGTGTCATTTTCCCTTTGAAAGTCACATACAACTGGGGTAGATTTTCTGGCTTTTGTAACTCCTGTAGGGATATTGAATCTGAATGTGTTATTAGCGTGCCTTTCAGCAGAAAGATTTTGAGCAAGATCCTGCATACTATTCAATACTGAATCTGGGACTGCATTTCTAATAGTTTCCCTAACCAGCCCTCCAGGAAATGATTATTGTAGTGCTAAAAGTTTCTTCTCTGCTTTGTGTCCTAGTGTGATACTTGCCTGGTATTCATGGATATCTGCCATTACAATTGTATTTCCTTCCCTCTTTGCTGCTTTTATCTCTCAGAGCATATCATATGTGGTCATTCTGCTAAGGTAATTGACAATACAACCCTACTTTGAGCTCTTACATTTGGATCCAAGAACATTGAACAATTTACTGAAATCTTCCTTCTTACCAAAATTCAGTCAGAGGCCAAATACTCCCCTAGACCACTAATGCAGACACCAGCGAGCAGAGGCTGTCTACTTAGGAAACTTCATTCACCTTAATATCCTGTTGTCATTCTGTTGAAACAACTTTATCAAGTTCCAAGCTGGTCTGCAAGGTGTGGCACTTCACAGGAACAGGGCAAAAATTACAGGATGCTTCAAGTTTGTCTGTCACAGTTGCTTATCCATTTTCTTTCTGAACACAAACTCTTGCTTTGTTGGGAAAAAAATGTACACATTGTGGACATCTTGGATTGAGTGGATTGAGAGCAGTCCTGAGGAGAAAGACTTGGGGGTGGTGGTTGATTAAAAGCTCAACATGAGCCAACAATGCATGAGAAAGCCAACCATATCCTGGGCTGCATCAAAAGAAACGTGGCCAGCAGATCAAGGGAGATGGTTCTTCCCCTCTGCTTTGCTCTCATGAGACCCCACCTTGAGTACTGCGTCCAGCTCTGGAGTCCTCAAAACAACAGGGACATGGACCGGTTGGAGTGGGTCCAGAGGAGGGCCATGAAGATGATAAAAGGGCTGGAACACCTCTCCTACGAGGGCAGACTGAGAGAGTTGGGGTTGCTCGGCCTGGAGAAGAGAAGGCTCTGGAGAGACTTCATTATGGCCTTCCAGTATCTGAAGGGGGCCTACAAGAAAGCTGGGGAGGGACTCTTCACAAGGGCTTGTAGTGATAGGATGAGGGGTAATGGGTTCAAACTGGAAGAGAGTAGATTTAGATTAGAAATTAAGAAGTTCTTCACTATGAGGGTGGTGAGTCACTGGAACAGGTTGCCCAGGGAGGTTGTGGATGCCCCAGCACTGGATGTGTTCAAGACTAGGTTGGATGGGGCTTTCAACAACCTGGTCTAGTGGGAGATGTCCCTGCCCATGGCAGACAGGTTGGTGCTACATGATCTTTAAGGCTGCTTCCAACCCAAACCATTCTATGATTTAAGGATCTTCAGAGCTCTTCTTTACTGTAATGTATTTGTAGATTCTTGTTGTCATGCTGAAATAGTACAGATATCTGAAGAATGTACAAGGTGAGAGTGAATTGTATCACTAATTGAAATTAACAGGAGCCCCTGGCTCTTTTTATTCAGGCATCTGTGGGCCTCCATGCTCTACTTCACTCTGCGTGTATTTGTTCAGAGTATTGTCCATTCAGAATGTTTTATTACAGCTAGTAATAATTGACTGGTATTTTAATGCTAATCTGCACTATTCAGCTCCTGGGTCCAATTACTTATTGTTGAAGATAGAGAATCAATGGTGATTTTTCTCTACCTCTCCCCCAGATGATATGTACTACATTGCAGCTATTTAAAATGCAAAAAAATTGCTCAGTGCCAAGAATAGGATGCTATTAGTCTGCTGTTGCCTTCTTACTTTCAATATATACTCATTTTTGTGATGCAATAGAGCACTTTTTTGAAGCATGATATTTTTGAAAGTTGATTTTTGTTCTTGTTGTTTAGCCTCAGTTTACAGTGGTAATATTGATAGTAGTGGCAAAAACATTCAAATAAGTTATTTTGCTGAGAAACTTTGATCTTTTGTGTGTGAGTAGAACTGTTGTAAAGGTAGGCTTGTTTTTACAAAAATGTTACAAAATACTGAAGTCTTAGCGTTACAAATAGTTATGGAGTGGGAAAAAAATTGTTAAAATTTGTTAAAAATTTAAGTGTGAATTTTAAGTGTGGTGAATAGTGAAACTTGTATAGGCTGAACTTGAACAAGTCATAGAATGATGAGCAACTAATTCTGCATATCGTAATTATAATTTAGTGCTACTTTTATAATGGAATATCTGATTGGTGCACCTGAAGCTTGTACACTTTAGATGAAAAGTTTCTAGCTGATGTGATAAGGGAATTCCTCCTGATAGTTCCTTGTTTGTTTTATTACTTGTCTATCAAATTTACCGTGTAGTTCTAGGACACAGAGTGAAAGCAAGGTATCATATGAGAATTTTTTCCTCATATAGGCATAGGAATATTTCTACTTATTGGAAATAATGAGAGCTCCTTTCCTTTTTTAACATTTGATCATTCATAATTTGTAAATAAGAGATTTCTGCAGTCATAATGTCATATGAGAAGTATTGGCATGGGGTGGTGAAGAAATTTTCCTAGTAAACCCCTATTAATTCAGTGGAAAGTACTGGCTTGCTCAACGGAGAAGCCAATACCAGTAGGTGTAATAGTATTTATTAAACAAGCAAGAACAAAACAACAACAAAAAGCAAGATAAATGCAGAAATAGCTCTAAGGCTTGACAGTTCTCCCTTTAAGCGGCTCCATTGACGAAGTTGAACTGTACACAAAAAATAAATTGAAAAAACTCTTAAAATCAATAGTTCTGCAAGACTAATGGATAGGAGTAACTTTTTCACGGGTTTCATATTTGCGTTCACTAAAACCAGACATATGTTTTCTGTCTTTGGTAATTTGTTCATTCCACAAGAAAACTGCATCCATTTTTCTGAGGAAGAAAAACCAAAGAAAAGAGATACTATTTCATGTTGAAATTGATGAAGCCTAATGCTTCTTAGTTGAAAATAACACAAAGTTTTGATATTTACTTCTGTGTTCTTGAACAGGCCCCTTCTTACACCATGCCAAACATGAAACATTGCATGCTAAGGTGAATATTCAAGAAACGTTCTGAGAAAATAGATAATGTGGTGGGGGTTTTTTGTTAACCAGAAGTTTTTAATGTTTTTGTTCTAACTTACCAAAAATGGTCGATATTTTATATTTTTGGTGAACTAAAAATGACATCTGTAGTTATAAAATATTTGTAAATGGCCATCTCCTACCTTATTTGCTAATTTCCCTGCTTCCAGATATCCAGTGCATTAATACTGTCATGTATAACATATGCGCTGAAGTTTGCAAAACGACATATTCTAAACTGCTTTATTTTGGATCCCACCTCTATCTTTTCTGTCATATGTGTCAATGCATACTGAGTCCACAGACCTGTGAGTTTTGAAAGGAAAGCTATAACTTCTATTTTATTTAAAAACTTTTCAGTTATCTTTATATAAATTAAAAATAATGTAATTTTCTTTTGAAAAGGCCATGACATACTGTTCTTGGAATGTTTCAAATGTGAAATTTCTGCCTGAGTAGTAAATGTTTGAGTACGATAAATGTTCCTGCATGTTCCCAGTGCATGTGTATTATTCTAATTAATAAGTTTTGAATACTTAGGAATAAAACAGAGTTTTATTGTTTCATGGGATAAGGAAATGACATTTTTTGATTTTTCTTTTCAAATATTTACGTCAGCAGAAAGTGTTGGAATGAATAATAGACACGAAAGTTATAAAATTAATTTATTAAGCTCTAATTTGCACTTTTCCTGAGTATGACATAAAAGTATCTTTTATATTTATTTTCTTTGTTACACTTTTAAAAGTCCTAGCTTTTTCTGCTACATACATTTTAATATTTTTTTACAGCCTAATAAATATCAACATATGAAAGTTTTCCTTGAAATCCTATTTTTATTTTTGTCCGAAGTTCAGACTACTATTTCAAAGCATTGTAATGTCATGAATAACAGACAATGCTTCTTCATGCATATACTGTTTTAGCATACAGAAGTAATCCTTTCCTCCTATAATCATCTTAGTTCTTTTCATTCTCTGAGATTGCTTCTTTCGGTTACTTCCTGAAATGTTTTTGTTGTTCTGATGGCTAAAGAACTAAGTTTTACCTTCATTCAGTGAAACTCTTAGAAGCAAAAGGTACATATTCTATCCTTATCTGTCTAGTAGTAAAATATCATGGTTACTAATGCAGACCTTTTGAAGGCCAGGTTGGAAGTATATGCCATTGTTCTGTGCTGGATTAACTATGCTTACATTTAAAGCTGTAGCTGTGAAATATAAAGCTTTAGGAAGTGGTATTCTATGTGAGAAGGACTTTCTCTTTGTGAATACACTACCGTTCCCAAAAAATTGGAAATTGCAGAGTAAAAATAGTGATAATTTGTCCATGAATTGTGCTAATGAGATATTCACAATGATTTTGACTGCTGCTAGAATAGCATCTGAGTTAGAACTTTTACATGGCAAAACTTGCGCTTCATAATTCTGTCTCTTATGCGAAATTTTTTCATTACTTGAAAAACAGCTGAGGTCTCCCTAGCCTAGGTGCTTTGTACAAGTCAGGAGAGCAGAAGTGTTCTGAATTAGCCCTTTATCTTAAGCCTTTAACCTACCCTTAGTAAGTTAATAAGGTAGGCAGTGAGTTCCCTCAGCGGGTTACTTTCCTACCTATTTGACTTGATCATTATGATTTCCCTAAGTATAACCTCAGTATTTTTATTCTGAAATAGCAAGTCAGAATCCACGTCAGAAAACTGAGAATATTTCACAGCATTGAATTTAATTATTTATTTTTTTTGGTAGTTAAGTGTGATGGCAAATATGTGAGTGAAATGATGGCAGCTATGCTTTAAGAAAGCAAATTTTTTAAAAAGTAAAAAAGCCTATATAAGTCTTTCTGTGACATGAAAATTTTAATACTGTGGTAAAACAAAAAAGCATAATTGTTTCCTGAAACTGTGCACAAGATTTGAGATTACTCTGAGAACTATTGATTTTTAAAGTTCATGAAGGGTGTTTGTAATCAGCATAGCAATTTGACTTCTTAATGAGACTAGTCCTGTGAGAGTTTGACTCCCCATACAGTATGTTTATGAATCTAATCAGCTAGGAAGAAAAAAAAAAGATACTGTCTATTGCAAAAGAGCAAGAATTGAAATACTGGAACTCTTGCTTCTGTAATAATTAAAACACAGTTCTGAATGAGTAGAAATTTAAAAAAAAAGTACTCTGAAGAAATCTATACACCACAAAATAAGATCCTTGGCAGCAAACAGAAGCAAGAAACAGACAAAAGAAACTCTTGAACTATGCCAGGAATGTGCCATCAGATACTGGCTATCCACTGGAGTAGTTATGCATCAACTTTCTTTTTGTTTCATTCGGATTTATCAAGCCACATGTGAGATTGTGGTTTTGTCATAACAAACCAGTTAGTCTGTTGTCTACACACACAAAAAAAAAAAAGTAAAAAAAAGTGCTGTCATTTGTCAGTTTGTATTCTTAGATCTGTCTTGTTTCTTATTGATACAAATGTTGGTAATTTGAATTTGTGCTTTGTGTGTGAAGTGATTTGTAGTGAAAATAGCTAGAAACAGCACATTAAACAGTACCCAGAACCTGATTTGTTATTTCTTCCATTTACTCTTGTTTTCCAATAGGTTAATTGTTCATTCTGCATCAATTTATGGCTTGAAGATTTTGACATCTGTGTTTAGTATTAAAATTAATTGTGTTGACAGATGAACTGTGTATTGTATTCTGCAAACATATTGCTATGGTAGTTGAGGATGTTAGTCTGCCAGGTGACCAACATATGTCTATGGTTTATTACTGCCTTTTTTTTCCTTAGGGAAGAGCTTTTGGAACTGGCTTTTTTCCTGTTGTAGATAGAGACTTGGGGTTTTGGTTTTGTGCTATGCTTGTGTTGAAAGGTTGAGTTTTTAAGTGCCTGTGAGAGAGTTCTGATGATTTCTAGGTAGACCAGGAGTATATGCTAGAGCCTTTTACAACTAGAAACTCTGGTTTTGCACAGATAAACCTATCTCCTGCGGCAGGCAATTCTACTTTGCTTTTTGAGTGTTGTCGTTAGTTATGTTGGTTTATTTCAGAGCTCTTTTACAGTCTTGTAGCTATACTTAAGCTAGAGCGCTGGTCGCCTGAAGTTGTGGACTGAAACCTGGCACTCAATACTAAGGCAGATACAGAGCAGAAGACAAAATTTGCAATCTTGCAGACATCATTGATCTTAGTGTAAATAGCCAGAACTCCAGCTGTGAATCTTGCCTAAGAGTGGTTTTCAATTTATTATGTTTTTTAAAAATTGTTGAATCAATAGGGAGTAGTTGGTAGCCTTTGTCAAAAGGCCCTATGGGACATTCAAAGGGAAAGGTATTTATTGCTTTTTTCCTTGTTTACATCTTTAGGTTTCCTTTTCCTTATTTAGCAGTGATTTTTGTGACGGAGTGTTAACAGTAGTGGGGCAGGTATCCACCAAACTTACTGGGTCTTTTGGGAAGTGCGCAGTCGGAACATAATTTTTGGATGTAGCATACTCTATGCAGTATTTGAAGCAGTTTAATGGTTGCATGCTGTAATTCTTTTTTCTTGGTTACACAAGTAGAATTTGGATAAAATAAGGATATTCATACTAACAGTTGGAGAGAGACTTTCCGAGTTTGAATCAAGAAATCTGGTATTTCAGAAAGTGTTTACTGTGAACAATAAATTCCTCTTTAACTAGAAGGCACCTGATGACAGCTTTAAGAATAAGAGGTATTTGTCAATTTGGCAACATCTACCAGTGTATGGTGTTAGTCACAGATGCAGCCACATGATTGTAAAAACTACAACCATATGGGCATGTATGGACTCATGCACTCACTGTTGTGCTTTCATTTTGGCCTGTTGACTGGATGCTGTCTTAGAGGCCAGAAGCATGCTTTTGCATATAAACGCCTTTTCTATTGACATTCCAGGTAGGTTTGCTGACTGTGTTAGTGGGTGTTTTTGGGGGAGTTGTTTGTTTTTCTGTTTGTTTGTTTTTTTTTATATGTTTTCTTTTCTGAAGGGGTCTAATTTCTTTTCTTTGTGGTTTGACATCTCAGTTGGGACCTGTAATAAGATGATAATTTCCTTTCTCAGTTCAGTTTCAAGGGAACTATAATAGGAAGACCATTTTCAGGCAAGCAAACTTGCTTAGTTAGATCACCTAATTACCTAATCATTGAAGAGTCTGCATGAGCGATGGATGGTCTGTGCAGTGTTTGCAGTTTATCACCTACTCTGTATCCTCATCTGCTGAAAGGGGTGTATCTGGAGCAGTGTGAAAGAGAACTGCATTTGTCCAGATGCTAAAAAAAAGAGACTGGGTAGAAATCTTGGGAAGTGGGGACTGCTCCTTCCCAGCAAGCAGGTTCCCAGAGTTGCCTGGGCAAAGGCTTTGATAGTGCTGGCTGGAGCAGGTAGTCAGAGACTGTGACTTAGCTGCTAGGAAGCCTTGAAACAGGTGGTAAGATGGCTTCTGGGAAGCAGGCAGGCTGTATGTCTGTGGGTTCAGGTTTTAAAAGTAGTTAGAAAAATCTTCCAGAAGGTTGAAAAGGAACTGCCTGCAGTTTGTGACAAACCAGAGGGTTGCTGGAAGTTCAGGCTTGTTCTGGGACCAGTTAAAAGGAACTTGCTGTGCAGGGATGGGGCATGGGGAAAAGCAGCTTTGTACAAAACTTATAATTCTGCTTATCCTTTAGAATAAAATTTCTTTATTCCAGGATTTCATTCGAGTTCATTTTCAAGAAAAAACATACTACATCAATTTAGAAGCCCTTTTATTGTACTTGACTTGAGCTTAAAGCAGTAGTACAGGTAAATCCACTTAAAGCCCTGGTAAATTTGATAGGAAGACAGCTAGGTTAAAAAGAATTCAGCATATAAAAAAGAAACTAGTGATGATTTTAATGGAGAACAAAATTCTAGCTGGATTCTAGGTGGGAGGAAATGTTTCAGGAAGAGCTAGAATGGCTCCCTGTGGCTGTCTAAGGAATGAGGTTCTGTAACAGGAGACAGCATTTGGGGGCAGGAAGGTACGTGTAGTACTTCTTTGTGTAGTAATTCTACGTGTCAGCTTGCTGGATATCCCTTGACAACTAGGTACTACAAATTCTCAAATTCATGAGCTATACAGAACTGAGTTTTCTTTAATTAAATATTAATTTAAATGTGAGATGAATATCCTGTTCACTAAGCATCAAAACAGAACATATAAGGAGATAATGGATGAGTAACATAACATTTAAATTGTCAAACAGCTTTCTCATAAGTGGGAAATAAAAAATGAGAGGTACAGCTCAGTTCATAGGGAATTACAAACTTTGAGATTTTTTTTTCAGATTTTGAGTGACATGCAATGTCTGTTTTGTATAGTGAATGAGGGTTGTTGGGACTGGGATTTATTGAAGGCAAAATTTCCCCCGGCTTGTACTGGTACATTGAAAAATCTATACAGCAAAATTCAAGTGATCACATTTTGAAATAATGTTATTGAAAGGCAATTGAAAAAGAAATCAGATTGCTTACTCCTATAACCCCTCTTCTCTGGTTTACTTGTTTAAGATTGGTGGTTTTTTTACAATTAGTTGGGCACTAGTGATGCTGATGAATATGAAAATTGTTACTTTCAAAGCAATAGACAATCAGACAATAATGAGAATGTAATAGTTCAGTTGCTCATGAAGTTGTCACTTTGCAACAACATAGTGGATCATAGCAAAATACTGTGTAGGCATGGTAATCCTCAATGTAGGAGGGAAACCTCACATGGGCTCCCTGTTTTGCATTTCAGTTTTTAACAGAATCACAGAATAGTTGTGGTTGGAAGGCAACTCTGGAAATTGTCCAGCACAACTACCCTGCTTATAGCAGGATCATGTAAAATAGATTGTGCAGGGCTGTGTCAAGTCATTTTTTGAGCAGATACAAGGATGAAGACTTTGTGAGCAACCTGGGTGACATTTTCTGATGTTTGACTGATCTGACAAGGTGTTTCTGCTGTTTAGATGGAAATTCCTGTATTTCAGTTTGTGCCCATTTCCCTGTGGCCCATGACTGGGCACTGCTGGCAAAAGCCTGGCTCTGTCTTCCTTTTATGCCTCCCATCAAGTATTTGTAAACATAGATAAGATCCCCATGAGCCTTCTCCATGCTGAACAACCCTGTCTCTCTCAACTTTTCCTCATACAAAAGGTGCTTCAGCCCCTTAATCATCTTCATGGCCCTTTGCTGGACTTGCTTCACTATGCCTATGTCTCTCCTGTACTGGGGAGCTCAGAACTGGACCCAGCGCTCCAGATGTTTCACTAGTACTGAACTGAGGAAAGGAGCACCATCCTTGACCTCCTGGTGACACTGCCAAGTTGCTGTGGGCCATTTTTGGAGTGAGGGCACATTGCTGGCTCATAGTCAGTTTGTCTACAGGGACCCTCAGGCCTATCTTTGCAAAGCTACTTTCCATCTAGTCGGCCCCCAACTTGTACTGGTGCCTGGCATTGTTCCTCCACCGGTGCAGGACCTTGCACTTCTCCTTTGCTGAACTTCATGAGGTTCCTGTTTGCTCTTTTCTCTAGCCTGTCAAGGTTCCTCTGAATGGAAACACAAGTCTGTAGTGTATTAACTACTTCTCTAAGTTTTGCATTGCCTGTGAACTTGCTGAAGGCCCACTCTGTCTCATCTTGCAAGTTATTAATGAAGATGTTGAACAGTATTGACTCTTGTATTGACACCTAGGATATGCCTTTGGTGACTGGCCACCAGCTGGACTTGGGGCTGCTGGTCCACAACCCTTTGAGCCCAACACTTTGAGCAGTTTTTATTGTTAATCATTATTGATTTTAGGAGGAGAACTTCATTGATAGTAGCTGTTAGTGTGAGCAAGGAGTTTTAAGTACACATGCAAATCTGGCAGACTGTGCATAGAGACCAAAATATTTTGCAGAAGGTGATGGTGTGGTGTTAACATAATTCACCTAAAAAGCCAATCAACAGATGCAGAAACCTGGCTTCCTCAGTTCTGAGGCTCATGGGAATTTCTTGCATCTGCTTCACCTGGCTGTAGACCATCCGTTATCTTCCAGGGTGCTCTTGTTGTCATGCCAGGCCAGGGTGGGAAGTGTTGGAAAGAGAAGAACCCTTCTACTCACTCTGTTTACATTGAAAAAACTGAGATCAGCAAGGTTAGTGTCATCAGAAGAGTGCTTTAAAAAAATTTGGCCCCATATAGGTGAGAAAGATGCCAAACATTCTAAGTGGGGAAATAAATGCATCTATTGCAAAGTACTGAGTTGTCACAGATGGCTTTTTGTCATTGTTATTCTAAGGTTAAAACCAACAAGGAATCATCAAGTAAGTTCACATAAGAGTACAGTTTTAAGAGATAAGGGACAGGGTGATGTTACTCTGCATGTGAAATTTCACAGGATTTCACAAGATGAATATGAAAATAACGTTCTCACATACTGTGATCCTTAGTGCTGTTGAGCTCATGATACTCTGTGACTAAAATTCTAATTTACAAATTGTATACATGCTAATAAGTGGATTGGATACGATGTTTTCATAATTTCATTGGTCCTTTTGCCTGTTAGCATCATATCAGTGTAATCCTGCTGGTTTCTTGTAATCTTATCATGTTCTCTTGCGATCTAAGGAGTAGGAGAGACAAAAGAAAAATTGAGTGATGTGAGACATCTGATCTAACTGAACAGAACAAACTGAATGGGATGTTGTTTATTCTAATCCATTAAAAGATGTATTTCAAGTTATTGAATCTTTACCTTATTTTTTTTTTCTGTAACCATCACATATTTTGAAGTTAGGACAGTTCCCATAATCATTTGTCTGCTTTTGAAAAGTAGAGAGGAGAGTTTTGCTTTGTATATTTGGAAACTTATAGGAGGGGCCCAAGGATCCAACACTTCATTCAGTGAACACAGGTTTATTTCTGCTTTTTGGAAGTTCTTCTCCTTGCATAGAAGCAATATCTACCTGATTTATATATATCACTCAGTAGACAGTGATCTGTTATGCAAAGTATTTCAGACACAATTCAGAATTACTCAAAGCAGAGTTCTTTATATTCCATAAGAGCAAGATTATGGGACTTCATGCAGAAATCCAATATATCTACTGTTGTTCATTATGGGACAGTAGCTAAGGATTCAGTGAGTTATCTGTTGTGGGCAGGACACCTGACTTTTAGGTTGCCATCGCTATGATTTGTTTGTGTCATCCTTCAAGCGTAGGAGAATGATTGCTGTTTGTGTATTTTGTGCTCTTGATAGCTGCTGTGTTGAAACCATGCAGGGAATGTTAATATGCAAATGCTTTAGGAAGGGTCAGGTCCTGCTTACTATGTTGTTGTTTAGGAACGTTTTAAGATTTTTCTTCATGGAATTTAACTGGAAATTGGAAAGATCCTGCCTAGTTGGATCACTTTCCTTATTTACCACTATTTGAATTATAATTAAAATTACATGTCTAATTGTCAGAATGTAATTAATGAATCTTACCATGGTTTCAGTTCCTATACTTTCATTCAGTTCCTATACTTTCATTGTGGCTGCAAATTTGCTGTTCAGCAAATGAAATATCCAGTCTTCTAAAAGAAACATTTGTTTGAATGTGCCTTGGCACCTGCCAATCTTTTACTGAAATTTCATGGCAAAATTTTTTGCAAAATTCCTGAAGTATTTTGCAAACTTGAAGCCTTTGGGGGTTTATTGAATGTGAGGTCGTTACTCACAGTATGGTCATGTAAAATTGTAACTATGGCAACTGCAGAATGTTGGAATGGAGAGTGAGGAGAGAGGTTTATATGGAAGAAGTAATATCCATGGACATAGAAAGCATCCATGCAGAGCCTCCTCAGATGTTGATGGGTGTTTTATTTGTGTGAGGTTCTTTTCTAATGTCAAGCAAAATTAAACTTCCCATGACTAGTCATCTACCAAGTTTATTTTAATTGGTATCACAGGTTTTAAAGACAGGCTTATCTTGTGTTCCCTTATATTTAAAAGGTTGCGGAATATTCATAGGGATTTAAAGGCATTAAACCCCTAGAATTTAGTGCAGTGAAAACTAAAGCTATGAAAACATGTGGCTTAAAGTTTTGGTGTCTCTTAGTTTTATTATATAATTAGAAAATATTAAAAATCAATGAGAAAAGGAAGCTTTTTAATTTTGAAAAAAACACTATGGAATAAATGTAGGTAAATGTTAAAAGTTACTTAAGCAGGCGTATATAGAGAGAATGCTGTGCAATATTTTGATGTGAAGCCTGTGGGAACAGAAAATTACCGATGTTTTTCAAGGCATTCTAAGTTGTAGTGTTTACAAAAGCTCTAGAGCACCTACACTTATTTATACTATACCAAAGCTCCAGCTTTTCTGATTTGGGTTTGGTTTTTTTTTTTTTCAACTTTAATTAATTCCTATTCACAGAGCTCGATTTAATTTCTTGTGATTTGTCCCATCAATGCTTCTTTCCATTATGAGGCTTTTGCAGCAGTAAGACTTGGTGGAAAAAGGATGTATACTCTGCTCTCCTCTCCTGAGATTATAGTTCACAGATTGTTCTGTCAATATAGTTAGACCTTTGTTCTATAGCCTGAGCGGATGAAATTGCACAGTCATTTCTAATGACAAAGGGAGTTTTTCTTTATGTGTTGGTTTGTTTTTTTTGTTTTTTAAGTAGTAAGGTTTTTTTCTTTTAGTATCTTAATGCTTAGGACAAAATTCAATCTGGATCTCTAGTGTCTTGTCAAAATGTTCTGACCGTTAAGAACATATTTGCTTTCCTCAGTGTACTTACTGTATTTTAAAGTAAAGGTGAGCCTCCCTTTGTTTTTCTGTGAAAGACAGCACCAAGAATATTTGGAAAAAAGCATTTTGTTCATCTTTCCTTGAGTGTTGAAATCCCGGAAGGGTTTCGGGCTATTATTGAGCATTACACCATGACTTCTGAAATATACTGCCATTCTCGTTTATATCAGGGACAAGCTGAAGATTACAGAATCATTGGCCAAGTCAGGTGCAGAAACTATCAGGACATGGCTTTGTCCTCTTCTGTGGTGACAGGAAACATGACCTTTAATTCCCTTTTATTTCATCTGTGTCATAAAGACACCTAGGATGTAATTTTTGCCTTGCTGAAGTTTATGGCATTTTTGCTATTCACTTCAATGAAATCAGGACTTACAAGTTGTGTATTACAGGTGAGAAAGTAGAAGTTTTAGGCTCAGATAACTGTCATGTGAAATGTCTTTTTCTTTTTTTTTCCTCCAATTGAATGCAAGTGTGTTTTCATTTTGGAATTTAGGTGACTTCTTAAAAATAATCATGTGATCCTTCTTTATCCTATATGAACATGGCCTTGCCATTCAGTCTTGTTGCTTAAGAAGGGCAATAGCAGAATAAGGAGCTAGAAAGCAGAAGTAAAATACCAGTATGTATTCTTTTTCTCTTGTTAGTGGGAATCCTCCCTTCCTTCACCCTGAACATGTACACTTCTTACCATGGCAGATACTAATTTTTGAATCATGTTTGATTCTCATATAATGCAAATGTAAATGGAAGTATAAAATAAAGTCAGCAGAAGTTCAAGTAACAGTTAAACAGCTGAGGAACCAGTGAAAATTTTTAGTTAAGGAGTGCAATACTCAGTACAAGAACTCAAGAAATCCTTTATTTTTAAAGTAGCAGATTATGGAATATATTCCAGCACTTTACTGATTCCTTCCTACTCACAGGAAAATGTAGGTCCTCCTCATTGGCAAGTGTAACTGCTGGTAATCAGGATTTGAGCAAACAATGGCAATGTCATTAGCTTGGTTTACCTGTAACCTATGTCAGGACTGAGCTGGCATTGTTGCTCAGAGCTGTCATGACAAAAACTAGCATATCCAAATAGGATACTGGGTAAAGCTTGTCTTAGTCTTCTAAACAGCTGCACCCCTTTCAAAGTTGTCTATGTGGAATAAGAGTCCAAGATTTTCCATTTCCTATGTATAGAGTTCTTCTACAATATAGACTCAACAGATTAATACTCATCTGTATTGTCACACAAAAGATACTGTAGGACAAAGATGTTTTTTATCTTCTGTGTGGGCTTGTCCAAATTGCAGTGCAAATCCTTGTCTCCCTTTCTAACACTTCCACCTTAGTCGGCTGTCAGAAAGGGAGTGAGATGAGGAGGTTGAAAGCTTGTCTGTTGTGCTGTTTTGTTGATGGCCGGCCAGCCAGCCAGCAGCACTGACAGACTTAATGCAAATGAGAGCTAGTTTTGCTCTGACATCCAGTTTAAGGTGGTATTGTGTCATTCCTGATGGTAACCAAGTTTTAAAATCAATTTTGAATTTATCTTTTGATGTCCTTTTAACCTTTAGGTTTCTTTTGCTATTATATATAAAGCATAAATATGCAGAAACTGCTTTTAAAAGAAGTGCATGTCACCAATAATATCTTTTTTTTAATCATAATTTTCTTTAATCTTTGGCTTTGATTTTATGGTAGTATTGAATCCCAGACTGAAGCCAGCTAATGGATTTCACAGAGAAAAGGCATAGTTACTATGGCTACACAGCACCCTGAAAGCTTAAAAGGACAAAGGATAAATGAATATGGTACTGGTGGCTTAGCCATTTCTAGAATAGATTCTAATAATTTAAAAGCTTTATAGTCTTTCAGACACTGTCAGGAAAAGCAGAATATTAGTACTTTAAGAATTTGTATTTTATTTTTGGTTTAGATTATTACTTTTGAAGTAGCATATTTGAAAAACATTTTTCAAAACATCCTCTGCTTTTAGCCAATTTATTTCACATGTGTCTATCGCATGTAATGAAATTGGCTATTACTGATCATTTTATCACTGATATCTTTACTATGGTATTTTGAGTAGAAATTTAATCCTCCTATGGACAAATAAACACAGAATAATTGTGGTTTGATGAAAAGTTGCAGTAAAGTACTTTTTATGGCTTTTATTGTAGTTTTGCCTGAAATGTTTCTCTTATAAACCAACCTACACATTTAAGACAAACATTTTGTTTATAGTAAAGAGTAGCAAAACACATGCATGGTTAGTTTCATATAATTAAGGAACTGAATTATCAGTTTTCAGCATCACCTTAGTGACTGATGGCAGAAGTGCTACTACCTGCATTTGCTGGGGAAATAAGATGTGTTAGAAATTATAAACATATCAGGCATCAACTCAAGGTTCTATTTTAATGGCCTGTTAAAAATAATAATGATATAATGAGTGTAATGACAAAATGTATCTGTTGTTCTCCACAAATAGGTAGAAGTTCCATCTACTGATAATTGTAGGCAATGTACGTTGGCTGATGGGGAGTAGAAAAATGTTGGGAAGGTAACAAGTGAGCTTGCAGGTGGTTTTGTAAAGCAATATTTCGCATGCTCTTATTTACAGGCAGAGGGCTTTTGTATTTTTAATTTGGGTTTATCTGTCCAGCAACGTTTGCATGTGATTGTGAAGTGAACTGGACTTGCTGCATATGCAACAGACTAGCTGAACCATCCTCCTATTGTGGATCTATCCTGTACTCTGTGGAAATGCTACATTTGCTACATTAGCCCATAGTGTCATTTATGTCTAAGACATGCAAAGAAGCCTTTCTACCTAAAAATTTCAGAATTACTGTACAGAACTTCACCATATGGACCAGCAATCTAGACCAATCTGTAAAGCCTGTTTGGGCCAAATTCCAAGATGAGCAGAAGAGAATGCCTGGGAAAACCCAAGAATAATCCAAGTAAATGTATAGGTGAAAGGAGGTGATGCCAGTAGAAAAATATTGTGGGAATTTCATCCTGCTCTTTATTGTGGATCTGAGATTTCATAAATATATAGTAGTTCGTAAAGTAGCTCTAGGTTATAAACTACTATAAAACAAAATATGGTGATGTCAAAGTGACCCAGAAGGTCTGATTACCTTTTAAATCTCCATAGGGTCTATTCCTAGCAGCTTCTGGTGGTTTTAGACAGAAAAATCTAAGGTAACGATTTTGAAATTCAGTATGTCAGTTTTCCTAGCTTAAGGCGATTCTTCTTTAATTTACACTTTGAACAATGCTTCTGTTAAAATTTCACACAGAACCAGGGTGCTGAAGACTAACACCATATTTACTGTTTGGGGTTAGTGCTTACTATATGAGAGTTTTTCAGAAGATTTTAACTTAAAAATGAAGTTGAATATTTCTACTGTTTCTTAAAATAGGGAGAAGGGATTTTGGGGAGATGTTCTCAGGTGAAATATAAGTTACTTTCAGGAAATCAATGTATTACTTTTTTATCTTGCATGAAAATGTATGAAATTGGATGAAAAAATTAGATGGGCTATTATTGATTTGTTGGTGATGATATCTAGCTAAAATTGCTCTGTAGTGAGCAATCATTGTGGGCTTTTCATTCCCAAACTTACTTTCCAGCATAATGTACCTTGCATTATAGAATCATAGGATCATTAAG
>VZZY01022528.1:7316-55453 GCA_013400335.1 Eurystomus gularis
AAAATCAAATTGGCAACTAATGTTTGCAGTATTATTCAGTGCAAATTACCATTATTATTGTATTTCAAGTAATTAAAGCAGATTAATATATTCAAGTAAACACAAACTCATTTACTTTTGTTACCATAGAAGAAAAGTTTAAGACAAAGCAGTTAATAAATCAAATAATTGCAATAATCTGCTATATCTCGTATGAAAACTGCTTTTTGATCGGTAATAGAAGGCAGAGTTGTGTTACAAAAGTCTCCTTTCACAATTTCACTGTTGTGTTGTTTGAGCATTCAAAGAGGGATGAATGTCATATGGCTAATAAGGTGATTATATATTTCTATTTTTAAATGCATAAAATTCATAACACTTCGCTATTGCTTTTCAGATAATTAGAAATTAGAAATAGAGAAAATTCATGTTCACCAACACATAGTTCTGAGACAGGAAACATCCTACTTGGATAAAACAAAGGTACTGGTAGGCAGTAGACCTGGAATGCGAAGCCATTCAAGGCAAGAAGAAATATCTTAATACAAAGAGTAATGTGTTTAAGAATCTAAAGAAAAGGAGCAGTAAATACCTACACTCCTACATTTTTGCAGAGTAATGCAGCCCTATGAAGAAGAGGCATCTCTGTTCATTAAGTAGGTCAAAAGAAGTTTAGTGATTCCAGCTGAGGTGAAAGAAAGAGTACTCTTTGCTCTGTCTACTAGACAGAGTGGAGGAGAAAGCCAAGGCCATTTTATAGGATAAAACATTCCATTTTAGCTAGTTATACCAGCCAAATACTAAAAGCTAACCAACCCTGGATCACTGTGGAGACAACTATCTGCAGGAACAGATTGTTTCCTGCTTCTAAAAGCTACACAAGGGTAGATAAATAGCCAATCTTCTGGTTTAGTTTGGACAAAGAAACAACTAGGGATAACTCTTGCTGAAATACATATAATGAAACAAGATAAGATAGATAGATAGACAGATAGATAGATGCATACGTACATACATGCGTATATATGTATATACATAGACAGAATGACACCAATATTGGCTAGTTTTGCTAATATATTTGTACCTCTTTTCAGTATAGCTCTCACAATACTCCTGATCTGTGTTTATCCTTTATCAATCAAATAACTGACAATGGACATAGAAATTCTAGTATTTCTTTTGGGCTGCATTCATGAAGCTCAAACAACTTCGGTTGTCACTTCCCTGCTTCCACAAAATTCCCAGTATTTACAACCAGAAAGGCATAATTTTTCAGTCAGACAGAGAATAAAATAACACACAAGTCCATCACAAACAAGTACCCTTGTCAAATACGTAAGTTTTGCTTTTCCCTTTATGTGAACATCTTCACAACATAAAATCCATTTCTACAGAATGGACTAGGGGGTTGGTCAGAATACTTCAGTTTTTTACCTCCTCAAGAACTGGATCTGCCCAAGATATGCTTCAAGCAGTGTTGTGAGCCTGTTCATTTTTTAAGTTAACACATACACACATCATGGCTTGTTGGAGGTTTGCCACTGTTTGTTGTCTGCCTTCTTCTTAAAAGCTATTTGAAAAGTGATCATTCATTAAAAAATGTTATCTCCACAAATAAGTTCAAATTGACTGAAGCTTGAGTTATATACTAAGGTCTGTGGAACTTCTGGTTTTGTTTATTTAGAAGAACAATTATCTTGATTTGTAACATCAGCTTCCAAAAATATTTTATTATGCATTCAAATTCTTCTGCATTTTAAATACCCTTCATGCAGCCATGACCTAATATGGCCCTAATGAATACTTGTATTTTCCAGACTGAATGCCCATTCTGTTTCATGATGCAGTTTCATACTTTATCTCCTTTGTAATTCAAATGAACCTCTGATAAGTGATGAATAAGAGCCAGCATTTAGTTTTAATTAGTTGCATGGGGTAATCAGATATGGCCAAACGGTTGAGTGGTGTCTACAAAGCTTATATATATATTTCCTTTTTAGTATTTTTCAGATTTAAATATGCATACAATACACAGAAGAAAGCTGAATTCAAATATACTGTGATGTTAATAAAGATCTCAGTAATGACCTGGTACAGAAAATGAGGCATTTATTATTCTATAGACATCCACAGCTGTAGGATTTTTTAACTTCAGAATGCAGCGTTCTGAAGCCAGCGAAAAGCTAATATAGCAAATTTACATAGATCTAGTCTCATTTATTACATTTCAGTAACTGAGAAGAGATCTATAAGAATTCTTCACATATCTAATTAGATTTGCTTTTGGCAATGTCTGTGTTGTGTATCTAGAACATTAAATGAACTGTTGCCATTAAGCTTTGTTAGCAGGACACCAGTGCTTTATCTAATGCATTTTCATGTTCACATTTCAGCTTCAGATCAGATTTCATTCCCATATAAACAGATTCAGCTTAATTTAGCTCAGCAGAATTGTACGCAATAAGATGAGCTTTTATGTGGCCTCTTGTGCCATTTGAAGTTAGATGCTACATTAAAGTCTGATTTTCACAAATCTTTGTAATGAATGGCTTGCAGATATTAATTCTTGTTTATAGCAAGTCCTCCACATTTGATCTAAATATAAAGAAACAGAATTGTTAATGGATTGTTTGAAGTTCTGTAAAAAAAGAAATTAATCTCATGGCAATGAGCAGTATGGAACAGTAATGACAAGATTTCTCAGTACATTTGACTATACACTAATGAAAGTGCAAAGATCTGGAGAAAAGTGTCTTTAAAACTCTGAACTCTAGGTGGGAATACAAAGAGACCTCATGAATGAAGGGATAATAGGAATCAAAAATGAGGAAACTTGAAAAGAACCAAAAAATACATAGATGTGAAATACAGTAAAATCAATTAAAAATGTGTAACTCAAAGAAGAATAAGCTTCTCAGTGATAACATTCAAAGTTTAGCTGAGATGGAAGTGTCCTGAGCTGGATAGTAACAGAGTTAGAATATATTGCTTTTATCTTAGCTGGTTCAAAAAAATGTGCGGTATGTTTCATTTGGCTTCAAAGTGATAAAATGTCTCAATAGAACAGCTTATAAAAGCAGCCTTATAATTAATGTGAGCTGATACCAAGCTACAGGATTATAGATTTACCTGTTCCTGATTTCCTCTATTCCCTCCTCTATCCAACATAGTGAGAAAGACATAAATGACTCTCTGCAAGTAGTACCTAAAGATGTGCCCTGGAAAGGCTGTGTCCATTTAAGAGGTAAAAAATTTCTTATTTGGTGATCTGATGCCACTTCATCTGATGAACTGGTATTTTAAAACAAGCATGTCCAATACAATGAGGGGGGCACACAGGAAACTGGATCTTTGCCTCATTTCCACACCTAGCTGGTACTTTTTTATCAGAAGCAGGTAAAAAACTCTCCTGTTTGTGATTAAAGCTAACTGTAGTTGATAGTCATTTGAGGATAATAGGTATCTCTTCACAGCGGAATTTTAGCATTCCCATTATAATTAACATTTATCATATATATTTGCCAGGATGGGATGGGATTGGATAGAGACTTTGCAATTCAGAATATATATAGTGGGGCTCTCCTTGATGTGGTTTCTCAACTGGCTTACTCATTTAAATTTAGGTTGTCTCATGATATGCTATTTGGAGGCTCATAAGAACTGAGCTGTTTACCTCAGTTTCATCCTTAATGAACAAAAGCACACACGGACTGCAAATACATCCTCCAGGGCTTATAACACTGTCCTTCTTGCCAGCAGTCTAAACATAGAAAATTAAAAGCTGTAAGCTACAAACAAGAAATATTTTCTTTCCCCCCCCCCCCCCCTTCTTTTAGCAATGCATATTTAGAAGTCCACTGCTGAAAAATTGATACAGGAAGCCTGGCTGGACATTGCCTCTGATGACAGCAAAGAGAATATTTTTATTGCCTAAAACTGTAAATCTGATATTATGATTCACAATTAAACTGAAATTTCAATGTTTTAAACTAATAGCATTCAGCCCCTTCTCTGGGCAAACATGAGCAGGAGCAAAAGGATCACTGGAAAAGATCATTTGACATTAAATACTTCTAGTACAACTCCTAGGTAAGCTGCATTTTAAAAACATACAGGATATATACTGAGCAGTGCATCTACAAGGGTAAATCATTATGGATGGTCATTCTATGTCCAGAGGCTATGTTGCTTAATAACAGATTTAATTAGTAGAGAGTTGGAGTTTTTTTATTTAGAGTGGTCACAATGTTTTTCTCAACTGCATTAACTGAACAACGGAATCCTTTTTACCTGAAAGCAAGTGAAAAACCACAATTATATCTAGACTGAGTTCCACAGCAGGATGTTAAATGATTGATGTTGAGTAATTTAGCTACAGAACAAGATGTGTTGTTGGGGTTGACCGTAGCACCTTTTTTCATTTCCCTGTAAGACAAGCCTGTTCTTTAAGGAAATAGATGGACAAGGGAACAGCGAGGTTATACACCTCAATCCATAGTATCTTGCAGGTCCCTTGGCTCTTTGTATTGCATGCTTTTAGCTTGCAGAACTTTTTACTTTGTAAGAAAGAGAAAATATTTGCAATTGCAAGGCATGTTATAAGAAAAGACAACATTTTTGTAAATTTTGAGTGTATTTCTCTACTATTGCTATGAATAGTTTTCTGAGATATATCTAAAACTCCTTGCTAGTGAAAAATACTGCAAAAAACTAACAAGTACAAAAAATAGTAAATTCTGCAGGCTATCACAATGTCAGTAACAATCATCAGAGTATTTGGCTATTGATCCCTATCTGTTGGAACTTAGCTTGACTTCATTGTTCTCATATTTGAGCACTTATTTTCAGAACTGCCCTGGAATTCCAGTATGTCTTCTCATATTCCTTTTAGAAACTGAGACACTGATAACTGAAGACTGATTCAGTAATCCAGAGATTAACACAGAGAAAGGCAGAACTAGACCTTAGGTTTCTGCTTGTCCAGACACTGCTCAGTCCTCAGACTCATTCTTTTTCTTTTAGCCATCAAAGATACTGAATAAAAACACCTTCATGGGTATAGCCATGGTATAACATGAGATTGTTATGTGATAAAAACTCACCCGCACACTAACAAAGGAGTACAAAAAGACAATGGGGAAGGTGGGGAAAACCCAAATAATACCATGCCACAGCTACTGTGAAGCTCACAGGAACCACCATATCCAACACATCTCAACAAGCCCAGAGGAGAACAGGGGCACAATGGCAGGTGGGAATACAAAGTAAGGATCTCCAAGGAATTAACACCTGGTCTGGGGCCCTTTCAGGGCTGCCCCAGAAAGTCCTCAGTGCCAGTGTCCAGGCATAAAACCCGTCAGCATGAGTCATTGGGAGCAGCTCTCCAGATCACACTTCAGACTAATGGAGGTTGCTGCCTAGGAGTGGGACACATAATGGGATGCAGGTGAAGAACATTTTGGAATTGCAGAGGACTCCTTTTTCGATGTTTTGGGGAGGAGCTCAAAGCATGAAAGGGGAGAGATTTAGGTAATTTCAGAGTAACAAGTGTAGGAAATAAAGGGATAAAGAGGGCTGGTCACATGTAAATTCTGGCTAGTTGTTATGCTTGCTCAGCCTTGCCTTGTGCCTGATAGCAGTGCTTAGCAATGTCCACAGTGTTCCTTGAACATCTAGCTTTGATATTTGAAACTGCAGTGCACATTGCTACCCCTAAAATAATCATCTCCAGCTGGAAGTTACTAACTCATTTAAACATGATGTCTCACCATCAACTCAGTTTGCTGCCTTTTTTTAATATCTGTAAATTCACAAGTTTATAATACATATCTGTATTTGATGTTATCCAAAGAGCAAAGATTTCATACCTCAGCATGCACATTTATCACAGATCAATAAAGAAGTGGGAATAAGAAATCATAGAATCATAGAATGGTTTGGGTTGGAAGGAACTTCAAAGATAATCTAGTTCCAACCCCCCCTGTCAAGGCAGGGACACCTCCCACTACACCAGGTTGCTCAAGGCCCCATCCAACCTAGCCTTGAACACCTCCAAGGATGGAGCATCCACAGCCCCCTGGGCAACCTGTTCCAGTGTCTCACCACCCTCAGAGTGAAGAATTTCCTTCTAATTTCCAATCTAAATCTACCCTCTTCCAGATTGAACCCATTATCCCTTGTCCTATAACTACATATCTTTATAAAAAAATCCCTCCCCAGCCTTTTTGTAGTCCCCCTTCACATACTGGAAGGCCACCATGAGGTGTCACCTGACCCTTCTCTTCTCCAGGCTGAACAACCCCAGCTCTCTCAGCCTGTTTTCATAGGAGAGATGTTCCAGCCCTCTGACCATCTTTGTAGCCCTCCTCTGGACTCGCTCCAGTCCTCCCAGTCTGCCTGTCCTTGTTTCCACCCTCTGCACATTCTCTTTTTGCATCTCAGTGTGTCCAGGAGCTAATTGTTCATCCATGCAAAGCCTCCTGGCATTCTTGCCTGCCTTCCTCTTTTTTGGGACACATTGCTCCTGGGCTAGGAGGAAGTGGTCCTTGAATACTGACCAGCTTTCTTGGGCCCCTCTCCCCTTCAGGGCTTTGCCCTGTGGTACTCTGCCAAGCAGATCCCCGAAGAGGTAGAAGTCTGTTCTCCTGAAGCCCAGGATGGTGAGCTTGCTGCTCACCCTCCTTGTTGCCCTGAGGATCTTGCATTCCACTATTTCATCATCACTGCCTGTTAACCACTGTGTGGTTGAGTCACAACCTAGCAGAATGTTTTGTTGTTTCTGTTTGCTTCATGTTCCAGAGGCAGAACCTGGCCCACCTGTGTCTCTGTGGCTCCACCCTCACCCAGGTGGCCATGGCTGGGGTGGTGGGTGAGGCCAGGATTATATTAACCAGGAGCCAATTAATTAGAAGGGCTTCCTGTTGGGTGTGGCTTCTGTTGGGGCTGGCTGCATCTTGCTGAGCTCTCATGGTGGTGTCCTTCCATGTGAAGGGCCACTGAGGAGCCATCTCTGTCTGTTGTGTCCAGCAGGCGATGCTGGCACCACAGTGGGCAGTGGAGGAGCTGGGCCCACAGGAACCTATGGCAGGACTGTCTGAAAGAAGACTTCTGAGGGGATGTTACTGAGTTCAGTGTTGGCCTATGTGATTAGGCATCTGATGGCAGTATAAAATGATGATGGCTGAACCAGCACAACACCTAGTGAAAGATGTCCTTGCTCACAGCAGAGGAGTTGGACTAGATGATTTTTAAAGGTCCATTCCAACCTAAACTCTTCTGCAATCCTATGATTCTATGAATAAGCATATCTGCAGCTGGGTGGGATAGAGTTTCTCAGGTAACAAAAAATTATGTAAAACACTAGTTATAGATGTGTTAATATAAGAACTCTTAGTCTCCTATTAGATTAAACTTAGCAGTCTTAAATTATGGATTGACTGATGTCTCAGTCAAAGAAGTCTTCATTATAGCTATACCATATCAGATATTTAAATAAGTTACACAGTTTCTCAGTTTAGAAGTTAAAGCTATTACAGCATGCAAGCGGCAGATCTAAAAGTATATCATGAAATGGTTTCTCCAAATATGTAAAGATTAGTTTCATGCCTGAAACTGACTTATTGAAATGAGCTGTATTGTTAACAAAGCAAAAACTAATGTCAGCTAGGATCAGAATGACATCCACAGCCTTCATGTAAATGTTAACAATGAGGCAGAGAATATTCAAATGTCCACTTGGCACTTTCATGCATCATTGGCCACTTATTCTTTTTTTCTGAGAAATATTAGTCGCATCTGTTTCTCTTCAGTTATTCCAGCACAGCTCCCTTGAAGTAAATGCATTGCAGATGTAAATCAGATGAGAGTTATGGAATGATGTAAAACAAAATATGCATCACCCTACTGAGATCATCAGAGATATATTGGAGAGCAGCATTAGCTAAGGTTTTCATTTTAGAATGTCCTAATAGACTGAAATAACTAATAGTGTAATCAGTAATGCCCTAAGCTAATTGGTCATATTTTCCCATCAAGAGGATATGAAGAATCTATGGACAAATGTTATGCTGTCTAAAGTATGTGTTTATATTACAGTACATTATAGAAAACAACACAACTGTCACTTACAGTTTCATCAGCAACAGAAACTGCAAAATGTTTGTTTCTTAAAAATTTTCAAATTATCTCACTTGTCCAGGCAACAACATTTAAACAGGAAAAGTGAGAACATTAATCTTTAGTACTCATGCAGGCAAAGCAGTACAAACATCTTAGGGAAAATTCTCCAAATATCCCTAAGATTGGACCCTACAGGAGTTAAGTCAACCTTAACAAAAATAACTAGCATTTACATAGAAAAAATTGCCAAGATTCATCTTGGATTCATGTTAATTAACCATTTCACACACACTGAAGACAGAAGACAATGTCTGTTATGTATTACAATGAGGAGCCTTGAATTATAAGCAGTACTGCACAGGGCTGCAGAGATACTGCAGTAAATCAAGGCAGCTTGATGTCATAAAAACTCAGAGGTATATTTATAGTCTTGCCCAAAGTTTCTCTTTTTACAAGGTAAATTGCATGAATCCTGTGAGATAGGTCTTGTTTAATTTAAAATAATACGTACTTGAGATGGGGGAAAAAATTCACAACATTGAATCAGGCAGTCAATGCCAATGTCAGCCCAAGATTGCTTTCTGCAATATATCCTCCAGTGGTGGGTCTCTTACTGTTTCCCTGTAAAGATTATTGCTCAGAATACTAGATCTTACATTTGGAAAATATTTTCTGGAATTCTTTTGACTTTTTTTTCTTTGGGCTTTTTTTCCCCATTGCTTCAGACCTGATTCTTTTAAAAAACAAAACAAAACAAAAAAACAAACCAAAACAAAAAAAAACCAAAAACAAACAAACAAAAAAACCCAACCAAACAAAAAAAAACAACCACACACACAAAAAAAAAGCCACCAAAATTCTACCTGGATTGTCTAAAGACATGTCAAGTGACCTTGAATAATTCCGGAACTGCTGTAACTGTTTAAACCAACCTCAGCTAGGTTGGGGATATCTTTCTTTTTCTCTTTCTCATGTTGATGTCACAAGTTTTTATTCATTATAGAGGTGTGTATGCACAAAATGCTCTGGAAACAGTGCTATTAATTATTGCCTAGTATGGTGATTTCTATATCCTTTCCACCAGCCTTAATAATCCCTTGCATTTTTTCATGGTTATACTTCAAGTACTTGGAGACTGTTTCCTTATCCTGGTAAGTTATCTGGCCAAGCTATCAACATTCAACTCCTTGAACAATTCTCTATAAGTCAATCACTCTGCCCCTCTATATTCTTTCCAGCTCCTGACATTTATTACACATCTGAGAGCACAGAGTAGGGATTCAGAGGTTTGCTTTTATACACGCTTGAAAACATGTTCCATCTTTATATTCAGGCTTTATTCAACCATGAATTTCAAACTTAACAACAAATATGTCTTTAACTGTGAAAACAAATTGTAGTTCAGGTTGCAAAAAAAGGTTCGCACTAAGTCTGTGGTGATCAATGACTTCATGTTTTAATTGCATACTTCAAGAGACAGGCTTGATTTTGACCTTACCAAACTATGCAAGTGATGCTTACCAACCTGCCCTCTCCTTCAAGCTGAGCTGCTAAGGCAAACACAGAATTCCAAGAAGCACAAAACCAAAAGTTTGTTTCCTTTCCAAGGATATTATCTGCTTCAGCTATGCATTAAAACCAAAGATTCTTTCTTTTTCTGTTTCTTTTAATTCAAGGGTAAAAGCAATGAGCTAATGCACTATGTGATTTCATTGGGTATATGTCAAGTTACACCAGCAAGGTTTGTGCCCTTATTTCTACTGACACAAACCCTTGACAAACATCAAAGGAAGAGGTCTCATGCTATTGCCGAAATGGATACATAACTGAATGAGCAGTATGTGCGCCCTGCAAGAGAAAGGAAAGGAGAGAGAATGCATGCCAAGAGAGTAAATGCTTCCTTTCTGGTTCTGCACAGCAAGGTGGTTCAAATGCCTTGTCAAATAGCACTAGAAGAGATAGATTGATGAACTTTAGAATCTGTTCACTTTGGAAGAGCTGATAACAGCAATAAAAGGAGATGGACCCATTACCACCAAGTGCTTAGAGCAGTAGTCTGCTCTGCACATTTCTTTGCAAACAAAATTAACTCCTCACTAATTTTTGTGACTTAAATCAAGTGGCAAGCCACCTTAGCAGAGGAACAAGACTGGAAGCCTATGGTCAGCAAATCTGAAGTGAAACATTAGCTTAAATATAGTAATCTAGTGTCATTTGAGATGCCTGAGGGCAATCAGCCTGGCTGGCTGTTGCAGTTCAGGAAGCATAGGTCCCACTGAGCCCTGCGACATGTGTTCCAACCCTGTTTGGATACCTCAGATACCACATAGCATTCTAAATGTCTCTAGATGACAATGTGTAGACAATTGAAGCATCAAATGGATGGGAAACAGAGCTGCAAATGGGCTTGAAGCCCATTTCATGTTGCACATTCATGTTGCATAGAAGAACATACTTAGCATTCCTTTAGGCAAACCAGGCCATAACTGCTCCCATTGCCAACAATGTAATGTTCCTATTGATTACACTGGAGGATAATCTTGCCCTTAGCTGTGCTATCAATATTTAATCAAACAAGTTGAACAACAGTGAACACCTTTGTGCCTTTTGAAAAAGATCTTCAGCTAAAGTCAGCTTCCATTTTCTGTGAACTAGCAAGAGGACACTGGCTTCTGTTATGGTTTGAGGTTTGGGACCAGGACAGGCAGGGGCTGGACACCCTGAGAGTCCCAAGGAGGACCCAGAACAGCTTCTTAATAAATCTGTTTATTGTCTTTTTGCTTCTCTTTAGCTCATGGCATTTCCTGCTCTCACCCTTTTCATCAGCTTCACTGCCCTTTAAGCTAAAAGCACATACTGTAGATGTTCAGTCCTTTTTTCTTTAGCTTCCCGCCAGTGAAATGGCAAAATTCTTTATAAACATCTGATTTTAGCCTTTCCCTATGGTTCCAGTTAAGGAAAACCTAATATTTGGGAGCAGTGGTCTTTAGGAGTCTCTGTTATTTTCTTCATCTTTCTTATTGTGTGTGTGAGAGCAACTTAAAAATTCAGAAATAGTTGTAATAGTAATAAGTAGTAGTAGTAGTGGTGGTGATGCTAATCTAGTTCTGTCTGCTTCTGTTATCCTGAAGGGTAAATTTGGACACTGTATTTGGATAAAGCAAAAGAGTGAACAAAGGGAAGAGGGAGAAATTATTGTCTTTCTTTTTAAGGACTACAGTGGAACAAATTAGAAACAGTTTGAAAATACAGAGATCATTTCAGTGGCTAACACTGATAAATGGGACTCAGAGTCAAAACCAATCAAAGATGACTAGCAATGTTCAAATTGGGGTTGTGCTGACCTTTATTTTCATGTGTTATGCTCTGCTAACTTTGTGGAGGAAGGACATTTCAGACAGAATTTTCAGCAGGTTCACTGATTCATATTTGTTTCCTGGGCAGATATATTACTGGCTATAGAAATTGTTTAGTGCTACAAGTATGATTATTAGCAGCAAGAACAAGAGGGTGACCACACACGGACTGGCTAAACATTATCTATCTTGAGGCTGTGCAAAATAAAAATGCTAGACAATTTATTTCAGCCTTCGCATAGACCGTCCATATTTTGACCAGGGTCTCCTGTTATTCTGAAGACACAAAGCACAGGGGATATTTGCTTTTCATGGGAAAAAGCCATTGTTCATGTCTCAGACCAAAATGACAGCCTATGGAGTTATGATCAATGACATTATGGAGACAGTCTGATGGAACTGGCAGTACTCACCATGTATTGGACATGTATCAGCTGTCAGTGCCTGACAGTAGATAATCAGTCATTATTTTATTATCATTGCTCACATCTGCATTAGTCACTTTCCAATCTCTTGTTATTGGAAACTAATTCTGTAAATTTTTCTTAACCTTCCAGGCCTTTAAAATGTAGTGTAGAAACCATGCAGAAGGATGGACAAAGAACAAAGAGCAAGAATTTTGGCTGAGTTAATTTAACAGAAAGAAATGCTGAAATGTAAAGATGATACTGTGGAAATTTTCTGTTGTAAAATCTTGTTTATGGGACACACAGTGAAATAAACCTGTAACTGAAAGAACAACCAATCCTAAAACTACCAACATGAAAAAATTCTGACTACTGTAGTCCACTTTCTAGATTTTGGAATCAGTTTTCATCATGTCTGTGCCCTTTTTTATTCCATGGAACCATTCAGGAAATTTATAGTAAATTTGACACTGCATACTAGATTGAATCCGTAAGTACAATCACTCCTACAGAAGTTTCTTTGCTTGCAACAGAGAGTTTAATCCATATTAAATTGCATAGATGGGTTAAAGCCCAAGTCATTTCCATATGCTTTTCCCTTTGTTTCTAATATGAATCCCAATTGCTCAAACAGTTTTACCAGCAACTAGAATTTATTTAGCCATGACAGAATTAAAATGGCAAAATATAAGATTTGTTTAGTTAAAAAGCTGAATGATACATGAGCACCAAAGTTAGAGATTTTAGTTCAACAGTAAAGACCAATTCTGGGGACAACTGTCATAAGCTCAAGGGAAAATTAAACTCTTTTAACTGTCTAACATAAGCACATGTTAGAGCCTCTGTAGCTACAGCCTTAAAGACATATGCAAGCACTACGATGAAAAACAGGTCCTTCAGAGGGAGATGCAGAACACGGACAGACATCTAAAATTAGGCAGTGCAAATGTCTCTCACAGCAATTCTTTATTTCCTTACTTTCCTTTTCTGAACCTGACAGAATATAGAAGAATCTCACAGCGAGGACTCCAGTAAGTAGGGCCACATATGATAACTGAAGTCCCACTGTACCACTACAGTCAAATAAGTACCAGAAGAACTCAGCATGCGATATAAGATTTGGCCCCTGTCATCTCCAGACAGTCGGTGGCTGGAGTCTCAGCAGACCTGCACCAAAACAAGAGTGAGATTCTCTGTGCTGAATGAGAGATCTGCTTCCTCAGAGATGTGGAAGTATCCCTGCATTTTGGTGTGAAATCTGGACAAAACTAAAACTGTGGTGATCGGGAAAGATAAGCACAAAACAATCACCCCCATGGAAAGGCACATAGACCTGCAGCAGGATTATGTGTGATCAGCTCATAAAAGATCTACCCACAAATGCAGTAATTCTAACCAAAGTATTTGTAGTCTGATCATGGATATTGCCTCAATGTAAAACTAATGTTCAAAGAGTAAATTACATTCTGTAAATTGCTTATCCACTTTCACTCTGTAACCAGTGTCACGTGGATTTTTAAATGGCTGGTTCAACTGACCATCTATTAGCTGACAATATTTTTATGATAAGAAAATCCTTTCTCAAAAGTGCTTCCACCTTTCCTATCTTCTCTTTTGTTGGTTTGTTTTCTTTTTTGTAGTGCAAGGATGTTTTAAAAATACTAAGCTCACATCTATATTTTCCTTGTTTCCTTATTGTCCAAGAAGGCCTTTTAATTTTATCAACTGTTTACGCCAGCAGCCTAGAGTTTCAGATCTAAAAGCTTACAAAATCAGATTAGATGAGGGCATCTATCCCAACCGTCTCAGCTGCAAGCAGCATCCCATCCCAAACAATTCTCATCCCACATCACGAAGGCAGCAATACAACAGCAGCAAGTAGTTTTTCTAAAGTGGAAAAAGGTACCTGTAAGAATATTCTTTTAATATTGAGTACATATCCTTTCATACTGTCTGCATTTTCTTATCTCATCATATTATAAATGTACTTCACTCTTCCTCTTATAGAAGATAAATAGAATGAAAGGTAATATTTTTTAAAAAATAGAAAATGCTTTGTCTCCCTGTCTAGAAAGAAATACTAAAGCTTCCTTATAGCTATAGTTTTTGGTATAAAGAAAGAAGATATTAAAAAATATTTTTAAGTCTGTCATGTGTCATTAACACTTTGCATAATATTTTTATCTGCTCCTTACAGAACTGCAGATAAGGGACAATTGTACTTAAAGGAAAGACTTTACAGGTCATCAATTCCGAATTTCATTTTTTTTATTTGTTCCCACAAATCTTTTTATTTTTGGAGTGAGCATTGGAAAATTAAACCTAGAGTAGTTCCTCCTATTTGTCGCTATCTTAGCTTGCAACACAGGACATTTCTTTCATGTGCAATATTAAGATGGCACTACTTAATCTGTAGGTCAGGTCTTTAATTGGGTTTTAAAAGACTCATTGCTGTATTTGCATAATGCACATTGCTAAGCCATAACTGATGGGAAAGGCTGAGCTAGGGATCTCAATTTTTTTTTGATCCCAAACTTTTCTCATTTTTCCCTTCCCTACAATTTAAAAAATATACTCATTTATAACTGCTTTTTAAAGAAAAATGAAACTTGAAAACCTGACAAAAGAACTACGTTTTGCTGCTTTTGCTTTTAAAGGAGGATTTTTTTTTTCTGTATTCCTAATGCATTTTTGTTGATGTGAGTGAAGGAATCAATTTTCTACAGAGATGGCAATACCTTTCAATAATAAATGAAACGTCTACATCTTTTTGCTCAGCACTTGCTTCATGGTATTTCATTTTGCACAGAGTTTACTGTGACAGCCAACATTTTCTTGGCCATCGCTGCTAGAGGTATGTACAATTCATAATACAATAGAGATTAGCCTCAGAGCATTACCACCACAAAGAAAAATAAATCAAAGCAAGAATCATCCAACTCATTTTGCCTTAGAAGCCCTGCCTCACAGTTGCCCCATCAGAACTGGAAGGTATGAGGCTTGCTTTCTTCCATTTCTTCTCTTAAAACCTCAGCCCGGCTTGCTGCTGGACAGAAGGAAAGACAGCACCACAGGCAAGAAGGATGCAGTCACTAATCTAAGTCTAGCTCCTAATTTTAGAGATGAGGCATGGTGTGGCAAAAAAACTCAACACACAGCCCTCGCCCCACCCCAACCCCCGCCACCCAAGTCATCTTCCCCTTCCCCCCCAAAACCAGTCCAAAATCTATTAAAGAGGAGGAGGTCCAACATTAGGAAATGTGACACTGAAGGTGTGTTGCAAGTTCTCTAAGGCAGAAATCAGTTTAGGGCACTTCTTTCCCTCACAACAGTGAAGAACTAAGGAGAAAGAAAAGAAGACGGTGATGGTAAAGCCTGCCTTTGACAAAGAGGACAGCACTGGGGACTGTTGGGTTCTCGCTCCTCCCATTGTCTGTGAAGGATGAAATTATGGTTTCTTCCTGTGCCCTTTGGCATTGGTGTCATTCATCTATCCCTGTCCCCATCAGTAGCACAGCTACAACAGAGGGGAAGAAGGGCTAAGTCCTGTCTTGCCATTTTTGTCTGTATCTTGTTGGGTGGGGAGGCCCTCAAAGGAGGCAAAGGACATTCTCAGTATGAGAAGGGGTGAAGCCATACCACCCCGATACCTTTCCCTATTTCTGCTGTGCAAAAGGCAAGTGGTAGCATCACCACAAGACACTGGTTGTTCTTAAACAGGTGCTCAGCATCAAACCAGGCTTTTTCACTGCAGGTGATGGCAAGTTCTCGATGCTCAGAGTCAGAGTTTGAGGTTCACCACACATGTTAAGTATTTCCTCTAAGTAGCTGTTGTAATTGTGTCACCATTCAGAGAAGCTCAGGCCACTGCATTATGAGCATAGGGCACACACGCTCCTTGCATGGATTCTGGATTATGAAAGTATTTTCTGAGCTATATTCTTAATGTCCCCATGCCTCAATTTCCTCACCACAAAGTAGAAAGTATAACTTCCAGTAGATTTGGGTTATTTCCAGCAGCACTTAAGAAAAGAAAGAAACAGGTCTTCAAGGTGAGCTGCTGTGATAGCTTTCATAAGGAAACAATTACTCTTTTATCTGTTTTGGAGGGTTTAGTTGTGATTTATGGTATAATTCAATAAAACTCTCCAGCCTTACTACCCATGAAAATAAGTATTTATGATGTTACCTGGGAAAAGGTGAAATGCAGACAACAATACTGAAAGAACCTGTGATTATATTATGTCCTGCATTTCACCAGCTGGTATTGAACATGCAGAGAGTGGTCACAAGCACAGCTCAGGGGAACTTTGTCAGACTGCATTTCAAGTGATGTAATTGTTCTCTTGAACACAGGCAATAAGAATTCAGGTCACTCTTCTGGCCCTGAGAAAAATAATATAGAGTCTGGCTCACAGTCAGACCAAGGAGCTATAAGAATTTGCTGCCTCCAGCTGACCACCAATCCTTTAGTCAGATATTGTAGAGCTAGCTGAATAAGCCTGCTGTTCAACGCTGACTTGCCACAACCCATAACTTGCTGTATTTATAGAGATCATCAATGAGTTCTGTTTATTTGCAAGCATCTGTAAGATTAGCACGGGGCAGCAGGACCTTGACTCAGTTCCCCGATGGAGCTAGCTGGGGCAGCTGAAGGTGTTACTTCCCCTCCACAGATGGGGACAGTAAAAACTGAAATCCATTGCAAGTAAACTCTGTAGAGACTATGAATCCAACCTACTTCTCCATACCAGGTGATATTTAGCCTGAAATATTTTAAAGCAACAAAACAAGCAATAGGATTAAAGAGTTCACTGGGAGTTTGGCTGCTGGACTACCAGCAGTGATTCCAGCTAAAAGAAGATTTCATTTTTAATTCAGTTCAGCGCTAATTTACCCCACATCTATAAATCAGCTTAGGACCCTAATAGTGGTCCAGGTGCACTATGAAACCTATACATCTTGTTGCTTGGATATTTACAGAAAACTAGTGAAGTTATTTCAGAATTCCCAAGTGCAGAAGTGTTTGTGACCAAACTCATATAGTTTTGAAGCAAACACGTGATAGTTGTGGTGCTTAGAAAACATACTTACAATTGAATATGACAAATTGTCCTGCGTATAGACACTATTTCTGTGGAACTTTATACATCTAGATTGAAAAAGGCTGTGAACTTTGTCGTGACTGTGGTTTCTCCATGTTTACTGCTAGGCTTTGTTAGCTGTGATAATTGCTTCTGATTAATCAAAGATAACACTCCAAGGTGCTTTATAGAAAAACAATCTTTATCAATTTGATATCACTGCAAACTGCACTCCAAGGTCCACATTCAGCTAAGTGGTTTGAGAGCCACCTGCTTCAAGGGTTTCTGTCAAAGCTCAGTATACTTCACTAGGTTTATCTTTCAGGATTTCTCTTCACCTTGGTTCTTATTACTTATCCTATTCAATCTCTTATTTCCCAACTTTTGATTAAGTTCTTTTCAAGCTATCAGCAGATTCTACAGGAGCTTTTGAGTGAAACCAGCCAGAAAATTATTATTTTAGTGTCCTTCTTTCCTCATTTTCAGGAATATATGGGAAAGCAAAAATATCTCCCTCTGGTTACTGTGCAATACTATAATGCTATATTGCAAGACGGGTACATACTGCCTGCAATGATATGGAGTTGCTTGCTAGTTTATGCACAGACTATAAGCCATTTAATTTGAATAGTCATGACTGCAGGGTATAAATAATTATTGGTAATTTCTGCCATTCTAACTAAATGAATCTTATCTGAAAAACAATAGGTGTATTTTAAAATTGATCCCTTCTCTGACTACAATTGTAAACATTCTTATTCATTGCATACCTCCAGTTGGTAGCCTTTACATCATCTGAGAGCTACAGTATCTAGTTTTCAGCTGTGAGGCAAAATGAATGTATGGAAACTAAAATCACACAAGAGGCAGTTCTGTGCCTCCTTTCATGGAGCTGGCTTCACTTGGTACAGCACCCAAGCATAGACCAAGAGCTTACCTTCATACAGCATCTATAGCTGATTCTTATTCTAGCTGTCTGTATTGTTGTCCTTAATATGGACTTTAAATAATATACCATTTCCCTGTAATGGGAAAATGCATCATAATAGAAAGCATGTCAGTGCTTCTAGTGTTAACCATGAGTAGCTGATACATTTTCTGATATGATGTATTTTCATCATGTATGAAAGAGATTTCTGCCACGTAGGACCACACTGGTCCAGAAAAACTCAAATCAGGGTAATAGTTTAGACCATAAAATATTTGCAACCTCCTCAATTAACACTGCCAAAATAATTGTTTTTAACCATGGACCATCATCCACCATGTTATGGAAAATATGTTCAACAGCAACAATGATGTGTTGTCACATCTATAGCCACAGTACAAAAATGCCACCAGAAGACCTTCCGAGGGTGGAAAGAAACTGCAGCTGAGGACTGAGACATAACTATTGTGTGCATGTAATTTGAAAGGACTTGCAAGGTTGAAAGCGGGTGACAGGTTTAAAATTGTTTACTTGATGGATACACTTACAGTAGTGGATTCTTTGGGGAAACATGGATTAGATCTTGCATTAGATGTTAATTATTGCTTCAATCTCCATTGAGAGAACTATTTTATTAGTCAAAATCATTTACAAAAAAAAAAATTACAGGAATTGTGAATTTCAAATCTATGCTTTCTCTGTATGTGTATCTTTGACTATCTGTAAAGGTTTGGGGGTTTATTTTCATATTTTTGTAGAGGTTTGTGGTTCAAGCAGCAATCTTCATCTTCAGGTTGATAAATCAGAGCACTCTTTTCCCCAGATTTTAACATTTTACTTTTTAAACATCTTGCAGTCTTCCAAACACTTTGTTATCAAGTGAAAATGGAACTTTTTGTGATTCTGCATGCAGGAAAGTAGGATCTTGCACAGTAGCAGTGTACAAGACAAGGCAAGAAGGGAAATGTAGCTGAAAAGAGAGCAGTTTTCCCTGTAAATTTTGCCTAAAAATATAGAATGTTTGCATAAAAATACAAATCTTGGGAAAACATTATAACATTTAAAATCCTTCTTTTTTTCTTTAATTAAAACTGAAAAAGCCATTACAAATCTTGCTGCCTTGGAAGAAGGAGCAGATCAAAAGCATTGAAAATTTGAATGGACCCAGAAAACTACCTAACAATGGTCATTTTTTGTACCGGAACATAGGAAGGAGAATTTCTAAGATGTGCTTAAGTTTCTTTCTCTTGATTTTGTACCCAATATCAAACTGGAAGGAAACATAACCTCAAGGGTTGCCCAGCTGTGACAATAAGGGAATTTACTTAAAGCAATAGGTCCTGAAAGTAACTGTGAGCATCTTTGTGGCTTGACTTCACAAGATGGAGTGTATCCGTGTGTTCAGCTCAGCATCTCAACTAGTGTCAGAAGTTTTTTGCTCTGAGTTTCTAAAATAGGTGCTCTCTGGATCATGTCTGCAGGTGAGTGGAGGAGGCATCTACCTTTCTGCATTCATTGAATGAGAACCTTAGGATTTTAAATGCCTGATGCCAAAGGAGTTAGTGTCTCATCTGTGTTTTCTTAACTGGAAGGAGTGAATAAGATGTGGCATCCCATCTTATGGGATGTGGCAACTCATGATGGGGTTTTTTTGTTATTCTTCCTTTCCGATGTAGTAGAAATAAGAAAACACTAGGTATCTGGAAAAGGCTAGATATCTGGATACATATGAGGGGAATACCAGAAGTTTCATTTGGACTACACAGAAGTAACTGTAGTCCTTGGACTGATACCTTGAAATGTGAGTTCATGTCCTGACTTTCTATTATTTCCTTGGATAAAGCACAAACCTAGTCAACAGATCAGACAGATTTATGAAGAAAATATATTAAATAACCATTTCTGCAAGCTTAAGATTTACTCCAGAAAAGATAAATTCCAAGGCTTTGATACTGTTATGTAAACTGTATAAATAAATGGTATAATGAAGTTTTCAACTCTTCAGGAATTTTTAAAACCCATGGGGGGCTTCATTTTGGTAATCTGTCAATTTTTCCAGCAAAACTTTTAATCTCGCTTGCCAAAGCAAGCAATAATAAAATTCAAATCTGAAGAGGCAATTTAACAGTTTTATTACATTTTTGTTGTTTTTAAAGGAAAACAAATAGTTATGTATATTAAAGATTTAAAACGAAATAGATTCTTACAGATCTGCATACAATTATCCTGTTGCAGTGAGATAACCAAAATGTAATCATGTGGAAACACCTGAAGTTTTATGAAGTAGTAATACCTAGGAAGTTTAGGAAGGAATGTAGGAGCATTCTCTCTAATCTGCATTCTGTTGGTTTTCTGGGGTGCGTATGTGCTTTACAGTTGCTTTCCTTCTGTGTTAGTAACCTGTCCTTGTAGAGTCCATTTTGATGATTATTATTCAGTGCCTGCAGAATGATGTGCTTTATTTTTTTGTGTATATTCTTGTACTGCATGCCCTCTACACTGTTATATATGCTGAGCTGATTTACCTGCTTAGATTAATGTTGCACATAGCACTTGAGATGCTGAATGTTTAATTACATTCCTACTCAGATGCTTCTCTTTATGGAGCAGCAGAAGTTATAAAGCATCTATTTTTCCAGTGTAGATTCTGACAGCCATAAACCCTTGCTTATGATATGCTGTGATAGCTATTTCAAAGTCTCAGAAATCTTTCCAGAGCTGGGCTGGCATTTTAAAGCCAAGCCCATAAAGGCTCCTGTTCCAGGAACGAGGCATAATCCAAACCACATCTAAAGCAGCATATCTGAGGCAGTGACTCTCATGCTCAGTTCAAGACTTCCTTTGCTTTTATTCCATTTTTTTGTTATGTAGGTAGTGTTTGTTTCCATCAGGTAGATTTTTTTGTTCAACTGGCTTTTAAGTAGATTTTTTTTAAATTGTGTAATCCAAGTAGTTTATGTAGCAGAATAAAGGAGAGAGGGGAGTGTTCTTATTCTCACACTTCTCTGCTTATAGGTTATGAGGTCTTCCACTTCTGAGTAACTGTGAAATCTGAAAAGCTCCTGTGATGTCCATGTTGTCTTTTGATTTTCTAACTCATTTGGCTCTTACACTCCTGTTTCTGTCTCCATTACATGCCCAGCTCTCAGTCTCCTTTCTTTTTTGTGATTTAGGAGCAGCTCTCATTCAGCTCCCATATGAATTCCTTTCAGGGAAGTACATGTTAGGTATTACTGTTCTACTCTGGATTTTACTTCAGTAAAATTGGCCAATTCAGTGAGAAAATAAAACCTAAGTGCCTAATCAGTATATAATCTTTTTTATTTTAAATAGGAAACAACACAATTTTGACAATATTTGTAAAGTTATAGTTGTTGAGAATTTACTGAATTAATTTTTCCATATGTATCATTTTGAATAGAAGCCTCACAATGAAAACCCTTTTAAAAAAAAAACGTATTTTTAACCTCAGAAAACAAATTAATTTCCTTCTGCTTTATAAAGAATTTAGATTCCTTTTCTAATTGATAAAGAACACACATGAAGTCGGCAGTATGGCAGGGCAAAATTTAAAACCTCCCACATTAATTTATTTTTGGTGACATTTTTGACAATATATTGATACTGACAAAAATCAGCAGGAATTAATAAGAACAAGGTGCCCATAGGCAAAAGGTTCTTCTTCCATTTTAATATTATTTGTCAGGACAGAAATATAACTAACTGCTACTGAACAAAAAGAGAAATTCCATCAGATGGATATCAGAAAGCTATGCTAATAACAAGGTCATGTTGCCTCCCAAAGTCCAAAATAATTGCAATAAAATTCTGCATTTTTTAAAGTAAACTTAGCAAGACTTCCTTATAGATTGCATATATTACTACTAGGCATTTATGGAATAAATTTTTATTTCTTTATTGTAAAATCCACATTGCCTGGCACACAGCTTGCCTATAGCCTCTTTGTGCATTGCCAGCAATGTATCTGTATCAAGTTTCTCCAAAGAGACTCAATATGCCTAAAAGTCTGCATAATAATATGCCCTTTGCCGCCTTTTAAAATATCTGTATCTTAGAAATAAACAGCCTTTGAGCAGACTATGCATGTCTCTCTGTATTTTGTGATATGCAGCACAGCACTGTGGCACGTGTCACTAACAAATACAGTGGCAAACTGTACATTTTCTATATTCTTATCAGCTCCAAAATCACTCTGAATCATATCACTTTAATGGGAAAACGTGTTATTCAACCAGCACACACATGTAGGAGCTAGCCTTTGCCATAGAAAAGTATTAAAGAGCACCTTTTTTCACAAAGTTTTCACATCCTTCTACTTGCCAAAGACTATCACCTGCTTTGTACCATGTACAGAAAGATTATTGCTCTTTACCTTCCAGGCAGAGCAGCAGGGTATGCAGAAAGTCTTCTTTGTCAACTCACTCCTGGTATCTGAAATGAAAATGATACGTTTTTTACAACCCATTTACCAAAGAAGGAGTAATGCTAGAGAAAAAAATATGAATCATTGATGCACACCTCACATCTGAAAAAATATGTTATTGTCAGAACAGCAACATCAGAAAAAGAAAGAACAATCAGATTTATAAGATCACAGCAAAGCATTAAAAATCTGAAAAAAGCACACAACTAGGCAACTCTTCTGGAAGAAATGATAATAAAGGGAGAAAGAAAAAATATATAAGTGGAAACAAACTGAAAAGCTGATGGTCATAAGGAAATGTATTTACAGGTCTAAGCAGATAAAAAAATTAATATTCTACAATTTTCTTTAACTCTGTTTGCAGTTGTAACCACACAGAAGACAGCAAGGGAAAAAGTAAGAGAGAAACGTCCTGAATACACAGGGAGAAATACCAGTGACAGATTTGCAGTTTAATCAGATTTTGCTAACCTAGGTCACCGGGATCATATATTATTTGAAAAAAACTTCTCAAAAGGTATTTTGAAAACAACTTCTCAAGAGTTCTTCCTTAATTGCTTCCACTTGAAGAGCTGTCCTTAATCTGCTGCCTCCCTCCCTTCCCTCCCTTCCATCTCTCCCCATCTCCTCTACTCCCCCCCGTTCCCCCATGTTTTTGTTATTGTGTCATTTTCCCTGCCTTTAATTTTTTCCTTTATGCCAATCTGCATCTCAATATGATACATATACTGCAGAACAAAAGCCTAAGTAGTCATCTCTATTCTCAGGTGAGGCCTTATCAGCTGCAATGTGTGTGCTGCTCTGTCAGAGCTACAACTGGGCAAAGATCATATTGTCTCATCTTACCCATCTTTACTCTCTGACACTTGAAAAACTGGCAAAGTTCTGCAAGGACAGAAGCGGTCCTTTAGGATGTGTCCACATTCCTTTTTATGTGCAGTAAGTATGACCTCCTTTAGTAAAACTGAACGATGGTGTTTCCTGGTGTACACCAATGTGCTCTCAGTTTTGGTCAACTTTCAGTTCCAACTCTGGCATAGCAAGTATGAAACAGATTAATTTTTTCAGGAACTTGGCATGTTTTCATTGTATCTTATCTGGAGAACAACTCCATTTCAGAAATTTCAGATGAAGAAAGTGAACAAGCATCCTTTCCTTTCCTTGTTGAACATTTCTCTTTCTTTCAAGATGTAGCGTAAATGCCTGTGATATACTTAGAAATGGCTTCTATGGATTTCCACCTCTGTTAAAATACCTACCTTAAAGACAAGCAACTAATGTAATCATTACTCAGGCTTATTCTATAGCCAACACAAAACCCTAATGTGTATAGATAGCAGTTCACTGACATCATCACCACACTCAAGTTTGGCTCAATATGTGAAGTTTTCCATCTTTTTCCCTTAATCCAGGGACAAGGATTCATTTTGGTTAAGTTTTGAGTAGTCCAGATTGCAGCATTTAACCTATGTTAACCTATGTCACATTTCTTAGCAAAACACACCACAAAGAAAACTTAAGGGGTAATTTCTGAGCCTCATATAGAATAATTAGTTTTCCATAGCACTTCTAAACAGTTTCACCAATAACTGCCATTCAAACAATAATAGGAATTAGAAGTTAGATTTTTGCAGATGTTTACTCTCGGAGGTTGTAATTCATGGAGCAACATACAAGAGTTGAACAACAGAACATGTGAGGAATTTCCTGTCTCTTGGTGTGAATTCAGAG
The DNA here is from genome assembly GCA_013400335.1 of Eurystomus gularis. NCBI lineage: Eukaryota > Metazoa > Chordata > Aves > Coraciiformes > Coraciidae > Eurystomus > Eurystomus gularis. The sequence goes on from VZZY01022528.1 coordinate 31,364, forward strand.
GATCCTTCAGAAGATGCAGAAGTTAGAGTCATTTGATCTAGTGTCAACCTCAAACACTTTCATCAGGAGATCAGTATGTGTCAGCCGGGTCTTCTTTGACCACAGTGGAGAGCTTTACCCACAGCAGGTGTATTTAGCTGAAATGAGTCTTAGACCTCTTCTACCTTCTTCACTGTTATAAGCGTAAGTACAGTCTATGGCTATTGTATCTTAGAAGATGACATGCAATTGCCATAACCAGCCTATCTGCTAGCCTTTCAAGCTCAAGGATTCTTCTCAGAATAGTGATTTCCAGAGATACAGGCACTCTCAACAACTGGAGAGGAAAGTTGAATTACTTTTGCACTCACTGTTTTATATTAACAGCAGCAGTATAGGAAATAATGGACTCTGTTGCTGGCCCACTAGAGATGTCCATTTAATAGAAAATCATACTTCAAAAATGGTGAGGTCTCAGACAAACAGAAAACATTGCAGGCAAAGTCACAGTACCAGCAGGTGTTTCAGAGTTTCAGTGTGATTTGAAATATCTTGCTTTGTACTGTCCAAAAGATGGAATAAAAGTGGAGTTAGAGAAGAATGATAGTAATGGTTAAGGGCACAAAAAGCACATAAGCAACTTCTCTGAAGAAGGATTGAAAAGACTGGATTTTTTTCCTTTTAAAGAAAAAGTATAATATGTAAGGAATAAAAATACCTAAAATAGTAAAAGCATGTTGGAAGGTCCCTCCCTAGTTCTTTTCCTCACGACTAAAATAGGGTAAATATACTCTTAGACCATTTATCTGGAGTTTCAGAACGAGAAATAGAGCATGACTAAAAACATCAAAGTCTTCACGAATATGACTTCTAAAAAGATTATGGATCCAGCAGAACACTTACATTCATGATGAAGTTTTGATAACCTTTGAAATAGCCCATTGACACTGTAAGTTGGTATATGTCTGAGTGACATAATAACGAGAAGCAGGGAAGATACATCCGTTTCTACCCACAGCATTTACTTGCATTGCTGTTAACACAGCCATTTGCCCTGATCACCTTGTTGCAGATTATCTTCGGCCAGTAAGGTGATTGTCCTTCAGAATTACACTCATATGCCACATTAGTTCCAAAGGGCTTCACTATTATTAATGCTGTTATCATGGGAATGAGGAAAAAGCTGTTGTCAGTGGAGTCTGGCAGGTATGCAGTGCTTGTACCAGTACTATTTCTGTTAGAAACGTGATTTTCTACTGAAATATTTATGCTACTACCTCCCTCAGTGTGAGCACAGCTGCAGTACATCTGTGTATGTATGTGTACTGCAGAACAGCATAGTCTCCTTTTCTGTGGGGAAATAGATGCACTAAGATAGGACCTTTAGCTTTTTGTATGTACATCCCCACAAGAACGTAATCAAGCAGTGCAATCTTTCTGTGATGAACTGTATATTAACATCTGAACTTAGCAACACCTTTTCAGTTCTGCAGTAGTTAATATTACCCAGGCCAGGCTTTGAGCAACCTGGCCTAGTGGAAGGTATCCCTGACCATGGCAAGGGGGTTGGAACCAGGTGATCTTTAAGGTCTCTTCCAACCCAAACCGTTCTATGATTCTATGAACACAGGTTCATAGGTACAAATATATTTTAACTAGAAAAAAAATTTATAGTATGTCATTCTGATGTATAAGAGCTAAACATCAGAATTAGTGATAACATGGTACCTAATGGCATTGATTATACCATTCAGAAAGAGCTCTGAGGACTTAAATAGGATTTGCATAGAAAATTCACTTTCAATGTCCAATATAGGGGAAAAAAAAGTTCATATTAATATTTGAGTTAATTTGTTTTCCTAAGCTATCAAAGTGTTTTATTTACTAATAGATATTTCCAGGTTTTCCCTACTGTCAGAAATAGGCAAATAAGTTGCTCAGCATCCTAGTTTGCACCATTTGTCTTGTTGAAGGTGTGCTGGCACTGCTGCCCCATTTTTCCTTTTAATAACTGCACTTATTTTAAAAAGACTGCCTATCTCAAGTGCACAGGTGCTCTTGACTAATAACTTTCAGTGCAATTTGGTAGAGACAAAGCAAAAAGAACGAATAGCTATCACCTTTTCAATTCAGCAGAAAAGTCTCAGAAAGAGAAATGAGTCTTATGCTGGACACATTGAGGCAAAAGCCATCAGAGATCAGTTCCTGGGCCGACTACATTTGTTTTGCATGACCTTGAGAAAGCAATCAGATCAGTTTTGTAGGTTAATGGTCAACCTTAGTATTCTTTTCCTATCAGTTACATGGTTCAAACACCTACTGTGCACACAATCAGAATATCCTGAGTTGGAAGGGACCTGTGAGGATCATCAAGTCCAGCCCCTCAACATCTGGGATTAAAGACAGGTCAGGCTGATCACCAGGGAAAAACTCAGTCCTCAAGCCCTGAAACAATATTTAGCTATTCTGCTTGGAGGATATGATAGTCACTTTCCTTTGGTTTAGTCCCTCACCTATAAAATAAAACAAAACCACTTTTTTCTCCTAACACTTGCCTTCATTAGGCCCTCTTTACAGCATCAGAGGTTAATCCCCTGGTAGAAGAGTTAATCCAAGATAATGGTAGTTAAAATTGTCTGAAGGCTTTGTCTATGTATCACACTGCTTCAAATTTTTGTTTTCACATAGTTTTCAGCATAAGGTAATCATTAATAGTTATTTTAGTTAATCCGTTTGGTAAAAGATTACATACATACAGCGCCCAACTGCAAGCAGATTTCAAGCTCTTGGATTTTCTGTACAAAGGCCATAGAACTACTCAGCTCTCACTTCTTCTAGAATTCATTTCTGGTTTTGCTGCTTCCAGAAATGAGGCAAAAAAAACAAAGTTAAAATTTTTGAATCATTTTAAATTAGGGAAACAAGATGAATCTGCTTAGCTCTGACTATCATCCTCCAGCTAATTACACTCCATTGCTGACTGGTCAAGTCAGGACTTTTCCGTTTTCTTAAAGAAATAAGGAAGTACCATACCTACTCTTACTCTTTTATCTGATTGTGCAAGAGTGACCACTCACTTGTCCTTAACCTGCTTAAATTTACAGATAGAAGTACAGACTTTGACGTACGTGGATTTCCATAGAAAGAATGCAACAATACTAGTATAGCAACCCATCTCCTTCCAAGACGCGTGGTTTTATGAACAGGTGACATCACAGTAGAATCTGAACTATGTAAAGCAGAACTGGTACGAAAACAAGTTTCCACTTTGCAATAAACTTTCATTTTCTGGATAACTTTCACTTCAAAGAGCACCAAAAATCCTGACTGCTATTATGGGATTGAAATTCTGCAGCCTCTCATTTCAGAAAAAGACAATAACATTTAAAAAAAATAAAAAGAGAGAAAGAAAAAAATGTTTTCTGAGACCCAAAGTTCCTGGCTGCTACTAGCATGGGAGCATTGCATTTAGCACCATTGAACTGCAGTGATACATTGCTCAGGGCAGTAATGTTGCCCCTCACATTGTCCCAAGATCTGCAGACTCCAGTGCTGTGGCACGGAACCACAAGCTGCCTGGCTGAAGACAGCCCTGCCCCTTGCCTGAGCTGCAGCTCCCTGGGTTGCTAACATTCCTACTCTCAGTGAACTGTGCTTCATGATGTATCCTTGATGTGTCATTGGTGCTGCCTTTTGTATTTAATGCCAGTCAAGAATTCTTTAGATATACACAAAAACACAGTTATCTGAACAATACTTTGAAAAGCCATAGTGATCTAATAGAAATATAATTGCATGAAAAAAAATTAATTGATTGAATGTTATAGTCAAAGGATTACGTTAGCAATAAGGACCAAGGTCTAAGATATTTGCTGAGTAATTAGCAGTCTGGCTACATTAACCAAATTTTCCAGTTGGTCATAAAACCATAAATCCTAAGTTATGACTGCTGCTTTTCCACAGGAAATGTTGGCTAACTTTCAACATAAATAGTAAAATAAAAAGTTGTCTGAAGACTTTGTCCATATATTACACTGCTTTGTGGATTTAATTTCTCATGTTAAAGGCTATTCATAACAGAAGGTGAGCATTAAACTGCCTCACTTCACATATGAATTTGAGATGACTATGTAGCAAAGGATGCAAGTGTGTTTTGCATGTTTCCCAATGAATTATACAGTTGCATATGGTCTTCAGTAAATATTTTTCCACATTTTAACAGCTATTTAGAATATCAGGCATCACTGCAAATAAAGACCTAGGTCCTGAGATGCAAAACATCTGAATGTACAGACTGATAATGAATGTGAAATTGCTTATTCTACAGTTATCAGTTATTATATATATCAGGTTCAGTTGTAGTGTACAGAATTTGATGTACAAGAGCTAAAAATGTAGTCTGCCTGTCAACTGTAGAGGTTTTCCTGTCACTGCAGACTAGTTAATAAAGCCATTGATTACTTGAAAGTATAGCAGAACACTAAAAAATTCCCTAGTGTTACATAAGTGGAAGAGATTGAAAACACAACCGAGGGTAAAATTAAGTAAAATAAAAATCTAGCTTATAGCTCATTTGGAGTATGATTTTGCACATTTTATTCATAATTTAAAAAAAAATCCACAAACAAACAAAACCACCAGAAAGTCTGTCCAGAGGAACAAACAATAAACAACTGTTAGTAATACTTATTAAAACCTTTGGTAGATGGGGTATATTCATAGCAAAATAATGGTATATGGCGAGACTGTTCTTTGTAAACTAAAGAGACCAAGACAGATTACTAGTCAGTCAAAACAGAAGTGGGAGCAGTCAATAGCACAAAATAGAAACTTTCTATAACAAATAGTGATAAATCAGTTCAACTGGCTGTAATAGAAGAATGAAAAAGATTAATGTCTGCAAAAGAAGATCCTGACCCTGAACATATTTACACATGACCCAGCTTTAAGTATGACAATAGTCAGCTGTAAGGTTCAACAAGTGCCTAAGTATTGGCCAAATCTGGGTCCAAATGGCAAAAATAAGTGACTGAGAGACTTCTTGCACAACTAAAATATATTTGAAGAACTAATTCTCTTTTTATCTTTTTCCCCTATCTTCTCTCCTTGGTGCATGGTGGATTAAGGCTGCAGCCCCTTTAGGCAGATGACCTGTCTTCTCAAGTGCTTGCAAGGCAGCAAATGTAATCGAGGCTGATATGTAAATAACAGCAGCCGAAGGATTACCCAGAAGACAAAATAAAATAAAATAAAATAAAATTTCTGGCAGCTGCCTCAGATTCACAAGGAAATTAAGGTATTTAAAATAGCAATGGCTTCAGTACTGAACTGTATATGGAAGAGGGTTATTATTATTACAATTAGTTTTCTAATTTCTCTAATCTAATTTCTCCTCCCCACATTTTTTTTGTTCTACCGTAGTTCAATAAAGTTTTTGTTCCTTTTTTAAAGGAAGAAAATTCTAGTCTGCATTGAATAGCACGTAGAAACTCACTCACAGAGGGCATATACACTGCTACAGGAGTGTGCATGATAATCCATTTACAGAAAATACCACAGTCACTGCACTTAAATGCCATTTCAAGGAGGGACAAAGTTCACATCACAGTTACAGGTTTCTTTTTCCCTTCCTTCTTTTCAAGCTGCTGACTTAGCTTCTCAGGTATCTCCTGGGATTTTATTGCTCCTTCTGCTATCACAGGAAATTCTGAATAGAGATGAGACTAAACTATTTTTAGATAGTAAGTAGATCTGTGCAAAACTCAGTTATTTCATGTCACAGAGTTTCATGCAGTCTTTTGGCTTTTGATTTATTTGATCTCACACACTGAGTTATGCTTTGAAATTTTTGTTCAAGAAATCAAAAAATTCAAAGCAAAATTCATCTGAAAGTGCCAATACCCTCTTGCCATTGCAGACAGGCTGCATGAAAGAGTTAGTTGTTCCTGATTTCAGTATCTGAACAAAAAAACATAGTCAAGATCTGGTTCACTATAAAATCTCACAAAGAGTTACCTTACTGTAACCCAAAAGTTGAGGACCCAGGTTTGGACCCAGGCCATACTGACCATCAGACTCAAGATACAATGTGTAACTTTTTTGGTTACTTTAAAGCCTACTGAGTCCTAATGAAACCTAAGGAAAATCCTACATCATTTGAATTTTCAAATTAAATGAAACAGAGATTACTGTTTGTACTTTTTAAGGGTAAGCAGATACTTACCAACACACTTATGGAGATCCATGTGGCTTAATAAATGAACGATGAAAATGTCATCCTTGTGGAATCCTGAAGATTTCCTTTGTGCTCTACATGGAAACTTTCTCCTCCTTGTTGCCCTCTTATTTTGAGAGATCTACTGTTACATTTTGTTTTAAGTCTGTAAGCTCTTTGAAGAAGGAACTGGCTTTTTGCTAGTATATCACTGCACTGTTTAGCATAAAGGGTTTAGTGTGAAGACAGAATTTAGCTTTTGTACCATAACACAAATAAGAGCATAGTAGCAATACACAGTGGGGCTGGACATGCCAGATGAGCCACATTTAAAAGGAAAGTATTCCAACCTTAAACAAATTCCAGATTTCCCTGTAAGGTTTTGAACTTAACCAAGATGTGGCAGAACCGTGTGTCTTCTGTAGTTGGCATTTCCATTTGTTGTTCATGGCACTGCATTAAATTCAAACTCTATCCCTCCATATTCAGCCCTAGGAAAAATCCAGAAGCAGTAAGATTATTCTGCTTGGTTTATTTAAGCAGGGCTTTTAAATGAGTGCCACATTTCCCTTCAAGACACCTAACTATTATTTGTATTTGGACTCAGTTGAAGCACTTCTTGATTTTTTTAATGCATGTTTGCAAGTGGGTCAGCTTCAGATAGTCTAATGCCTTTCCGTATTTCTTCCAGTGCCACAGCTCCTACTTTGCTTGTCCCCGTGCTGTGTGCTGCCTCCTCAGACCTGTGGAGATTAAATGCATGTAATGCTGCCAGCTGCTTTGAATGCTGACAAGCCTCCTCATTTGTTTGAAAGCAGTGCGCGCTCCCCATCTCTCTGCAGGAGTTCAGTGGCAGACTGATGCCAGAGGTCTCAAATGCTTCTGGAATTCACTCTTGGCTCTGGGGACATGTTTCTGACAGTATATTCTGGGTCTCAGCAAGTCTGGGTACACTTCACAGTAGGGCACTCATTTGGTGTAGGGTACAGTGAATAACAGCAGCAGTTATTAAGTACCATTTCCAGAGTAACCTCCATTTACCAGGTCAAGGCCCCAACAAATGAGTAAAAATAACAGATATGAAATAAATGTTTTTGTTTGAAGGGCTGAGCTAATGCTCAACTCAGCTTTCTTCCTTACAGTAGATACTGTCATTTAAGAGCAAAATCCAATTTTACTTTGGAAGAATGCTCTGAACAAAGAATCTTCTTAGCAGAGCTGCCTGGGAGGCTTAGAGAGTTCAACTGAGTTCAGCTCCGTTCTGTTCCTGACAACCAATGTTCTCTAGCTGCTGCATGGCAAATGTACACTGTCTACAGCACGGCACTGGGTGACTCCTAATCAAAATACCCAGCCCACTCAAGCCTATACAAGTTTTCTGCAAATTAAAGAGAAAAATTCTTCTAGGATAAGGTTTGATCATATTACACTTTTGCATAGAAAACACTGAGTTTATGAAAATTCTATGCTTTTGAGAAGTAAAAACTTTAAGACCATGCATATGATCACTCAGTGTTCAGAGAAAAAAAGTTACAATCATGCACACTCCTCAGAAACTGCGTAATTTATTTCAACCTGTAAAGATACACTGGTCATCTGTGTCATTTATTCTACTGTGAATTCTTCCTACTCAACAAACACTGCCATATGGAACTCCCTAAAAACATAGAAAATTCTAGGCTAATATCAAAGCTATGAACCTCTTCTACTTTCAAAAAACTTAGAAATAACATGCTAGAGTTTTTAAAGATAAAAATAAGCTAGGCAATCCTTTGAAGTACATATGCTTACAGATAATGTGTCACATTAGCCTTATAGAAATATCAGCCTTCTGGCTTCTACTCCTTGAATAAGGAAAACATTAACAGAAAAAGAGGTCAATTTCTCTTACACACGAGTTAGCTGTCCTCTTGCCTTGTGAATAAATTTCAGGAAAAGCACCTCCAATAAAGTTTAAACCTCATGTATCATGTAGTAAATAATACTGTTATATCTATCATATTCTATGCATATATATTTAGGATTCTGGTCTTTTTCTGTGTTTTGATTGCATGAGTCTAAGTAAAAAACCCATCTGCTGAAACCACTGTATTCTGCATCTAACTGAAGATAACCATGGTTACAGTGCCAAGTGCTAAGCATGAAATTGCAGGCTTTAGATGCAGCAAAAATGATATATTGGTGCTCTGGCATAGACAGACACATCTGCACCAGATCCTGTACTTGTGTACAAAGAACAGACTGTTTACAAGATAAGGTGACTGACATTCTTAATTACAGATGCATACCTCTAGATAAAAGAAGATTATTTGTATAACCTGATTGCTTACTCAACTATTATACAATCCTAGAGCTAATACAGCAGCTTTAACAACTTTGAGACCAAGAAGTAATTTTTTTCTTTTGGGAGCTTATTGGTTTGGGGGTTTTTTTGTGGAATTCACATTATGTAGTTTCTTGCAAAAGAGATCTCTCCCAGTCTCTCTGTACATACATAATTTTACATTAACTAGATACATATATTCACACATCCATACCCACACTGTGGGAAAGGAGAAAGTGCAAGACATAGTCTGCTGCAGGACTTGAAGCAGAAAGGATTCTCAGAATTTTTCTCATCACTTGAGAGAGAGATTGTCATGCTGTAATTTAACACAAGTTTCTTATCCTATTACTTATAAATTAATTATTTGGATGTGACAATTCTAAAAGGAAAAAAAAAGAGTAGAGAGACAGGACCAGGACTGGTTTAGATTCTTTTCACTAATTCTTTCCTGCAGCATTTTGCTAATGAGATACACAGTAAAATTACATCACTCATGCATTATTTAACAATATGCCCTCTAGAATTTCTACAGCTTGAGCTTAGATGACTCATGAGCTTGAAATCAGGGCAGCCTTAGGCATTTTAGGTTTCAGAACATACAGAAAGAGTGTACGTGTTTTTCTATGTCCATTATTTTTCAATAACCAGATCTTTTTTTTCAACTTGAACTGGCTGGGAAAACGAAGGTGTCCTTGGAATGACGGTTGCAAGAAAGTGATCTGAACATGATGACTGATTTTCCATACTAAGATGTAGTGTTCAAGTAAATTCCTGTAAGTTAGACGCAGAAATCTTCACATTGGCAAATTAAAAGAGAAAATTTGCCCAGCTAGACTAGAAACTAACAGTGAAAAATATGCCTGTAATCGTGTTTACAGAGTCAGAAGTTCACTTATTAACACACATCCTTCAAAATGTAGACATGTACCAGTATTGTGTTACTAGCAGCTAACAGACAAACAGCAGTGAGTTTGCTGCCAACAGTAGCCGCTATGCTGTTGTTTTCCTATTAGGTATGTTCTCCAGGGCAAGCCTGGATGCTGTATCAACCAAACTATGAAGGACACATCTGAAGTTAATGGCAAAATTAGATTCCCCAGCTGACAGTCTTTAAGTTGGGAATCTAACAAAACCAATGGTAAAATGCAGCACAACATTCAGTGAAGTCTCTGCCTCATAATCACACCTCAGATGATTCACCCACAAGCAGGAGGGCAGCTTGATAAAGACAAGTGACACATGAAGAAAGCAAAAAACATTTTAAAAATGGAGCACTGCAGGTTGCCCTTGCTTGGTGCAGTGTCAGAGTGCTTTTTAGGGCCATGCTTTCTTTCCACAAAGTGGCTTGCAAAAAGGCGTTTGATCCCCTACAAGGAAATTTCCTTCTTGCGGTTCTGGTCATTGGGAAAGGCTCCTCAAGAAACTGTCCAAATGTGGGCTGCCACTAACCACAAAGAGCAAAGACCCCCACACAAGCAGGGCACAGCTTCTTTCTGATGTCTGAAGTCTGAGCGTGCAGTGGGTGAGGGGAGTTGTGTGTGATTCCCTCCATTAGCCATTGTTCATATTCACAGGGAGCTGTAGAGGGCAGGAATAAAATTGTCATGAACCATCTTGACAGTTTGTTCATCCTTCTGCTCAGCTGAGACTGAGCATGTCCACATCATATATGTAAGTGAAGGTCAGATACTGGCCTTGAGACCATTAAATCCCAAGATCGATACCTTGGCAGGCTATCTCAATGGCTGCAGTATTACACAGGGAAGAAAAGGTGTCTCCTCAGATAACTAAGACATAAAACAGACAGTCTTCTTCTTTTTACAGACAAACTTGGAGTGAAAAGGAAAGCAGAGAGGCCACAGAGAAGCTAGTATAATGTTTCTTGTTCTCCAAATCCCCATTGACATGAGTAGCTATGAGCTGCACACTCAGTTTTGGAGTAATCTTCAAAGTCATAGCGCACAGTTATCCTGTAATCTAGAACGTCGCAAAATACACATGCAGGACTTTCATGAGAAAAAAAAAGAAAATATTTAGCCCTCTCCAATGGCTTAATGTTTATTTACTAGAAGACAGATATTTCACATAGCTGAAGGATTACAGTGTCAAGGCTGTCTTGGCTAGGGCAGTGGAAAGACATGGCCAGAGACAAGACTCTGTGACACAGCCAGTCTCTGGTAATTTTATACTCCTTTAATAAGGCAATCACAGAATCACAGAATTGCCTAGACTGGAAAAGACCTTTAAGATCATTGAGTCCAATAATTAACCTAACACTGACAAGTCCTCGACTAAACCATATCCCTAAGCACGACATCTACACATCTTTTAAATGGGGATTAGGGACCCCACCACTGTCCTTGGCAACCTATTCCAATGCCTGATAACCCTTTCAGTAAAGAAATTCTTCCTAATATCCAATCTAAACTTCCTTTGGTGCAATTTGTGGCCATTTCCTCTTGTCCTATCACTTGTTACTTGGTTGAACACACCGATCCCCACCTCTCTACAACCTCCTTCCAGGTAGTTGTAGAGAGCAATAAGGTCTCCCCTCAGCCTCCTTTTTGCTGGGCTAAACAACCCCAGTTCTCTCAGCTGCTTCTCATAAGATTTGTGCTCTAGATCATTCACCAGCCTTGTTGCCCACTGTGGCCTCATCAGCACCGAGTACAGGGGTAATGTTAAAATCTAACTTATTTTCCGTTCTAAAGTTCATTAAAATAATTATCTTAACCTCTCACCACTTCACTGTGTCAGCATTGACTTTGTCTTAATTATAATAATACCAATGGGACTGTGGCCTGCCATTTGGATATAGGACTATATCCATCCTATTTACCTGTTCTGACAGTTGTTTTTCTGGCAGACTGTTCTTTCACAGTTTATCCATTCAGTTGGACATTTGTACAGGGTCCAGCTCTCTGACTGAATTACCATCTCCATGAGGCATTACATAAATGTGAACAATACATAATAATTCATCCTACTCAAGGCCAATGGGTGCCTGCAAATATAAAATGAATATGACAAATGCAGAAGGAGCAGTGGAGAGTAAAGCTGCAAAGATGTATGTAAATGATTGCCAGACTCTTAAACCTCAATGAGATGCTTTCTTATGAGGCACTGAGGCTGTGTGTGTATAGGATGACAGAAGGCTGCAGACTACAGAGCAATAGAAACCCCAGAGTACTGGCAGATCAACAAGAAATAATTGGAGATAAATATGTAAATTAAATTAAAAATATTTCCATATTACTCCGAGTTGTGCTTACAGCAAGAATTGCATATGCTTTCAGAATTTTAAATAGACACATGAAAAGATCTGCTTTCCTCAGTAAATTATAACAATTTGAAGCAATTTCTAACATCTAATGCTTCTGGATGCTTTGAGACAGACAGTGACATACTAGTGACAGAACTGAGTGGATACAAAGATCGGGAATTGCTGCCATCCTAGCCTAGTCTAACCACAACACTAAGCATTGGCCATGCTGTAACACAACCTTTCCCAAAGGCTGCAACAGCACAGTGAGATCATAGAGCAGAATAGGTGGGCTTTTCATGCAATTGTCACTAAGGAAGACACATTTCAGAGGAAGAACCACTGCAACCAGTTGTGCAGTCCCTCTCAGGGAGCACTGCCTTAGGCATATCAGATGCAAGCTGTAGGCAGGCAGGGAGGAGTTGTTGCATTGCTGCATCATCTCCACATCACTGAGAAGGGCCCAAGAACATGAGCACAGGAATTTTCTGGATTCAGAGACACCTTGGAAGGGAATCCACACATTAGGATTACCTGTGGATTGGTTCTTAGGAATGGTATTCTAAAAAGGCATATGCAATACAAACCTCTCAGGGGTAACTCTGTGGTGCCAATATACACCTTTCTCAGTGCAGTTTAAGTGGGATAAACACACAGTCTTTTGGGTCACAATCTTGTCTTCCCTTTTTCTCTCACCACAACTATCTTTCTTTACCACCTCCACATTCCCTGTCTCCTCTTCTGAATAACTCAACCCTGAATAGCATAAAATCTTAACTCTGTCACATCTTTCAAATAGCATATCTTAAAAGCCATCTCTCCTTCTAGTGAGATCCTTTCTCATACATAGTTATCTTACTCCCTGTCCAGCTTATTGTTCATCATGTTTCCTCTTTTCAGCCTTTTTGCTTCTCAAGAAGTCCAAGAACCAGAGGATCTCTTTTTTCCTACAATCTACCTGTGTCATGTTTTTCACATGTGAACCTCAGATCACTTCTCCTCAGGGCTGCATGGCTCTGCTCCTTACCCTGAGTGTTGTTAGAGCACTGCATGGTTTGCAGAGTTTGAGACTTACCTCCTTCACATGCAACTATAAATTACAGGCGCAGAGAGAAAATGGAGGTTTGCAAGTATAACATAGTGGATACAAAAAAGTCTATGCCCAGTTACTTCCTGGGGCAGAGGAAGTCACAGACTTCGCCAGGTTATATGAACAATATCACACCTTACTTTTCAGGTCAACATCTATACTGGATGCATGTGCTCCCCCTAAATGGAAAGAGAGTAATCAGACAAGAAGGGGGTATGAAAAAGAATGCAGGGAGATTGCCTGCAATGAAAGGGTGATAAAGGGAAATTCTGGAAGAAAACTATATACATTTTTTTTAACTATATCAGAGGACCACTAGTAAGTGGTTTTTCTCTTTTGTTTCTTTTTTTTCTTCCCCGTTTTTTCTTTTTCTACTCCATCCTTAAAACTCACGAGTAACTATAAGGTGTATTTCTTTTTTTAATTTTCTTTGCACTAAATTCTAGACATGGAACAAAACATTGCTGGGCCAACGTAAAATTATAGTGTCTGTCTTCAGGAGCTTATCATCACCTGCAAGTTTTAAAGAAAAAAGCCAATAGATACAAAATAGGAAGACATCTGCTGTCAACATTGCAAGCAAAAGTCTCAGCCCAGAAGCAGACATATTTTTTTACAATGTTTTCCAGGGCATCACTGTCAGGTGACTTTTAAAAAGATATTTAAAGGAAAACTTCTTTACCTATATTTATAAGGAGCTCTTTCCAATGACAAGTAAAATAAGAGAGAGTGGAAAAATGTTTGTCTGAAAATGTAACCGGTTAATGACAATAGTTGATATCCTAGGCCAGTGAAAGATAGAGCTGATCCAGTACTGCCTAGGAGATGACAGATTGGATGCGGATAGGCCATGAAGGCTTTTGGATTTGAGGTTTCATGGCACATCCAGCACCTAGTATTAAAGCATCTTCCCTCTTCAGCTCTTCCTATATACTTGATCATTTATACTGTTGTATCTGCTTAAATTAGTTTGTTATTTCTGATAGATCCCTCCACATGTTTACAAAGGTTTATGGACACCTTTGATGCCATATAAATTATAAATAATAATAAAATACCAAGCTATTTAATTTTTTATGACTATAAGTACTACCTTCAGGTTATGAGTACCTCCATTCCACAATAGAAAATCCATAAATAAAAATATTACCTGGAATAATTTCAAGTTGACAAAGTTATCAACATGATTAAAAAGCAGTAAACTGAATTTTTCTGGCTTTCATGGTTCTGAGATGTGTTTTTCTAAAGCTGACCTATTTTTCTAAAAGACCCCAAAACTAACCAAAACAAACCCGCCACAAAATTCTTTTCTTCATCCCAGTCACATGTGCATGTCTTTGTGAAAAAAAAAAAATCTAGCTGGAAAAGTAACTTTTCCTTCAGTGAAGGAAGAAACTGTTTGGTTTGCTTTATATATTCCATGATTATTCTCCATTTGTGAAGTGTTCTGTTGCAAGCGGATCCTCAGAACACGGTGGATTTTTAAATCACAGCAACATCCAGGATTTCCATTTTTCAGTTATGTGGAAAAGTTTTCACCATTCTTAGTATTTCCATTGTTTAAGGGACATCTACTGCCACTGACTTTTCCACAAAGTTCAGAATTAATATTAACAGTTTTTCTCTTAGACCAGTGGTAAACTACGGCCAAGTGCCAGATATAGATTCTGGCAGGAAGCAGCTGAGCCCATTTGTTGTTTCCTCTTGGTCAGCTCTGTTCTGTGGAACTTCACAACCTCTACAGTTAAACCAGTTCATCCTGAAAGGACTTCTCTTCCTTAATTAAATGAATCAGAACCATTTGTAGTAAATGGCTGTGACAAGGTTATTTTTCTTGCCCTCTCCTTCAAGATGAGATTTCACTTGCATGATGCTATTCTGCACCTTGCCGTGCGTACACTTATCCACTTTTACTCTTCCATTTCCCCCAGGAAAGCATGAACCATGCCCAAAAGAGTGTGGAGGCCTCTTCCATAGTTCAACAAATGAGAGAAACACTGGAAAATCCTGTCTTTTATGTGTTCAGTCTTCTTGCACCACATGAGATTTTAAGGATATACTCTAAGCAAAATGAGAATAACTGATGAGGATGTGAGCTTTTTTGCACTCTTTAGAAACAAAGGAAGCCCCCACAATAGTTATCTGGTTAAGCAGAGAAAAATCAGGAAATCTAGCTGGCCAAATATCCATCGGGTGTTCAAAATAGGGGGGAGAAGAAAAGGAAAAAAAAATATTTTGTCCAAGAGTTGGTTTCCCACCCCTTCTTCACAGCAGCTTGTTTAAAATAAAATATTGTTCTGAATTCAGTTATGGAGTTGAGAGGCTTTTTATCCCTTAAAATAGCAGATTGAGTTTTTTTCTCTTTTCTTCTTTATATGCCTTAGTGGGCCTTATATCTAACATGCACGTACACTGGTTATAAACAAAACAAAAGACTTACAGCTTTTATGGGGAAATATTTGCTAACCAATCAATACAGGCTTTCAGATTTATGATTCTGTTTTATACAGTAATAGAATCCCTACTGTTTTGGTTAGATAGATTCCTCTATTGGAACTACATATTGTACAGTAAAGCCCACTAACAGAACAGGATTTTCAAATACAGACAAAAAGGCTCATGACAAATTGGAAAAAAGTCAGCAAAGTTTTGTTTCGTTTGATCTGTTCTGATTTGAAGACTTCTGTTAATAGTATTCAATCAACAGATTGGCTTAAATATATTAACATAATATTCAAGAAGCATGTGTTATTCAAGCTGGTTTGTAGTCAAACTCTCCCCCCCAAAAAAAACCAAAAAAACCAAAAAAAACCCCAACAACTTAAAAATGAGAATATCAATTTTGTTCCTGTTTGGGTCAACCAATGCCAAAGGTGACCAAAATAGACTGGCAGGCAATCCACACTGTGTCAGCTAAGCCAGATACTGCAAACATGAAACACTGCATGCAGACCTTCGGGAAGCACATATGAAAGTTATTTAAACTGCAGACTAGTAGGAACATCAACAGCACCCTTGTTGATCTTCGAAACGTAAAGAATAGCACTGCAATAATAAAAAGTTTGAGGATAGAGTTAGGGATTGATTTGCCACACAGCTTTTGTTTTGCTATTCCACCATGAACTATTAGATGCTCCTTACTTCATCCAAACCATTTATGCACACACAGCATCGTCTTTTTGCAGGTACAAGCATGCAGCTTTCTGAGGAGCATCCTACAACCCTCTGTTCTGGTGGTGCAACGATGCATTGTGGGATGTTCTGTTAGCACACCACTTGAATTCATAGCAGGGCTTTCCTGAATGGATCAATTCACACTGGAATGAAGTTATTTGTTTCAAGATTCACCTCCTTCTGAGCGTGCAGGCAAGAATGATCCATTCTATAATGCTGGCAGTCACTGATCCATGTAAGATACATAGCTGATGTTTCAACACTGGCCATTCTCCTTTTAGTGGCTCATTTTGGCAAGTATGAAGGAACCCCAAAATGAAGAGCCCTTTGCAATAAATATTTTTGTGGGGCTAAAGGAAAAAAAATTCCATGATGCAGGAGAGCTTGCAGTGAACAGGTTAGCAATTGTCTTTCTACCTCTGCAGGGAAATCAGTTCTTCAGCTAGAGAACATCAGACTGAGACAGGACTCCGGGAAGCAAAGGAGTTAGAAAGGTTAAAGACAGGTTAGAAATTATCTGAAGATGAGCACTGCAGTAAGTTGAAAGAACAGGTAAACTGTAATGCCTGCGTATTCATCATTCTGTTTTGGGAAAACAACTCCTACCAAGCATTCCGAGCATGACTTTTGTTTATGCCTCCCTGTTATAAATACACCTGGCCAGAACTACAGCTGGCATAAATCAGCTTGACTTCAATGGAGCAATACCAAATTATAGCAAGTGAAGATCTGGCCCCATGAAAATATTGTATGTACCTTCTGTGGCATTCTGCTGGTTCTGAAATCAATATTTCATTTATCTTCTGTCCCTGATAAAAAACCACTCCTGCTATAATTGTGTTGCTTTGAGCTGCAGTATTATGCAACTGAAGCATATTTTCATTTATCAGAGAGCACTCATTTTTCAAAGCAGCTCTCCAAAAGCTTTTATGTGTTCCATACTCCACTGAATATTCTTCAAGTTTCCTCTCAAGCAGGTCGGTCTCATTAAAGGTAGCAGAGGTCTGAGACCTAACCCTGCTCTATTCTCTAGCTGTCACAGCTTCATTTTCACATGCACAGTGTCTAATTTCAAACAGCTCTTTATCCATTCCCATGTCCTACCTGTGTCACTGTTTCAATAGGCAAAGTCAAACGCTGTCACTTATCCTTCCCATTTACTCTATACCAATTAGAAAGGGGATATGCACAATATTCAGTTTGCCCATAAATGAAAACCAAATAATCACGTACAAAAATAATGAATGATGCTTAAAGCCAGGAGCACACTTACTTTTTTGGCCTACACTGATGTCATTGATGATGACACTGAGCACAGAATCCAGGAAAGAGAATTGGGAAGACCTAAGTAAATATTAGTACAGTTAAAAACATAGGAACAAATTAATACTAACGGAGGAACTGACAGTGTATACTAATGAAAGAACTGATAACGTATCATTCATCTCAGGAAAAGTCTCCCCACTACCTCCTTTTGAAAGACACTATAACACTAAGTAAATAATAACTTCTAATAGCTCACAAGCTCTGAGTCACCTTCCATAACGCATTTACTTCCAGCCACCATTTTTCAAGGGATTTTAGAATTCTACCTTTTTCCTCATAGCTGTAGATAAGTTTAGGTGCCACATGAACAACCCATTGCAATGTTAGACTTTTAGCCATTGAGAGCTTTGCATATTCCTGCTCTTTTTCAGATTTTTTAGTTCTTCTTAACATGAATGTGAAGAGTAAGAGACATAAATAAGCTGTGAAGTAAGGCTAGGGGATTGGTACCAGTAAAGTAAAAAAGAACAATTATTTAGGCATATCGGGAAACAATAAGAGCTCTAACCCATCTGTATATCTAAGTACTAAATCTTGTATAGATATATGAAATAAAGTATAACCACTAAATAGTTTCCCTAAATGTTACTTATAGAAAAATCCTATCACAGATACGATTAAATTAGCCAGAAAGGGATCTGAATTCCAATTAACAGCTGCAAATACAGTGATGATGTATTTTGTGTGAATGTCTGTAGCTGTAGCGACACAGAATTACAGATTAATAAATCCAACGTATCTGATTCACTTTTCATGAGCTACAATACTGTTAACAAAAGTTGGGGGAAGTGACTCCTGTTCTGTGAAATACTTAGAACGTCCTGTTAGTGCTCTGCAGGCAGTGTTATTAATCCTAAAATATTGCAACGCTCTGAAGCACCACCACTAGAACTGTCAGTAAATGGTTGCCTACATGCCAGCCTGGAGCATTTACTGCTACACTTTGCCTCTCAAAAAGGAAATAAAATCCTTTCTGCTAGTTGAGTCATGCTGGAAGTAAAAAGGGAATTTTGCTGTTCTACTTTGTCTCATTTCATTCTGAGGAGCTTCCTTTTCTCATCCTTAGGAGATTCACGTCCTGGAACAAGATATGAAGAGGTTCTGAGCTCCATCCAAGCCTTAGCTGGAGAAGGCCCTGAGCAACCTCATTCTCACTGAAATTGGCCCTGCTTTGAGAAGGCGGTTGGACTAGAGGACCCACCGAAGTTCGCTTCCAAACTTGATTTTTTTGATCCTGCATATTTTTTACATGAACACTATCAGTTTGTGAGTCACCAGTATGAATGAACATGCTTTGCACATAACAGCTTTTCACAAGATTATTGTTCTCTTTATGCAAGCCTGTCCTTTCTCTCCAGCTCTCAGACATTTTAGACAATTTTAGATTTAGGATTTTCTTATGTTTGCCATAATGGCTTCTGCCACTGATCAATTTTTGAAGTTCATAATTTCAAACTTGTACTTGTTGCAGATAACAGACTTTATATGTCCTACAACATGAGTAGCTATACTACTCTGACTTTTCTATGGCTCAGCATTTCTGTCTGAGGAACTACTACCCTAGGTGGCCTTTGTTTAATAATATCTCAAACGATGTGACAGGTAGTGTTGACTTTTTACTGAAACAAGGAAGAGATATATTAGAATTCAGGTGATGCTACAAATTTACACACTCACTCTAGCCAATATAAATAACCAACAACAATTATGAAATATTTTACTTCCCTATAATTCGTAGGTAGTCTAAACCTGCATGTTTCCAAGGCCAAGTACCATAAATTCATTGGAAAGTTGCTGTTGAATGTGGTTTAGCTTATGGACTTTGACACATGATAGAGAATACATTAAATCTGCACCATGCTTTAGCACTAATATGGTTTGAATGTATATAGTTTACCTTTTCAAAATCCATAGGTTTCCATATTCTTTTTTTTATTTTCTTATAAAAGCACCATTTTAAATATTCATTCTTTGCCTATGCACACAATATTCATAAACAGAGCTGTTCAAAGTGTACTCTGAAGAAAAAAAAAAAGCTGAAATCATAGTTTTGGAGCAATAAAGCTGTTGTTGATATTATTTAATTAATAGTTTCAGGCAGAAAATAGAGGGATTAGAAGTGGAAAAAACAAAACGTTTCAATTTTGGCAAACAGAATAATGTAAGTGCATTTTAAAAAGAAAATAAGGATTGAGTACGTTCAGTAGACCACAAGAAATTTTATGTCTATATATTTGTGGAAGGCCACTGAACCAAAAGATCTATTATTTGCACTCATGATTAGTAAGTGCCAAATCTTCCTTTTTATTTTACCCTTTCTTTCCCTCAAATGACTGAAGCAAGATATCCTCTTGGGTACGTGTATTTGTCAGTCTTTCTATATCAGAATAATTCTGCCTGTTATAGTCAAGTATTTTCCTTGTTGATATACTCAGGATTTCATAAATAGGATCTTTGACAGATAAAGAGACTGCCATGGACACATCAGATATCCTCACCTGTATCATGCAGTTAAGTGATGTTTTGGGATTTTCAACATCACATAGCCTTTTCAAAACTCAGGACAAATAAATTTTGAAACCAGATTTGATAGATTTGTTGTCCATGTGAGCTTTAAGTCAAACCTGGTATTCAAAAAGGCTACAGAAAGACAGCCTGCTCCAGGTGAATCTGCTTTGGCAGGGGGGTTGGACTAGATAATCTCCAGAGGTTCCTTCCAACTCCTACCATTCTGTGAAACACAGTTTTGCTCTACAGAAATGCCTAAAGGAAAATGCATAAGGCTTGCTAGATGGTAAAATGTTGCTCCCACTTTGTATACAGCAGCTTTGCAGTTTCCTCATCTCAGAAGTGTTCAGTATTTCAGAACAGGGTAGTCAGTCACTAATTTAGATTTAATGAAATTATACACGTTTGAGGACAGATCCAGGCAATTGCTTGAACGACTCCATTTCCCAGAAAAAGTGTAACATTCAACTGTGCATCACTGATGGTTTATGCTGTTTATTCCAGAGAGAGAAAATGTCAAAAATCACCGAAATTCTCTTAACATCTCATTAAAGTATTCATTTGGTAGAAGGTAACTCATGCAATGCATAAATACATGTTTTTTGGCATTTGAGAGTACTTTGAGAGAGTCTACTGAGTAGTGACATTGTATTCGATACACGTGGCTTTTTGATGTGGTTTAATCAAGACATTAAAAGGACTGTCCGATACTATGATGCTACCTAGTTGTCATCCTAGCACCTTCAAACACTGTATTGATATTATTCTCCTGGCTTGGAAAAAAATTCCAAAGGCCATCTACACTTACTTTTTTATGTCCTATCACAGAGACATTTAAGGTTTTTGTTCTTCATTTCTACCCACCAGATACTTCTTTGTCCTCAGATATTTGCCTGTTGTCTCTCTTGAAGTATAAGAGACCTTGCAGAGGGATCTAGATAGATGGGAGCATTGGACAATGATCAATGAGATGAAGTTTAACAAGTCAAAATGCCAGATTCTGCACATAGAACAGAGTAACAGCAGGTAGAAGTATAAATTGGGAGAGGAAAGGCTGAAGAGCAGCCCTGCAGAAAGGGATCTGGGAGTGCTGGTCAGCAGCAGGTTTATTATGAGTCAGCAGTGTGTCAAGAGGGAAAACCACACCCTGGGGTGCACTAAACACCATACAACAAACCAGTCAAAAGAGTTGATTATCCTACTGTATCCAGTATTGGTGCAGCCTCACCTTGAGTACTGTGCGCAGTTCAGGGCCCCACAATTTAAGGATTCAAGGGTCCTTAAACGCATCCAGAGGAGAGCAACAAAGCTGATGAGAGGGCTAGAAGGCATGTCCTTTGATGAGCAGCAACGGACTTTGGGCTTGTCCAGTTTGGAAAATAGGAGGCTGAGAGGTGACCTCATTGCACTTTACAGCTTTCTGAGGAAGGGAAGCAGAGAGGGAGGTGTTGAGCTCTTCTCCCTGGTAGCCAGTGATAGGATGCGTGGGAATAGTTCAAAGCTGATCCAGGAGAAGTTTAGACCAGACAAGTTTAGACCAGACATGGCCTTTCTTTGCCAAGAGGGTGGTCAAACACTGAAACAGGCTTCCTAGAGAAGTGGCCAATGCCCCAAACCTGTCAGTGTTTAAGAGGCATTTAGACAATGCCCCTAATAACATGCCTTAACTTTTGGTCAGTCCTAAACTGGTCAGGCAGTTGGACTACATGATCATTGTAGGTCTCTTCCAACTATTCTACTCCTATTCTATTCTATTCTATTCTAATTCCTTTTTCTATTCTATATAGTGAAAATCAATTCATAAAATATGATGTAAGAAGTCTCTTTTTTCACCTTTTCTTTTTCTTGCTAGTACACTGAGTAAGAACAACATTCTTAGTATTCATTCTTAAATCCATCATAGTCAAGCAAAAAGCTTGGAGGTCAAACAAAGTATTAAGTACTTCACGTGTTCCATTCCATACTCAGAATAGCATATATATAGCAAATATTTGGCAACATGTAAATAGTAACAAGGAAATCCAAACAACTTCTGGTTAGCTTCCCGGCAGCTGGCAGAGTGGCCAAGTTGAATGCTTATATTCCCTCATATTTAACAACTTGTCTGTGAGTTTCAGTTCAATGAGTTAGAGGGAAATTACCTAAGAAGCATAAAACTCAAAAGATTTCTGGGCTGTCCGATGCTTTTAGGTTGCCTGCACTTTGAGTGATTTCCATCTCCCCAGTGAATATGAATTTCCTCACCCCTCCTTCAGGTCAGCACTGACTATTCAGAGGAGTTTTGTTGTATGCTATAGAAAATCATCACAATTCTGTGTCAGAACTTCAGGGGAATGCTTGCAAAAGGATATTAGGCTAAGCATATTCTTCAAATTACTTGTTCAGGAAGAAAATCTCAAGTGAAGCAAAGGCTCGATCAGAAATGAGTATGAGCACAGTTAAAATGGAAATGAAAATTAGTGAAGTCAAAAGAATTTTCCTTGTATTATTTAAAGAACATCTGTTGTCCCTGGTTAGTTTAGATAAGCCACAATAAAAATGTGTTTTCATTGCACTCAACTACAATTCAGGTGGCATTTGTGGACTGTTTACAGTAGAGAAAAGGTAACTGTCTTGGCAAGGATTGGACATGTGGAGGTTTGGAGACTTAAAGCACAGGAGTGGAGTAGTCTTTTGACTTTGATCTATCAAATACAAAGCAGGGAAGGTAAACAGAATACTACAAGAGTTTTCCATTAAAGGTGTTACGCTAGCTGAGGCATTCAGGAATTATATTTAGCTGAAAAAAGCTGAAAATTAGCATCTCATTCCTTATGGTTAATTCTAGTTCTGGACAGTCTTACAGTACTGTTTGAGGCAAGCTGCACTGTACCCAGCAGAGAAACAAGTGTGCACATGACATATAGGAACCTGTCCACTTCCCACACCACTAGCAATGAGAACTGAGCAGAGTGAATAACATTATCACCTGCACCCTCTTCAGAGACCTGAGGGTTTTTGTAAGGGTATGTATGGAAGTGTGGGTAATGTATTGGATACAGGTAAAAAATTCTGGTGAACAATCCCAGCTGAGGCAGGGGAGACTGTCCCTGCCATTTCTACAGTTTAGCACCTGCGGACAGTCTTGGTGCACTGGTTTTTCTGTACTTTCGGACATGGAGACTTTGTAAGAGGTTAGCATAACACTGAGGAGACAGTCACATTTCAGAGTAAGCCCATACCTTTCCTCAGAGAAGAAGAGCCTGTAACTGAATTTTGAAGGTTGCAGCAGACAGTGTGGTGAGGAAGATGACTGAAAAAAGTAACACATGCGTGGACTAAGAGGGCACTAAACTTGATTGCAGTTACGGTGAGCCAGTATCAGTGGGTGCGTATGGGGATGAGGCTGAAGACAACCCCCTTTAAATAGGTCATAAAGAATGAAAAGGGCATAAAAATCTATACTGCAAAGTTACTGCCGGATAGCTCCCAGATGAATGAAGTTAATAAAGTTTTAGGCTAATTAAACCATATCCCCTGTGCTTTGTCACTCTTTCTGCATGTCCAGAACAATGAATAATTTAGAATGAAACTCCAAAATAGAGCTGTTTAACTAGCCTTTTAATCCTTTCTCAAATAAGTAGCACCAATAGCACTTTAATTTCTTGTTATTTCCTTTCTAGCATTATTTAAAGCACATTTGTGGTTTCCTGGTAGGTTTGCAGTTGATGGCCAAATGGGACTAATTTCACCTATTAGTATCTTTTGCTAGCATTATTAGTATCTCTTGCTAGCAGTCCATCTTTTAATATGTGTGGTCAGAAGGATGGTTGTTGGGGATCATATTTGAATGAATGCTGTTCCACTGTATATAATTAAGACGTATTTATGCACACTGATTTTGTATTCTTAGAAGAATTCCCACCACTCATTTTATATCCTTCTCTTTCTAACGGGACAACTAGGTGCACTAAATGAACACAAAAAGTCATCCATCTTACTGAAAATGTGACTTAAAAATGGAGGTATTTAAGCAGATTTAATGCCCAGGAGGAAGACGAGTACATAGAAATCTCATTTTATTTCCAGAAGGTGTACAATGCAGAAAACAGTAGTGAAAACTTTATGTTTGCAGAGAGCTGAGTCAGAAAGTTCAGTGTCTACAAAGCTGTTTTTAACCTGTGGCTCAGAGGCCTCTACCAGACAAATTTTCATGATTCCATGAAGGTTAA
>VZZY01022532.1:12794-77200 GCA_013400335.1 Eurystomus gularis
TTTTGTTGCTTTGCTTTTAAGTTTTTTAGTTTTGGGGTTTTTTTGTGTGTGTGTGTGTGGAGTTTTTTGCCCTTCCTGGTCCCAGAAGGAAAACGGCCACGGTTTCACTACAACAGAAACAGAGAGGCAGGTCTTTGGCTGGAGCAGTGTGTAGGGAAGCCTGGCTGGGGTGTTCCCCCTGAGCCCCCCACCCCACGTCTTCGCAGCCAGCCCCCCACACCGGAGTCCCTCGGCAGAGCAGCGCAGCCTGCCTGGGGGGCTGTCCCCGGGGTCCTGGCTCTGCCCCCGGAGCTGGCAGCAGCCCCCGCCAGCTCCTGTCTCTCCTATGGGCGCTGCCATTGGTGCCGAGCCCCCCAAGTCTGCGGGCAGAGCATCCCTCCTGCCTCACCCTCCGCACCCCCAGTGAGGGGGTCGGGATGGGATGGAGCTGCACGGGGACCCCACGGCCCAGCTGCGGGAACGGGGTGTGCCAGGGCTGAGAGCCGCCACGCTCCCCATGGCGCCGGGGGCTGGTGGATGGCGCAGCAGACGCGGGCGGTGGCCGGAGCAGCGTGGGGTGACCCTACGGGTGTGGGCTCCTTGGAGCCCGGCCCCAGCCTCAGTGCCAGCCCGGGCAGGGCCGCGGTTCCTCCAGAGACCCGGCCTCGGCTCTGGCTGCCTGGTTGGGTTTGGTGCTAGTGAGCGGTCAGTGTTAGTGGTGGGAGGGGCTGGGTCTGTCTTGCTAGTAGGGAGTGAAGCGGCTGTACCCTCCTCGGTATAGACTAGCCTGCAACATCAAAGATGAAAAAAAAGCCAATCAGTATTCGAGAGACAGGCAAAGCCCAGTTCTTCCCTTTTTTCTTTTTTTCCTTTTTTTTTTTCTGTTTGGGTTTGTTTTGTTTTTTTAATGTAAAATCACACCAAATTGCTTCTGTCCTTGGGACGTGGGGGGACGGGCAGGGCCGAGGGTGCCCAGCACTGCCTGGGCTCTGGGACGGCCGCAGGTGCTGCCTCGGGGCCGGGGGCTGCAGGGTGCCCGAACCCTGGTGCCCCTGGTGCGGCATCGCCGTCCGAGCCCATCCCTGTCCCTGCCGCAGCACTGGCACCCACCCTGCCCAGCCCCACGGGACGGAGGGGCCTGCCTGGGGATGCCGGGGGGTGCCAAGGGGCGCTTGGCAGCCTGGCCCCAGCCAGGGGAGGTGGTGGGGTAAAAAAAGGAAAAAAAAAAAAAGATGGGTTGGCTTTGAGATCCTGCCCGCGAGTGGGATTTTTCATCTTTGATGCTGGTTGTGAAGCTACCTAAGAGCCGCGGCACGTGGGTGGGCTGCAGGTGTCGGCGGGTGCTCCCTGCACATGGCCAGGGGACGAGAACGGGGGTCCCGGGGGCCCTGGGATGCTGCCCAGGTAGCTGGCGCGGGGGGCAGCTGGACCCCCCGGGAAGCGGCGTGCAGGGGCAGGAGGGTGTGGGGCTGCCCTGGCCGGGTGTGACGGGGCATGTGGGGGGCTCCCCTCTTGCCTGCCCGTGGACGGAGCCAGGCAGGGGCTGCGCTGCTCCTGCTGCCGCCGTTGCCGGCCCCTGGCTCCCCTCCCACAGCCCCCGTACCCCGCAGGCTCCCCGGGCCGGGACCCCCTCCCCGGGCTGGCTGCTGCTCTCGCCGGGAAGCAAAGAAAGGCCACGGGGGCTGCTCTTACCATGGTGCCGATGCTGTACGTGGCGGCGGGGCCGATGGTGTGGTGGTATGGGTCTGCTGCTGCGTACACTCTGCCGTAACTAGAAGCAAACACAGCAGTGGGCGTTAGTGACTGGGGCTGGGGGCCTGTCTCCCCTCAGCAGCCCAGCAGCCTGGCCGCTGCTTCCCCCTGCGGTGCCTGGGACCCCCTGGGACCTCCCCCACCCTGTTCCTCTTCAGAATGAGCCCAAGGGGAGTGCAGGTTTGTAGGACACCCTCATTGTGCCTGGCTCTGTCCTTGTCCTGTGGGGCACAAAAGCTGGGGTGTGATGGATCAGGGGGTGAAACAGGGCTCCCCCTGCCCAGGGAGCGATGCCGGTGGTGCTGTGGTGCTTACCTGTCGCTGTACGCTGCCGCTGCTGCCGCGGGCTGAGCGTATCTGTACGCGGCATAACCCCCCTGCAGTGGAGGAGAGACTGCGTCAGGGTGGGGGGCAGCACCCGCCGGGGAAGGCTGGGGGGTCCTGGGCAGCTGGGCACCCCACGGGCACTGCTCTGGAGCAGTGGTGAGACCCTGCGGGGAGCCGGTGCCTGTGCCACCAGGCTCACATCAGCCTCATTACCATTCCCCAGGGGCTTTCACAAACATTAACCTTAAAAAATTAAATTTCCAGTGAAGAGAATGTCACCTCCCTGATCACTTTAATGAGGTGTCACGTTAGATAAATCCTTCAGCCACCCGCCTGAAATATCGCCAATGGCTTCTTAAATATGGAGGTTAAAAGCTGGTGTGAGGCAGCGCACCAGCGCTCGCCGAGGCCATAAATCCTGCGCGGTGCTGGCCCTGCGAGGGGCCTGGCTGAGGCACGGGACCCTGCTGGTGCCACCCGGCTCACTCCAGAGGAGCCACGCTCCCGTCTGTGCCCAGGCTCCCGTTGCCCTCCCCAGGGGAAGGGGCTGGCAGGGGCAGAGCCCACCGTGGAGCCGCCCGGTGCCGCTCGCCCCCTGACCCAGCACAGGGTCCCTGGCATGGCCCAGAGCCCAGCACAGCGGCACTTACGTAGATCTCAGCTCCGTAGAACCCGTCCTGGTAGACGACCCTGCAAATGAGGTGGAGGCATCAGAGCCCGGCCGGTGTTACCGGCCAAAGAGATCATGGTGAAGCCGGTGAACTGGGGGAGCTGCTTCCAGCAGCACAGCCAACGGGCAAGGAGCAGCCATCCTGGCAGCCCGAGGGCACGTCCTGGGCTGGGACTCCTGGCACGGAGGGCAGAGCTGTGGGGACGGGAAGAGGGCACGGCCAAGGGTGCCACAGGGATGGAGGAATCTGGGGCACGGTCACTGTTGGGAGCAACCGAGCAGCCATGGATTGCCACGGCCACACCGGACACTAGAGCAGCCATGTGTGCCCGGAGAGAGAGTATTTCTATTAAACCAACCAGCATGGCTGGAATAACAGTCCGTGCTCCGGGGGGCACAGGAGGCTGGTGAGCACACGGGTCACCTCGAGGGGCAGCAGCCCCTCGAGGGTCTCACAGAGCTTGAGGCCAGGCTGGTGCTGGGGGAGCTGCAGCCCGTTTCTGAAGCACAAGAGCCTGGCAATGCCAATGGCAGCAGGAACAGGGCAATGCGGTTGCAAACGGTGCCCGAGGCCGGCGGTGCTGCCCTCGCCACCCAGTACTCACGCGCCGTAGGTGGGGATGGGTGGTGGCGGTGGCGCAGCCCGGAAGGTGTTGTAGACAGCACGTCCTCGTCCCCGTAGGTGTGCCCCTCGGTAGGCCACGGCCGTCCCCGTGGCGGGGTACGGGAACCCTGTTACTGCAGGAGGGAAGGGACAAACGTGGGTGCATGGCTGGGACCCCCGTGGCCAGCGCAGGGCACTCTGTGCCAGAGCCTGCCTCTGTCCCCTGGCCTGCGGGATGCTTGGGAGAGGGGCTGGGGGCTGCTGTGTGTACAGGGATGCAGGATGGGGAGAGGGGGCTGGGGGCTGCTCACTGCTCAGAGCAGCGGCAGGGTTAGACACGATGTGGAGCTGATGTTCAGGGGGACCCACGGCAGGGCCAGCCCCGACGCGACGTTACCTGCATAGAACTCGGGGCCGTAGACTGCTCCCACCACCGGATTCAGCTTCCAGCCTGTAGGCAGGGAGAGTGGGTGAGGCTGGGGGCACCCTCCCCATGGCACTCCTGCCACCCATGCCTAGCTGGGTCCAAGGGGCCAAGCTCCGTCCCTGGCAGCTGCAGGGGCTGTGGGGTGTCCAGGGAGCTGCACCCCTGCATGGGGCAGGGAGCGGCTGTTCTCCCGTCTGCCAAGGGGTGCATTTGCTGTAGGAGCTTGGCAGCAGCAAGGGTGCCCAGGGATGCCCCTGCCCGCCACAGCTCCAGCTCTCCTTGTGCCAGCCCTTACCATTGGTGTAGGGGTTGGCAGCCTTCTTGTTCGTCATGACCCGGGCCGTGGCATTGTTCACCTGCAGAGAGAGGGGACAGGAGCTCAGCGCCTGTGGGCAGCAGGGCTGGCGAGGCTGTGGTCCAGGGCCCGCTCATTGCTGCTGCTGCAGATGCCGGAGCGAAGGATGCCAGCCGCGGGGAGATGGGACAAGCCTCTGCCCGCAGCCACCCACCATGACACAGTCCTGCCCCTAACCCCGGCCACCTGGCCCCAGTGACAAGCGTCAGCCAGGCTGGTGGCCGATGCTCGGCCCACTGCGGTGCCGTGCTCGGACCAAGCACCACCAGGCTCAGCCGTCTCCTGTCCCCACCCCACCCCATCCATCCAGGAAGGATGTGCCTGTGGCAGGAACCAGGGTCACTCCTGCCAGCACCCGCAAGCTCCTGCCTGGCTTTGTCAGACCACGTTTGCCAACAGGCAGGGCCAGTCCATGGGGCCCTGCCAGGCTGCCTTTCCCTGCGCTCAGCTCTGCCGGGGAAGTCTGTGTCCTGCTCCCTCCTTCTTGCCCCACTGCTCGCTGGTGATCAGCGAGGTGCTGCCAGTGAATAGGCAGAGCCTGATCCCTCAGCCTGGCATGAAGCCATAAAAGCCTCAGGGGGCTGGGCAGCGTGGCAGCCCTGGCCACGGGAGCCCTGCACAGAGTCCTTCCCTCCCAGGACGGCACACAGAGCAGAGAGCCCCTCTCCTCCCTGCAGAGCTCGGGCACGGGGGCTGTGGGCAGCTGGGGTCCACCAGACCCCTCTGCCACCTGGGCTAGTGCCCACCTCTCCTGGCACACGGGAGGTTCCTTAGAGCCGGACGCTCCTTGTGCCAAGTGATGCCCTTCCCGGCAGCCGGCACACGCATGCTCCCGTGCCGCAATCACGGATGCATGCACGCGCCGGGCGAGCCTCCCGTGGGGCCTGTGGGACCGGGGCTGGACCCAGAACTGCCCCAAAGCGTCCCCTGCCCCGGCTCCACCCTGCCCGCGGCCCCCGGGCAGCTCGGCCCTGCCTGTGGCCCCCGGCAGCGAGGGTCCGCGGGCGGGGGGGACGCACGCACACGCAGCATGGCACTAGCACACTTATCTGAGCACCTCAATCTTCCGTCCCTCTACGATGGTGCCATTCAGCTTCTCCCGTGCCCGGTCGGCATCTGTGCTAGTTTCAAAAGTTACAAACCCAAAACCCTGTGAGCAGAGGAGAAAAGGAGAAAGAAAGAGACAGAGAGAGACAGAGAGAGGGTGCGGGGACAGAGAGAGAGAGGGGGTGAATCAGGAGAGCTGGCGCAGGAGATGAAGCTGCCGCAGAGCGGGGATGGGGAGCCCGGGCTGGGACCCCGCTGGGTCCGGGGGTCCCGGCTGAGGCCCAGCATCGCCCGTGAGCTGGGAGAAGAGTCTGGGAGAGGGGCACAGAAAGCGGGGAAGATACAACAGAGACATCCACACACAGAGGGACGTGAGCTGCCTGTGCCGGGGGATGCAGAGCGAGCCCTCCCCTCCCGTGCTTGGGGTGCAGGGACCCGCAGGGCCCCCCCAGCCGGCACAGGGCAGCGGGATGGGGCTGCCCCGAGATGGGGTACCCCGGGCCTGGGTCCCGCGGGGTGGGAGGGGAGGGGAGAGCAGGCAGAGGAGCTGCCAGGCACCCCGGCTCTGCCTGGCCCCCTCCCCAGGGCTCGCCACAACGTGCTGGCTGCGGGCAGCACCCACCTTGGAGCCCCGCTCATTGAAAATGATCTCCACGTCCAGGATCTTCCCAAATTGCTGCAAGCAGAGAGAGACGGGGGGTGAGCACCCACAGAGCCCCTGGCCCTGTGCTGCTGGCACAGGGCTCTGTGCCCGGCTGGGCCAGGGATGGGCAGGGGCTGCCATGGGGGGCTGACTGGAGGACCCTTGGTGCCATGCAGGGGAGAGCCCCCGTCCCTCCCGTGACACCTGCTCTTCAGGACTTGAGGAGCATCATCAAAAACCTCATTAGCCTGCGCTGCTCTGAACCCTAATGAGGGCTGGGAACGGGACAAGGGGACAAGAGGACAAGGGGACAAGAGGACAAGGGGACGAGGTCTTTGTGTCACTCCCTGCTCCATGCACTAGCCCTGGGCTGGCAGCCTGGACATTAGCAGGGTGCAAACCCTGCAAATCACCGCGCCTGGCACAGAAGTGCCCAGTGCCACAGGCTGGCCAGGACGGGCCCTAGGGACAGGCCAATGCCGGGGACCCTGCGGTGCCGTGGGGCAACACCCGAGCCCAGAGCAGGGGATGCGGGGCTGGACAGGGCCAGACTCACCCCAAACATTTGCCGCAGGTCGGGGTCCCGGAATCGGAAGGGGATGTTGGAGACGTGTAACCTCTTGGGCTGCTGCTTGTCTGTGTTGTCTGAGGAGTGTAGCTGCTGGCTGTCTGTCTGTGCCGCCTCGTCTGTCTGCTGCGGGAGCACCACCGGCCATCAGCCCCCGGCCTGGCCAGCCCCAAGTCCCCTGGTGAGGGTCCAGCTTGGGAACCATTCCCCTCCCCTGCCCTTGGCCCTGCCTTCCCCCAGGGACACCTGGACCCTGCGGTCCCCAAGCGCTGGGCAGCACCCCAGGGGTGTCCCCACAGCCCAGACAGTGAGGGATCTCTGCCCACGGGATTTGGGGAACACCCAGCCTGGGGAACCAGCCTCCAGCCCTGCCCGCACCTCCCCGCCTCAGCCGGTGCTGCCAGCGGCATCACCAGCCCCATGAGCAGTGCAGGGACTGGGGGGCAGAGCACTGGTGGGGCACAGGAAGCACACCCTGGGGAGGCCTGGGAGAGGGCAAGGGGTGACCCACTGCGGAGAGCCAGCCAGCAGCGGGTGGCCTGGCACTGGCGTGTTCCCGCTGCCAGCCCGGCGGCATGGTGCCCGGGGGGCTGTGACCTGGCACAGCCGGGTGCTGAGGTGGGGGTGCAGACCCCACACACAGGGCTGGGAAGTGCTGGGCTCAGCACTTTCCAGGCACTGCATTACAAGCCCATAACTGAAGCTATCTGGTGGGAAGGCAGCCAAGCAGGTAGATTACAAGTGATTAGAAATGCCGGGGGGAACTGTGAGGAGGGGGAGCCGGTGGAAGCGCCCAGCCTGGCACCCCAGGGACCACAGCCTGGCCAGCACTGCTGCCCCGGCACCCTCCCGGCAGCTCCGGCGCTGCCCCCGGACCCTGCTNTGCGTGGGGTGGGGGTGCGGCGGCGCGTACTCTGCGGGGATCCCATTCTGGGGGGGTGGGGGGTACTGGGCCGGGGGGTAGGGCTGAGCCATCGCATCCGGCGGAGCCGTGGCGTCCTGGTTACCCTGCCAAGACAGCGGGACCATCCCCTTACCCACCGATGTCCCCAGGGTGCTGGGCTGCGACCTGCCCCGGGGAGGAGTTCTGGTCCCTGCAGCCAGACCCAGGCCCCCCAGCCCCACCACACCCCAGCCTTTGCTCTGTCCTCCAAACCCAGAGGCTGTCGCGCTGGCCATGGGGGCTCTTGGGTCGCACTGCCCACAGCCGAGTCCCCATCCTCTACTGCCCTGGGTCCGGCCTGCCCGGTGCACTAGGGCTCGGTGTGGCTGGAGGACAGAGCCCCCCATAACTAGGGGAGCTGCACATCACCCTCTCCTCGGGAAGGAAACCCTTGCCTTGGGGCCCAGCAAAGCCAAAGCCAAGCTGGAAACATCGCTCCAGGGGGGCTGCACAGCATCAGCGCTCGCCGGCAGCAAACGCGGCACCCTGGCGATGGTGGCAGCAGAGAAGGGGAGTGGGGTGGGGAGGGGTGGCCAGGGAGGGATGTTGATGGCTCCTTGGCGAACACCAGACAGGGATCAATTAACTGCTAAATATTTGATGAGGCTCTTTGCTTTAACACAGCCGGCCTGGCCGCCCCGGTCAAATGGGGTGAGCTGCACTCATGCCACAGGCCAAGGGCTGCCTGCTGCCTGCCAGGGGATGGTGTGGGGCTGGGGGATTGCGTGGGGCTGGGGGGATGCCGTGGGGCTGCCAGCCTGCACCCCTCCTGCACACCCACCCACCATCCATCCTCACAGCCCGGCACGCACCCCGGGCTCCATCCCCTCACACACGCGTGTGCCGCACACAGACGCGCGCCGCACGCACAGCAGCAGCCCCCACTGGCAGCGAGCGGCCGAGCCAGCGCCGGCAGCTCCTCGGATGCTTTATAACCCGCCACGGCAGCCTCTCGCCCATGAAATACATCTGTGGCTCAGCCCGCGGAGACAAGCTCCTTAATTGTGTGTGTGGCCGATTTATGGTGCGGAGGGAGGGCAGGGGGGCCGTGCTGCCAACCGCCATCCCTGAGCCGGCAGTGCCATCGTGCCTGCGAGGGAGGTGGCAGAGCCCGCGCCGGGGGCACGGCGGGGACCACATGCAAACCCGGCGCGAACAATCCCGCTACAGATCTGCAAGTCATCGGCAGCCTCGCCAGCGCCTTCCACGCTGACTCAGCTGCTCAGGGACGCGCCAGCAGATGCACCTGCCAGCGCTGCTGGGGCTGCCGATGCTGCAGGACGGAGGAGCCCCATCCCAGCACTGCCCCCGAGCCAGGCAGCTGGGGCAAACCCTGGCTTGCAGGCTGGAGGGGTTCCATCCTGCTCAGCCTGGCACCGGCGCCTGAGCTGGGGAGCGGGCAGAGACCAGTCACAGTGGTCACGTTCCCGGTACCCGACTCTCCCTGCCAGCATCCTTGATACCCAATGTCTGGCTCTCCCGACCCTCCCTGCCTGCATCCTTGCTGCCCTGCATCCCTGCCTGCACGCAGGAGCATCCTGCAGCATTCCCACATGCTCCGTATTGGACTCTCATTTTTGCTGCCACCACGGCCAGGATCAGCCACCGTCACGGCAGGGCCGGGCACTGCTGCCCAGGTGGGCAGAGGTGGTGGGTGGGGGGACGCAGACGGGGGCCAGGGCAGGGACTGTCCCCACGTGCCCAGGTCTTGGGCCCCGCTGGCTCCTCACCAGCCTGTCCCGACAGCCACGTTCATATCTGTTATTAATTAGGGCTGTCGCAGTGCTTGTCAGCCCAAGTATTATTTCATTCAGGGACCATTAGGTTCCCGTTT
The DNA here is from genome assembly GCA_013400335.1 of Eurystomus gularis. Taxonomy (NCBI): domain Eukaryota; kingdom Metazoa; phylum Chordata; class Aves; order Coraciiformes; family Coraciidae; genus Eurystomus; species Eurystomus gularis. The sequence continues at coordinate 21,944 of VZZY01022532.1, forward strand.
TGCTGCTTGTCGTTGCCGGGGCTGCAGAGGTGCAGTTCAGTGGCTCCCAGCACCTCCTGCCAGTGCTGCCCACCCACCCCTGGGCACCGTGGGGCTGCTGGGCTTGGTGGTGGGGGGCTGCTGGGGATGGGGATGGTGATGGGTTTGGCTGCACGATGCCCATTGACGTCACGGGGAGATGGCTGCTGCTCAGCTCTGCACCACACGCTGCCTGCATCCTCCCCTGCTAGCTGCTCCGGGCTGCCCACAGCATGGGAACAGCCCTGTCCCCAGCCACCCCAGCAGCGAGAGGACACCTCTGCTCTGCCCGGGAGGGTTAGTGGGGTCCCAGCCCCATGGCAGCCCCTGAGCCTGCACCAGGAGCAGCCCCTTCCCTGGGTCCTTCCCTGCACTGAGTGCCCGGGGGGTCCTGGGGACCTTCCTCTGCACCCCAGGGATGCAGCCAAACAGCACCAGACAGGGATGCTCCCAGCCTGAGGTGCCCAGCCCCATGGGGAGCCCGTGGGTGCCAGGGGCAGGGGGGCTGAGCGATATCCCCGGCTCACACACCGCATGTGCCCCCCAGGGGTGTGGGGGATGCTCCCACATCCCACACAGCATTCTGTGGGGCAGATTTCTGCATGTGCATTAGAAGATTATTAATGGCCCGTGCCCCTCAAACGAGAGAGGAGGTTAGTGCAGCACCTGAGAGCAAGTGCAGAGCAAAGTCAGCGGGATTTAACATGGCATGGGGGGCACAAGCAGCACTTGCCACACATGCCGCCCGTCTGCCGGGGCAGGACACCGGCAGGGCTATGGCACAGCTGTGTGCCAAAACACCACAGCACCGGGGATGGCATTGGAGGGGCTGGGATGGGGAGCTGGGGCCTTCACCTACAAGGGGAGAAGCAGCTCCGGCAAGCATGGCACATGCTGCCGTGTCCCGCAGGCTGGCGGGTGTCCCGCTGTCGCCCAGCTTCTTGGCACCGCGCTGAGGAGCTGGGGGCCAGGGCAGCCCCTGGGGCCAGCGGAGCCCCCCAAGAGCAGCTCCATCCAGATGCTCCCTGAGCCCAGTCTGGAAGGGCAGAGCTGGTAGGACCAGGAGGTCCCAGGAGTGGTGTCCCCATCCCGGTGTCTCCATCCCGGTGTCCCCTGCCCGGCCCGCAGCCCAGCCCTGTGCAGTGGCTGCCGCAGCGGGCGGGGGTAGATATCATCTTTAGCTGATTAAATGTCCCTCATTAACGAGTTTCTTTAATTAATGAAGTTTTTTTGTTTGCTCCACTTGCTTTCTCCCCACCGCACTCTGCCTCCTCAGCACAATCCAGGCCATTTCCTTTCAAGTCATTTAGCGCGTGGGGCTGGTTCCTGCCGACGCCGCACTTTGGCGATTGTGCCTGTCAGCTCGGGGCTGACGACGCCATTTTTAACATTTGCTCCTTTTTAAGAAAATAACGCACCGGGAGTCCCCGAGCGCAGAGGACACGGCCGAGCCATCAGACACCCGCGCTGACCAGAGGGCACCTGCTGGCCCCAGCACCACGCCACTGCCACCACAGCTCGCTGCAACAAGATGTCCTGCCAGCACAGTGCCAAGGTTGATCATGATCAACTGTCACCTGCTGCCACTCGCCCTGACCGTGGCCGGGTAGCGCGATGGCCCCACGGTGCCCCCCAAGGCCAGTCCAGCCAGTGAACCGTGCCACACTTGGCCACAGCCTCTGCTTGCGCCCACAGCCATGACTAACAACCAGGTGACAGCCTGTCCTAGGGCTGCTTCCCTTGCCTGTGGCCACCACGACCCAGAGGTTCCTCCAAAAGCCTTGTGACCATCCCGCTGCCTCAGCCCAGCTGTCCCACCCTGCTCTCATCTCACAGAATCACAGAAGGCTGGAAGAGACCTTTAAGACCATCTTGTCCAACTGTTCCTCCACTGCTGTCCAGGCACCACTAACCCATGTCCCTCAGCACCACATCTCCACAGCTTGGAAACCCCTCCAGGGATGGGGACTCCACCACTGCCCTGCCCAGCCTGGCACAGCCCTTCACAGCCCTTCCCACCAAGAAATTCTTCCTCATGGCCAACCTCAACCTCCCCTGGTGCAACTTGAGGCCCTTTTCTCTTGTCCTGTCACTTGTTCCTTGGGAGAAGAGCCCGACCCCACCTGGCTCCAACCTACTTTCAGAGAGTTGTGCAGAGCCAGAAGGTCTCCCCTCAGCCTTCTGCAGCCCAGGGCCACCACACCTGGCCAGCTCTGCCTGTGGATGTCCCCTTCCAGCCAGTGATGCTGGTGCATGGGTGGCACAGCTCTGCCCAGTCATGGCACACAGCATGTCGAGCCCTGGAGCAGCTGGGGAGGAGGCACGGACCTGTCACCACACACGTCCCCACCACCAGCGAGAAGGGAGCCCCAAGCACAGCACACACGGAGGGCTCCGGGAAGCAAAGGCAGTGAGGATCCATCCACAGGCGGATCCAGCTCTGGTGCCCGATGCCTGTAGCTGTTCCGCTCCTTCCACTGGGAACAAGCCACTCACCGAGGGGAACAGCAAGTGATCAGGGTCCCAACCCCACACTGGCATCCAAGGAGGCTGCCAAGATGTTCCTCCAAGCTGCAAAACCTCAGCGGGCAGCAGAGCCTGCAGGCAGGCCTGGCAGGGCAGGCAGCACAGCACAGGCAGGGTGGGCAGCGCAGGCAGGGTGTGCAGGCAGCAAGCGCACTGCTCTGACCCAGAGTGACTCCTGCCGTTGAGACAGGCCAAGGCCGGAGCCGGGCATGGAGGGTGTGGAGCAATTCCCGGGGGTGCCAGATCCCGCCTGTGCCAGGGTGGCTGCAGCTCAATAGGTCTGTGGCGCGTTGCTGTGGCTGTGCCTGCACCAGGACCCGGAGCCAGGGACGAAGCCAGACAGCAGACAGAGGGTGATGGGAGCGTCTGCCCTTGTGCCCGTTGCCTCGGAGCAGGGCGGTGTGGCCGTGCCGAGGTGTGCTGGGTGGCAGAGTCGGCTTCACCAAATGTGCTGGCAGTGGCAGGAGGGTCCTCACATGGCCCCACGCTTCTCCCAGGCACCCAGGGGCCACACAGCCGTGCCGTCACCACGCAGCCATGCCGTCACTGCGAGGCCGTGCTGTCACCATGAGGCCATACCATCACCACGCAGCCGTACCATGACCACACAGCCATGCCATCACCACACAGCCATGCCATCACCACGAGGCCGTGCCCGGCGCAACTCTTCCGCGTGACAGCCACAACGTGCCCCCTTCGATCCAGGCGCTCGCTCATGCTAATGACTGTCAACATGAAACAGAGGCCGTGAAGGGGAAGAAAATTACTCCCTGAAAAGGAATTGACTGATCCCCGTCATTTCTCAAGGAATCACTGACCTGTGAATATTTCATTACCCAAAATGTGGCGCCATCCATACAAAGCAGCACGCCCGGCCCCGCGCCAGCACCGGCCATGGAGCTCTGGGCGGCGGCAGGGCAGTGGGGTCATGGTGCCCACCACAGGGACATCCCGGAGCCCTGGAGGGACCAGCCCTGCTGCCGGGGGATTGGCAGGAGATGGCAGCAGGTCACGCCTCCTCTCCACCCTAGAATGGGGCCATCATGGTCCCGAAGAGAGCTGGAGGTTGGGGGACAATGGGGGAATGACACCCCAGAGAAGGAGCCGCGGAAGGAGGTGAGTTGCTGTGGAGGCCAGAGGTAACAGCCGCCACATTTAAAGTCTTCATCAAGGGGGGGCAGGGGAGGGCGGGAGCCTGCTAGTGGCATCGGCCAGGGATGCTGGAGCTGGAGCTCTGCAAAGAGCAGCGGGGCTGGAGAGAACGGGCAGGACCTGAGGGGCAGAGGCGATGGGTGAGAGGAGGAGGAGGAGTAGGGGGGGAAAGTAGCCTGCTAGTGTGGAAAAAGGACCATTTTTCCAGGCTGCCACACACCACCCCAACACCAACCCTGCAAGAGGGCAGCCACCTCTCCCCAGCCCAGGGCAGCGGGCTCCAGCCAGAGCCCCACACGGCGACCACGCGATCACGGCGACGCGATGCCAGCCCAGGCGTCAGGCACGGAGCTGCCCCGTGTCCCTGTCACCTCCCGTGTGGGGCAGGGGGGAGCAGGGTCCAGCCCCAGCTCCGGCTCTGCCAGCCGGAAACTTCGGAGCTAAGGCTGCATGAAATATTCATGAAGTAAATGGTGCAATTTCATCTGCATTCAGCCAACTTCATGTATATTTCAGAGTATTATGAAATGATAATGTTGTGTAACTGAGGCGAGGCGGGGGTGCTTGGGGGGGCTCCTGGCCGCCCCCCGCGTGCGCGCAGCCGACAGCTCCCGGCTCACACCTACCTGTGCCGCGGAGGGACCGGGCTGCATCCCCGCCGGAGACGTGCCAGGATCAGGCCTGCAGTGAGCGCGAGAACCTCAGCTCTGGGATGCGCGACACTCTCCTCCCTCCTGAGCAGCTCCCGGCATCCCCAGCATCACTGGTGATGCCGAGTCTCACCTGCAGCAGCTCCCGGCATCACCAGCAGTGCCAGGGCTCACCCGCGGGAGCTCCTGGCATTGCTGGTGGTGCCTGGGCTCACCCACAGATGTTCCCAGACCCAAGCAGACCCAGGCTGGCCTCTCGGGCACAGCTCTTCTTACCAGCACGCTGGAGCAACGCAGGGCCGGTGTACACAGTGTTGGCCAGAACCCCCAGCAGCGCTTGGTCCCCAGTGGCCACTGACGGGTTTAGGACAGGCGAGGCACAAGCTCGGCTGCAGATCCCAGGGATGGGGACAGGCTGGAGAGGACCTCGGCAGCATCTACCTGAGCTACTGGCTCCTCCTGAGCCCCACGGACACTGGAGCATTGGATGCAGGTGCCCACGCACTGTGCAGCTCTGCGCCAGGGTGACCGAGCTGCGCCGGAGGCTGGCCCCTCTGGTGCTGGGGGGCAACTGCTGTCCCCCCACCCACTGCTGGCAGGGGCTGGGGGTCTGCAAAGCAGCTGCCTGGTCCCCAAGGCACCCAGAGGGACTCTGAGGGGCCGGGCACCCTTGGGTGCCCCAGCCCGCACTAGTGGTTGTCACAGCCCGGGCAGAGGAGGGAGGGCCCAGAGAGGAGCTGACACCTTCCTCCAGTGCTGCCACGCAGCCTCAGGACTACGGGACCACCCTGGTCCTTGAGTGGGTCCCGCTGCAGGTGCAGGGAGGTGAGGGGGATGAGGGTGCCGGGCCCATTGCAAGTGCCCAAGTGGGGCTACCGGAGCTGCCGGCTCCCAGGACAAGCGCACCCACAGCGCTGGGCTCACATCCCCGGCTGCTCCCGGCACCTGCCGAGAGGCTGCTCCTGTCTGGCACTGGTGATCCCCCCATAGGTGCTGCCAGAGCCACGGCACCAGAATCCAGCCCAGCTGGACCTGGACAGCTCAAGACGCAATGAGCAGCAGATGAATGGCCACATCTGCCAGTCTCACGCCTCCCCAGTGCGCACCACGATGGCTCCCATCACCATCCCCACACCCTGCCCTGCGGCTCGCAGGTCCCCAAGGAGCCCACCCAGCACCGCCCGCACCCTGGCCTCACTCCCTCAAAGCCTTTCACACCGAGGAGCCCACCCACGGCCCCGTCACCGCCGCCACGCCGGGGCTCTGGCACTGCCGCACATGGTGCTCGCTGGCGCGCATGCTCACACTGGTCAGCGTGGGCACTCGGGGAACCACGGACCCGCGTGTGCGCCCTGACCAGCTCCTTCACACAGCCCTCTCTAATAGGCAGTCAGGAGCATAATTTTTCCTCTAATTACATATTCAGCACTTCTGAGAAAATGAGATTTTGGTAATTCAATTGGACTGGGAAGCAGGGCTATAATAAAATGAAATTTGTAACAATCGTGCAGTTAAATTAGTTAAATGGAGAGGAAGGAGCTGTGGAAAATTGACCCCTCGATCTCCTAAAGACTAATCAGACATTTGAACCGAGTTGTGCTAACAAAGCCCCCAGGGTGTTGCGGTGGCAGAGCAAGAGGGAAACCAGAGATGCCACGAGGGAAGAGCTGGAAAACAGCCAGCACCGCAGAGGGGACCCTCTTGCTCTGGATGGTGCTGGGGTATGATGTTGGTGACACTGGCCGTCGCCAGGACCCGGCAGCCAAGACCCAATGCCGTCCTGGCACTGTGCCTTGGCTGCCAGGTCCTGGTGACAGCCAATGCCGCTGTAGCCACCTCCGGACATGCACCGCATCCTTGCCGGACACTGGCATAGAGGGTGGCACATGGTCCTTCTCCCACCGTGACCACAGAGACGTGGGCAGCTGTGCCCTGCAGTGGGACCGGTCCTCAGTGGGGACAGCCATGGCAAGGACACCAGGTCAGGACCGGGCATGGCATGGCATGGCATGGCACGCCGCATTGGCAGGCACGCTGTCGGGGAGAGCCGGGGGGCTCTGCAGCAGGTACAATGTAATTAGCCTCAATATTTAGCTTGTTGTTCATCTTTTTAAAATTTTTTTTTCTTGAGAAAGAAAAAGAGAAAAAGACGAGTTTCTCATTTGCAAGTTAATTAGTCTAATTAGCTCTAATTAAGAGTTCCCCACACAATGCAGATCACAAATAAGCTGCCACTGTCGCCTGCTCCCACTCTGCTATCCCCGCTTTTGATTTTCTATGGGAGCTGTGGGAAGGCTGTGGCCGGTGCTGGGGCAGGGGGAGATGCTAAGTGGCCGCAGCCGGGGGATGAGGGATCCCCCCTGCCCGGGGGCTGCTCCCCTACGCAGCCGATGCCAGGGCTCCTCGGGGCCCCGCTGCTGCTCCCCTCAGCTCACCCCAGGCTCTCCCACCCCAGAGCAGGACCAGCATGTCCTTTCCCTGCTTCTCGCCCTGGGCAGCTCCTGCCCGTGCCAGGGGCTTTGCCCGCACGTCCTGACTGGCCCCGCTGCTGGAGGACAAGCTGGGCACACACCCAGTGCCCCCACATCCTGCCGGACAGCAGGAGCCAGGATGCAGCCAGCTCACAGCCCAGATCCCAAGGCTGGAGCTCCTGCTCCACCATCACGTCCCTGCCATGTTCTAGCCAGCCTGGGTGACAGCACAGGGACAGGGATCTGCCAGCGAACACCAGCCTTGCCCCAGCACCAAAACCACTGCAGGGGTGCCGATAGATGAGAGGGGATGGCCAGGCGCTGCTGGGGGTCCCCAGCCCGCAGAGAGTTGCAGGGGACATGGAGGAGCAGCGTGGTCCTGGCACGGAGCCAGGCATGGAGCAGGGCAACAGACTGGTGGCCGGGACTGGCCGAGGCGATGGGGCACATGGGCAGTTGGGCACGGCGCTGTGCTGCTCCGCTTCGCCAACATGCCATCTCAGCACCGCCCATGCCCTCCTCTCCCTGGCGCTGACACAGCTCAGCTGGAGGGGGACGTGATGGCAGCAGGGAGCCCAGCGCAGGGAGCAGGGGCCAGGCGCTGTGCCACCCGTCCTGCCAGCCCCCCTGCGCTGCCGGCGAGGAGCTGCTGCGGGGCGCGGGGAGCTGTGCGATCATGTCAGCTTATGTGTCATTTTCTACTCGGGTGACGCGAGCGGTGAGGGATTGCTGCTCAGAGATGAGGGGAAAATCAAGACAAAGTGCTCCGAGCCCAGAGGGGGAGCGGGAGCGGCCAGACCTGCCCCATGCCCCCGCCACGGGGCCACCGCCATCCGCCATGGCCACCAGCTGCCGCCATCCCTACACCCCACAGCAAACCCCATGCCAGCGTGGCCCTACGGCATTCACCAGCCACCATGCCCAGGTGCTGGCCACAGGGACTCAGTGGGCTCAGGGCCACCCAGGCTCTGCAGACACGTGCCAGCCCCAGCACCCATGTCACGCCGGCAGGAGACCCCTGGTACTGGGCACAGCAGCCCCCTGGCTCTGTGATGGACGAGGAACAGTTGAGATCCTCAAGGGTGGGAGTGGGACGCGGCTCTTGACAGGTCCCCAAAGCACTGTTCCTTTGCCAGCAGTGCCGGCCGGCGGCACACACCAAAGCTCTGGCAGCACCAGTGCTCCCAGCACCATCCCCGCAAACTGCCTTCTCCACCTGGGTCTCCTCCAGCGCTCATCTCACTCAGTTTAATGGGTTATTGCTGCCAGGGCTCCCATCTCAGCAGTGCTGGGGCTGGACTGAATCCCGCTGATGCTCTGCAGACCCTGGGGGTAAGATCCGTGTGGCGCAGCCAGGATGTGAAGGCTCCAGAGCTGGTCACTGCTGGAGCCGGCTGGATGCTCGAGAAGGTGCCAGGCGGGAAAAGTAAGAACCCGGCTGGGCTCTTTCTGGGTTTACCCGCAGCACTCCCGGCTCAGTCCCGCTCCTGTCCCTGCCATGCCCAGCTGGACGAGGCCAGGGTGGCCGGAACATTGAAGCCACAGCTTCCCGTGGGCTTGGAGCCTCCTCTGCCCCACTCCCCCAGCCTGGGCATCCCAGTGCTGGCACGATCCAGCTCCTTCCTTGAATGTGTGGTTCCCTCCTATGTCAAGGAACCTTTCCCAGTGTTCCCTGATGCCGGCACCCTCCCAGCAGCCCAGTCCCATGCCTGCCTGCTGTGCCCGCTTGCCAATACCAGCTGCCCCGGGGTCTAATGCCCTCTCTGGAGGGGCCACCGCCACTCACCAGCTCCACCACCAAAGCCCATTCTTTCACCAACACATGCCCTGGGCAGGGGCAGCATCGCTCCTCCACTCGCAGAGCCATTGTGCTCATGCCAGGGTTGAAGCCCCGCTGCCAAGGTCCCTCTGGCACGACAGACACAACGCACCCATGCACCGGAGCCGCATCCGGGGCCGGCAGCGGGACCCATGGGGAAAGCAGCCAGTCCCTGCCGTGACTCTGCACATCCCCAGAGGAGCTTGGCCCTGGCACCCAGCGTTCTGCCCAGGCTGCCCACCCCACAGCCATCCCGGCCCTGGCACAACACAGGAAAATCTGGTTTCAAAGGCAGTTTCTGACCTGACGCCGGGCCTGGAGCAAGGGCCAGGGCAGCGGGAGCCAGGGCGGCGGGGGCCAGAGCGGGCAGCCTGCGCCTGCTCTCCTCATTAGCCTTTCTTTGTCAAACCAGACCCCTCCACCACCTGCCTGCAATGCTTCAAAAAATGATAGATACTAAATCTAACTTAATCTACTCATTCACCCATCACTATAGTACTAAAATAGGAATATACCTATAAAAAGAGCATCACCAGGCAGTGTAGGCCTAAATTACAGCTATTGTGGGAAAACCAGCTTTGCGAAGCTAAAATTAATGTCAGTGTTTTCAATATATTAAAAAAAAAAGGAAAATGTGTTTCTCGTGGCTTTTTAAAGCCTGTCCTCTGCCATGCAAGGCGGCCGCTGCGGTGCGGGCGCTCGGCCGGAGCCGGCAGCCGCCGTGCCGGGTCTGTGCCGGGTCCGTGCCGGGTCCGTGCTGGGTCTCGCATCTATGTAAGGTACAACAAGGGAAACAACCAGGTTTGAAACTAATCCGCTGCTGCGACATGCTACAATACAGCTCGGAATAGCCTTGCTCCCTAAAAATATAAGACGCTAAACTTGGCAGCAGCCCTTTTGGAAAGGAATTTTCCAAGCAGCTTTTTGCAGAGGCTGTTTCCCAGCGGGCTGGGCACTGCTCAGCCGAATCTCCTGCGCCACGGGCTGGGCAGTGCAGTGTGACCGCAGGCACCGGGGATGCCCCGGCGAGCAGCTCCTCGAGGGCAGTTCTGCGGCGGGTTTCAGACACCTCTACATCAACATGTGCTCGTGTCCAGCCCTGCTCACCCATCACCCTGTGCTGGGGCCTGCGCTGCATCCAGCACCGACGCTGAGCCGCAGAGCCCGGCTCTGTTCCGGGTCAGCACCGCGCCTCATCCCAGAGCGATTATCCGCTCGCTTACAACCCCAGCCGAGACAAACTTTTTAAGCAGCGACTGATTTCTCTGTTAAAGAAACACAACCACCAAAGTCTCCCTCTGCGCCCAGGTCATGGAATCACAGATTGGTTTGGGGTTGAAGGGACCATCAAAGCTCATCTGGTCCAACCCCACTGCAGGGAGCAGGGACATCTGCAACTAGAGCAGGTTGCTCAGAGCCCCGGCCAACCTCACCTGCAATGGTGCCAGGGATGGGGCATCAACCACCTCTCCGGGCAACCTGGGCCAGGCTCTCACCACCCTCAGCATCAACAACTTCTTCCTTAGATGTCCTCTAAATCTCCCTCTTTTAGTTTCAAACCATCCCCCCTTGTCCTGTCGCAACAGGCTCTGCTCAGAAGTCTGTCCCCAGCTTTCTGACAGGCCCCTTGAAGCACTGAAACGCCACCAGAAGGTCTCCCCAGAGCCTTCTCTTCTCCAGGCTGAACAAGCCCAACTCTTTCAGCCTTTCTTCCAGCTCTTAGATAATTTTTGTGGTCTTCACTGCACAAGAGCTAAACACCACCACTGAGCCTCACCAAAGGACCCCACCATTCCTGCCTTCTCCGCCAGCACTAGCTGCTCCACTGTGGGCATGCAACCACCCTCCCACCCCCCTGCAACCCCCTGGCCTCCCGGCCCCTGGGAGCCCCGTCCTGCCCCGGTGCTGAGGCATGGCAGGGCTGGGGGATCCCACACACAGCGCGGCTGCACCACGCCAGGGCCGTGGGAGCTGAGCTGAGTGAGCTGCAAGGTGCCCACAGTCGCCTGGAGAAGCCATTGGCATGGCCAGAGCCTGCTGGCAGCTGGGCTGGCCCTGGCGCTGGGCAACAAAGTTTTGAAGATAACTTCATCTCTTGGTCATTCCTTCAAGTACCAGCACTGTTGAAAACACCGGGGCCGGGGAGCTACCAAACACAAGCGGCCTCCTCGGGAGCAAACACAGAGAATGCCGACAAATTCCCCATGGAAAGAGCACGTGCCCAAAGGGGACAGGGCCAGTTACTGTAACTACATGGCCCCCAGCTCTTGGCCCCCCCAGCCAGCCCAGCCTGGTGCAGCTGGATGCGCATCTTGGCACAGAAGGGACCAGTGGCCAGCACCAGCCCCTGTAGCCACGAGGCTCAGGCACCATCCACGTGTGCCCACCTCAGGTCTCATGTGCAGATATCTGCCTCCCTGTACACACGCACTCCAGACAGGGAACCGTAACCCAGGGGGTCTAAACTGAGCACCCTCAGCGCCCACGTCACGACACCTTTGCAGAGAGTCAGTCAAACCCCCCCAGGCCTCTCTGGCACAGGTGAGCCCAGCTGGCTGGCGAGCCTGGCAGTGGGCATGTGCCCACAGGCAGCACTGCTCCCTGCGCACTCCTCTGGCACAGGGCTGCCAAAGGTGTGTGTCCCAAACCCACAGCAAATCCGGGGCTAAGCTACCAGGCGCCAGTGGGCCCATTGCACAGCTGGGCAGGGTGAGGAGCCTGGCAGAGCACGTGCCCCGTGCCCTGTGTCGCTTCCCCACGTGACAGCTGCCGGTGACGTCCCACTGCATGACACCCCGTTGCAACATGCACCAGGAACACCTCGTCCCCAAGTGCTGGGCACAGAACCTCAGCAAGGGACAAGCCCCTGGAAGAGGACGAAGATTTTGGCCTCCATTGTGCTCATTAGCTGGGTGAAAATCCAACTCCAAATCTCTTAATAAAACCCTCCTTCCTGGCTCGTGTGCCCAGACCGGCTGCCAAGGAGCAGGAGGCTTCTGGGAGAGAGGGGAGGAAGAGACACTAAACACGACGGTCAAATTAAAACAAACAGGGCGATGGGGGAACCAGGAGCTGCGGGTGCAGGGTGGCACGTTGGGGAAAAGCTTCTCCTTCCAGGGACCCTGAAATCCACTTGTTCCTGGCTCAGCTGGGTGCGGGCAGCAGGCTGCCCATGCCGGCCCGCAACGCTGCCAGTCCAGCCACAGCCCTGGGAGCCGGCCGGCAGCGCGGCCGGAGCGAGCAGCACAGCCAAATCCCTCGCAGGAGGCTGGGGACGAGGGGATCCTAGGAGGATGAGGGGATCCCGGGAGGATGAGGGAATCCCAGGAGGATGAGGGGACCCCAGGAGGATGAGGGGATGCCGGAAGGACAAGAGGATCCTGGGAGGATGAGGAGATGCTGGGGGACGAGGGGATCCTGGCTGGAGAAGGCATCTCCCACGCTGCCGCCGCTCTCAACAGAGGCTCCGGGCCCTGCTGCCGGTTCAAAGCATCCATGAGCTCCCTTCAGAGGGATAAAACCTCCCCGGGAACGTGCTGGGGCTTGGGGAACGGCTCCTGCTCCGTGTCAGACACGCCTGGGCAGCTGAGCAGCGGCCACAGGGACCTCGGTACAGCCTGGAGATGCCAAGACCGAAACACTGCCCAGCGCCGGCTCTCCCCAGGCTCTGCCTGCAGGAGGGGGCAATAAATCATGCAGCGCCTTGGCCGGCCTCTGCAGCAGCCCCTGTGTGAGCCCCGGCCCCCCGCGCACCCCGCGGCCGCCGCTGCACTTGTATAACCAGCAGCAGCACTGGCCTCACCAGCCCCATCTCCAGCACCGGTGCCGGATGGAGCGAGGCCAGGCCCCACCGGCCCCAAGCCCACTTGGACATGGGCTTATGGGCATCCTGAGGGACCGAACCGCTCCCCAGCCCTTCCCTGCCCGGCCAGGAGGGCTTGCACCCGCGCTGCCTGCCCTTGGCTGCCAGGAGAGCTGCACAGGCCATGCCGAGCACGGTGAGGATGCTATGAATTTTTAAACTCCTGAAAGCACAAATGGAGCAGTTTGCCTGGCTGGGAGACGGGATTTCCGACGCAGCAAAGAGGCTTTTGAAGAAAACGCTGCCTCTCCTGAGCTGTGCTTCCCCCGGGACAACGAGCCCGGAAACCCGGCGCGCTGGGTCTAGTGCGGCACCCGAGGGTAAGCACAACCCTGGCCAGAAGTTAAGGACCAAACCAATGGCCCAAGCACCCTCTGACTGAGCTGCCCAGTGCTGGGGCTCACCCGGCCCCGCAGCCCCCCGGGTCCCTCTGCAGCACCTTCCTATCGGCAGCAAGATGAACCCACCGGCGCTGGACCCCGCGGCCAGGCTGCAGACACGCACGGCATGACAGCACAAGCACACACACACATGCATGCACACGCATGTGCCTGCACAAGCTCACCACCTTCCCTTCTCCCCAGAGGCTGCTCAGGCCACACAGAAGCCTCATTCCTTTATCCGAGCATCCACCATCGTCCCTCGCCTTTGCCGAACGGCGGCAGCGCCGAGGCGGGGAAAGCGCTGGACTAACGCCGGCGGCTCTGCCAGCGGCTCTGCCTGCCGCACTGCCCACAGCTCTGCCTGCTCTCCAGCCGCCTCGGCGGAGGAACTGGAGAAACCCAACGGAATCGCGCCCAAGGACCACAAGCTGCCACGTCCAACGCAACTCGCCGGTGCCGCGGGGCTGGTGCTGGAGAGGCCCCGTGGTCGGCAAAGAAGCAGTTAAGCTCTGACCCTCCAACCGGGCCAGAAACACGTGTGAACCGGAAAGCAAAAAAATCCCCCGGAGAGGGTGACTTACCTGTTGGAGGTAGAGGAAGGCTGGAGGGCAGGGGAGAGAGTGAGGAAGCATGCCTGAGTTGGAGACAAGGAGGCAGCCCGAGTTAGCCATGGAGCACAGCATGTGTCGACAGGTAGCCGTGAAGCTGCTCGCGGTCCGTCCTCTTCCGCACACCGCGATCCTCGTCTTCCCGGCTCGCCCCTCGGGCTCTCCCCTCCTCGGTCCCTCCCGACCCCTCGGCGCTAGTTAGGAGGGTTCATCTGTGGCAGGCCGGCTGCGCCCGGGACCAGCGCTCGCCCCTTCACTTCGGTGCCATTAGACACTGGCACTGAGCGCACGGTCTGCAAAGGGTGTGTGTGAGCCAGAGCGGGAGCGGGGAGAGAGAAAGGAAGGGGAGGAGGAAGGGAGAGAGGGCGAGGGAGCGAAATAAAAGGGGTGGGAGTTGGAGGAGGAGGGGGAGTCCCCTGTGCATTCAGACATCAAACAGAGCTCTGTATAAAATGAAGAGAATCCGTAATGACATGAGAACAGCTGATCCCGCACTTAACCCCTCCGCCGCCGCTCGCAGATGGCTTCCCCGCCGCCCGCGCAGCCCCGTGCAGCCCCGGCCGCCCGGGCAGGAAGGTGGGCAGGATGGGGCTGAGTGGGCACAGCTGGCTCCCTTCTCGCCACCGGCTCCCGAGGGATGAAGGGTCTTACCGGGAGTTTCAGTGATGCAAGGCAGGCGCCCCAGGAAGTGGTGCCAGGCAGCCGGCGCTTGCGGCCGCGCAGCCCCCGCGATGGCAGCGGCGGGCGGCCGCGGGACTCCCCAGGCACACATAGCCGGACACGTGCACACGCACNTGCACCGCCGGCCTTCCCCCAACACCGCCAGCCTTCCCTCCACACCGCCGGCCTTCCCTCTGCACCGCCGGCCTTCCCCCAACACCGCCAGCCTTCCCTCCACACCGCCGGCCTTCCCTCTGCACCGCCGGCCTTCCCCCAACACCGCCAGCCTTCCCTCCACACCGCCGGCCTTCCCTCTGCACCGCCGGCCTTCCCCCAACACCGCCAGCCTTCCCTCCACACCGCCGGCCTTCCCTCTGCACCGCCGGCCTTCCCCCAACACCGCCAGCCTTCCCTCCACACCGCCGGCCTTCCCTCTGCACCGCCGGCCTTCCCCCAACACCGCCAGCCTTCCCTCTGCACCGCCAGCTTTCCCTCCACACCGCCGGCACACCGTGGGCACCAGCGCTCAGTCCCACCACGTGCCAGGGTTTGTGAGCCCCAGGCAGGGCCTGTCCCTGGCACCCTGAGAGTCCCCATTGGCAAAGGGGAGCCCAGCACCCCGTGGTGACGTGGAGGGGCCCTGCCTGCAGGCACCGGCTTCCCTGTGCTCTGTGGAGTGATGGGGACCCCCTTCCCTGAGCACCCCTCACCAGCGGTGGGCAAGGACTGGCCCTGGCATTGCTCAAGAAGCTTTTTGGCCTTTTGGACTGGCCTGCTGGTGCTACCAGCAGCCCTAACACACCAACACCGCACACATCTCTGGCACAGCTGCCATGGCAATAGCCTACGTGCTGGTGCCCATGAGGGACAGCCAGTGTGGTCACACACGTGTGCTCGTTTGGGTCCCTGGTCCCACCTCACGCCTCCTCCCGTGGCAGCCCCAGCAGCCTCGGGTGCTGCAGAGCTTGGTGCTGGCACGGGGTTCCCTGCTCCGGTGCCCCGCACCACCGGCGCTGCATCGTGCCCGAGTTCGGAGCCATGGCCAACGACGAAGCAGCCGGGCCGGCGTTGTGCTTGGGTATGTGGGAAATAAAACCCGGGCTCGGTTCAGTTTCCATCTTGGCCAAATGTGATGCACAAAGGCAGGTCTGTGCCAGCAGCTGCTGATGCTCCGTCTCCACCGGAGCCTCCAGCACACGACCAGCCCTACTCGGAGGCTGGGATTTTCCACAGTATCCCCAGACATAGCGACATGCTGCAGTGTCCTGGTACACTCGCAGCAGTTCCCATTTCTGCTGCAGATACTCCACAGCAGCTGTGTGTGGCACGGCCAGCCCGGAGCCACCAGCCAAACCTGGCAGAAACAAACCGCTCCGGGAAAAGCCGCCCCAAGGAAGCAGCATCTGGGGGCACAGGGAGCCAGCCCCCGTGGAATCCTGCTGCTGGGGGGACCACGCTCCAAAGGGACAGCAAGGTGCCAAATTGGGAAGGGGATGCTGACGGAGGGTTTCTCATCGCCACCGCCCCACAGTACCGAGAGCCAAAAGGGGTTTGGCAGCAATATCTGCTACCAAAAGCATCCTCTAGCCGCGCTCCCTGTAGCGAGCTCCCTTCCCACCACAACCACTCGCCCTCCAGCTCCCAAGGGACCACAACAGCTCCTGCCACCGCAGCCCATCTGGCACACCTTGGTGCTCAGACCCTGCGCTCCCTGCGCACCCCTGGCTCCCCTTCCCCAGGGGCTCCGGTAGCCCCAGTGCCGCGCTATCCCACATGCTCCAGTGCCCGGGGCAGCTCTGCAAGGGCTGGGGGACAAGCGCGTCCTCGCTCTTGGGCAGCTATGGGGAGAGGGGCCCCACCAGGCACCACATGCTCCTGAGCACCGTGCAGCACCCGGCGCAGGGCGAGGAACACCCTGGCAAGGTGACGGGCAACTCCAAAGGCCCTGGGCCATGCTGGCTCCACTGCGGCTCTGGCGATGCTCTCAGGCAGAGGTGACGAGGGAAGGGCATGGCCCGATGCTTTGGGCTTGCAATGCCCAACCAAGCACACCACGTGAGGCCGGAGCCGGCTCCAAGATGAGGTAATCTGCCCGTCCTCCCCCGCGCTGGAGCCTGGCTCCGGGCAGGGTGACTCAAAGGCGTTCCTGGCTGGTGGCAGCGCCACGAGCCCTGGCACTGCCCCGAGCCAGCAGCCCACGTCGCGGGAAGGTCCGGGCTGGCAGCTCTGCCAGGAGTGATGTGCCGGGCAGATCTCTGGGCCATGCTGGTGCAGACCCCCTGCACCGCCAGCAGTGGCACAAACTGGCCACGTTTCCCAGGATAAATAGCTCAGCAGTGGGGGAACAGGGCACGGTGCCGGGAGCTGAGGAGTGTTCAAGTCTCCTCTCTATCTCCTCCAGCCATCACCAACATCTGTCTGGCTGCAGAGATGCCCCCATGAGACACCGGTGCAGCAGGGCCGTACCAACCCACCAGCTGGCTCTGGAGTGGGGAACACATCCCCAGCCACCACCAGATTTCCCTCACCCTGCTGCTCCCAGCCACCCTGGCAGGGACATTGTGCTGCAGCCCTGGCTGATGGCTCCAGTGGTGGCACCAGGGCTGTGCCGGGGCAGCTCCGTGGTGCCTGCGCCCAAGGAGCCCCGGCCAGGGCTGCCCAGCCCCGCGGAGCTGCAGCCCCAGAGGAACCCCTCTGGAACTGAAGTCTCCTGGAATGAAAGTTTATTTATCTGTTTAATTAAGATGTGTTCACCAGGCGCACAGACCCCGTTCCATCTGTCTCACTTACAGCCGCGTCCCAGTAAAATTAAACCTAATAAATATCAGACGAGGGAAAGCAAAGGGCACATGTAAGATATATGATCAAAGGCAGAAGTTGCACAGGGCTGCAGTTCTAAGCACATCTTTCTCTCTGCCCTTCGGGGATGGGTTGGCGATGTGCTCCCATGCACAGGATGGGGCTGGCTTTCCTTCAAATCAGCACTATTTTCATTTTTTATTTATTTTAAATGAACCCTTGAGGGCTCCTTGGTTTTGTTTTCTGGAAGAGGGAGGACAACATGGCACTGGGACAGGGGTGGCCTCAGCCGCTGGTCCAGAGCCCAGCCAGGTACCTGAGCTACAGGGCAGAGCCTGGGGCGAGGAGAGCTGATGGGCGCAGAGCCCCCAAACCACTGAGGGGACCCGCCGGGGGAAGCACGACACGCTGGGAGCTCCCAGCAGCCGGGATGTACTGGCCACACGTGGTAGGAGCTGGCCCAGTGGCAAAGACCTGCCGGGAGGTGCCCGTGGTGTGGCACTGCCAGCTCCTGCAGCCAGGGAGATGCCAGATCCGCTGGGCACTCGCCTCCACCCTTTGGAAACTTCACCAACAGAAATGAGGGCTCTGCGCTCTGCCCAGGCTCTGCCTGTGCTCTGCCCGCAGCCCTGCCCAGGGCTCTGCTCTGGAGCTTTCTTGGGTGCATGGGGCTGCACAGACCGGCCATGCGGCACAGCTGTGGCACAGCCCATGCATCCAGGTGCTGAGGGCCCCAGTGCATGTTCCACCAAGCCCTTGAGTACATGTCAGACCTGCTGTCCCCGATGCCACGTCTAGACCCCCGACCTCCCCCCGCCATGGGATTGATGGGAACTCACAGCCACCAGTGCTGCAGTGCCCATGAGAATGTCATCCTGCACCTCTCCCGGCACAGAGGGACCACGGGGTGGCCCACAGACCAGCTGTGGGGACACAATGGCACAACCACAGGTGGGCTGGATGCCCATGGGGCTGCAAGTGTGTAACGGGACCCCCATGCCACCCCCCAGCCCACTCCTGCAGTGCAACGCTGAGCTGTGAGCCTGGACGCTGCCACATGGGAGAGATGCCAAGAGGGAACGTGGTGAGGCCAAGGTGCTGCGGCCGGCGCAAGCACTGGCAAGGTCAGGTGCTCCCAGTCCCCATGGGGTCAGCCCACCAGTGTAGCCCCTCAGCACCCAGGGACCAGGGCACCCATCTAGTCCTCTCCTTGCACCTGCTCCAGAATGCCCCCAAGCCACGGCGCTCATTAATTAAAAGCTCATTAGTAGTTAATCATAGACATAAAGCAATTAGATGAAGGCGCTGACGGATCTGAGTTGCTGGGAAGCGAGGGGAAGGTCCTGCACCCCCGTCAGCTTGGGCACAGGCAGTGCCCTGATGCCAGGTGCAGAGAAGGGACCCACAGATGTGCCAGGCGAGAGCACCGGGAGCCAGCGGGCTCTGCCCGCTGCGAGAGCTCCATGTCACCTCCACACCATCGCTGTGCCGTGCTCCCTCTGCCCAGGCTTCCCCAGCACCTCTGTGCAGGGGTAGCATCAGGAGTTACTGAGACTGGACTGGGATGGGGACACCTCTCTCAGAGCATGACGGGCACTGAGCCATCCCGGGTAGGGGACCCCAACTTCAGGACCTGCCGGCACAGAGCACCCAGCACTGGCAACAGCACAAACCAAAGTGCTTCCTCCTGCCGCTAGCATCGCCAGCCCCGGCCGAGGCACAGCTCCCAGCCCATCCCATGTCTCATGCTGCCCCAAATCTCGCACATTCCCCATCTCTGGAGACAGCCCCACAGCCAGCTGTGGACTCCTGGTTTCTTGCTCCATCTCTAAAAGACAGATGTGGTTTAAACCAGCCACAGTGGAACCCGATATGGCCGTTATGGCCCTGCCAGGGCACAGGGACCCCCAGAAGCACAGGCAGGACATTGGGGAGGATGCCCCAGCTCTCCAGGGACGCCTGACCAAGCCTCTCTGCACCCAGTGAAAGTTCCTCTCCCTCCTCCTCCTCCTCCAGCAGCTCTTGGAGGGGTCACTGGAACCCCCACCTGCTCTCAACTCCCAGAGAAGCTGGAGACTGTGTTCTGAAATCTCTGCTTTGTGCCTTCCCAGCACCCTCGCAGCTGCTGGCCCAGGCCCTACCTCTGTCCCGGGGCACAGCGGCCGTGAGGTCACAGATCCCAGGCAGGGCAGGTGATGTCAGCACCCGGGCATGACCTCACCGGGTGAGGAGGGGACCACGGCCAACACACAGCAAGTATCTGAGACGGCAGCTGCAGCAGCCGGGAAGGGAGCAGGAATGCAGAGAAAGCACATGAAAGTTTAATGGGATCTAGGGCAAATCATTGCTTCACTGTAACTTTCCTCACCCGCAGCTGGCGGGTCTGGGACAGGGCCCTGGAGACGTTTCGACCCCCGGCCAGAGCAGCCAGTGCTGTGCAGAGCCAGAGAGTGGCTGGGCCAGCACCGCGGCCGTCCCGCTGCCCCCCAAACCATCCCTGCTCTGCCCTGCAGCCAACGCGGGCAGCGCCTCTGCACCCTCGGTGCTCTCCATAAAATGGAGCCAGGGCTGCAGCGAGCAGGGAACCGGTGTTCCCCCACCATCCAGCATGAGCCGACAGTGCGCAGGCACCTCCCGGCAGCTGCAACCGAGCTCTGGGCTCGTGGTGGGACATGTGGCAGCTTCTGCAGGGACATGCTCTGCACTTGTGGTCGGAGAGAAGGAGCAGGAGCTTGTCACCACAGCGGTGAGATCCTGGCCTCTCACCTTCAGCCGGCGCGGCCCTTCCCAAAGTCCTCTGACTTGACAAAATATTTACAATAAGTGGCAATTAGGCTCCCTGGATTTAACAAGAATTAATGGGCAGGCAGCAGAACCACGGCAGAACAGATGCACTGCAAGCTTACGGGCTGGGTGGGCAGTGCCAGCACCACACTCGGCACAGTGTTCACCACTCCGGTGCTGCCGGGGCCAGAGCCGCAGCCACTGCAGGGCCTGGTGTAGGATGGAGGGCGACACAGGACTCATGGAGGGTGATGCAAGGAACGAGCATCTGCAGACCCAGGGACTACATTCCTAGAGCCACCCACTCCTCAAGATCAGACACACTGCACAACGAGGGGTCCTCAGGAAAACACAGCCCTCCGAGCTGGTGCCACGCTGCACCCCGGCTTTCAGCAGCAGCGAGGGGTCACAGCAGCCCGTGGGGTGCCAGCACACGGGGCAGGATGGGCCAGTCAAGGCTGCCGGGGAGGGGTCAGTTCATCCGTGAGCAGGGGTGAGGGCAGGGGCATGCGTGGCACTGCTGGCACCGGCACAGGGCAGCCCAGGCTGGCACACACTGGGAGCTGCAGACAGGGGACATGGGCCGAGGGGGAGCACTGGGCAGGAGCGCTCTGGAAGCAGACGTTCAATCCTCATTATAAGGCTTTTTAAATGTACAGACAGGATATTAGCGTTTAAACAGGCTCTAGGACTCCAGGGCAAACTTTAAAAATCATAATATTTATAGAACCCTCCTTCCACTCACCCCACATGCTCTTTATTTTGCCTGCAATTACTGCTAATTTGAAGACATTTTGCTTTGGCATCTCAGCCTGTTGCGGTGTCAGTGATGGAGGCACCCGCTGCCGCCCGCCGCTGCGGCGCTCCCGACCGTGGCCACGCTCCGGCCACGCACGGAAACCAGGCCCCTCCGCTTCCTCCCACACTTACGACCAAAAGACGCCCACGATGGAGAGATGCCCATGACGGAGAGATGCCCACGATGCCAAGAAATGATGCTCACTCACTGTGCTGGGAGCAAAGCCCTCACCTGGCCTCTCTGCCGGCAGGGATGGGGATGCCGCTGTGCCCCGCACCATGCCGAGATCCGGCCGTCCTGGGCTTGCCAGCTACCTGGGCTCCAGGGAGACCCTCGAGTGCCCCTGCCCTGCAGCAAACACCTCACGGGGAGCTGTGCTTGGGGACCAGCACCCCAGCACTGCTGCCCCGCACCTGCTCCAGCTGGAGCTCCACAAGCCACGCGTCAACAACGGAGCCACAGGCGGGAACTCTGGAGCAGTTTGCTCCCACAAACTCATTAAGTCCCTGGGCAGAATTAACACCGTGGCAGGAGAAGGCTCGGTGAGCCCCGATGGGCTCCTGACCAGCGGCTGCACCGGGAGCCCTCATGACAAAGCACCTTATGCCTGAAAGCTGCTTCCCTGGGAAACAATGAATTCGCACTATCCTCCTCCCCGTGAGCTCCATCACCCGGCTCCGGCCGTTCTGCTGCTTGCTCTGGAATCCGGGGGAATGCAGCTCCCCAGAGTGTGGAATCCCCCACGGGCTGCAGCAGCCCCTGGCCCCCCCCCAGCTCGGGGGAGCAGGGGGAGGGATGGAAGGAGCTGGTGCCACTGGCTTAAGCCCTGGTTTGTGAGCTGAGATGCCACAGGGAGCCCCCCAGGATGGCCAGAGCCTGATGCTCAGCCCAGCTCCTGCACTGCTGGGGAGGATGCACAGCCCTGCGGGAGGGGGTCCCCGTCCCCCCACTCACTGTCCCAGGAGAGAAGCTCGCACCCACACTCAGCATCCCACCCCCAACAGACCCCACTGCATCCCCCTCCTCCCATCCCTGATTAAAGCCCCTGCAATGGCTGTCGGGGGTCTCGGCCGCTCCCCCACCAGCTGTCCCCCCGGATGACAGCTCCGCTAGCACGGGGACAGCCTGAGCCCCCCCTGCCTGGCCGTGCCCCCTGGCTCCACACTCGCCAGGCAGAAACTCACAGGCTCCAAACCACCTGAACGGTGACTGCGGTGCCACAGAGGGGCCTTGGGTCCCCACGGGGATCTCAGGGGCCTCGGTCACCATCTTCAAGCTTGGAATACAAGCGTGGGGGCTGCCCCAGGAGCAGGCTCCAGATGCTGGAAGGGACAGACCCCAGGAGAGAGCGGCTGCTGCCCCGCGCACACCATCACCAGAACGTCCTGCTGCCCCCACAGACCCGCGTCCCCTCCTGGCACAGCGCCCAGGGCAGGCTCTGGAGCCCACCACTCACCAACCCAGCAGAGCTGAGAGGGGACAGGGCTTGGGGTGTCACCTTGGGCAGGAGAGGGGGCTGCTGCCTGTGCCCAGCACCAAGCCAGCACGGACCCCCGCCTGCCTGGGCCACTGCCCCGTCCCTCCCTGATGCCAGGCCTGCCGCCAGCACCGCAGCCTGGGCGCTGCCCGCTGCTCCGAGCCATAGGGCAGCGAGAGCCGGGAAGCAACAACGGCAAGGAAAGACCCCGAGCAAGACCCCGGCAGAGAGGGAGGAGGAATGCCCACTCTTGGCGGTGGTACCTACCCAAAAATACATCATCATGTCGGCAGCGGGGTGCTGAGGAGCTCCGCGGGGTCGGCAGCAGGGCAGGGGGCTGCTCCGCAACGCCGGCTGTGGTGGGTGCTGCTCCTCCTCGGTGGGCTCTCTCCCCTCGGCCGCTCGCTGTCCGGCTCCAGCGCCCACGGCCAGCGTGGCCGGGTGCCCGGCGCTCTCGCCTCCCTCCCCGGCACAGCGTGGTTACTTCAGAGCCAGCTGCCGGCATCCGACATGCTGCTGCTGGGTGGGCTGGAGGGGCCGGAGGATGGACGCGGGGGCAGCCCCAGGCGGGCAGTGGGGCAGGGGCTTATTCACCCCAGGGGAAAAACATTGGAGAGTGAGGGATAAAAATGAAATCCTCTCTGGCGTCCTTAAGAGCAAAGGGAAAGGAGAGCGTGCGAGGGGGATCAGGGCGCGCTCCCCAGCTGGGGTGCCCGGGCGGGGGTCCGGGCTGTGTGTTGGGGCGCAGCGGCAGCGGGTGCTCTCGGTGCAGCGTGGGCTCCCGCTGACACTCCGAGGAGCTGATGTCCTGCCTCAGCATTTTTCAAGCTACCCTGTCAATAAGGGAATCGGCAGCTCTCGTGGTTTAACCTGCGAGGTGCCAGCCAGCTCCTGGCACCCCCAGGCTCACGAACACCCTCACTCCCCATCTCCGCTCAGGGATGCTCGGCCGGGGTCCAGCCGGCCCTGCTGGGATGGGCTGTTTGGGGGGCCCAGCATCACCTGCTGTGAGGGATGCTGCGGCTCAAGGAGGGGCAGAGCCAGCAGCCCCCAGTCCCTGTGGGAGCAATGGGAACAGTCCCTGTGGGAGCAATGGGGACAGTCCCTGTGGGAGCAATGGGGACAGTCCCTGCATGAGCCCTGCAGCCCAGGATGGGGCCACCTCAGGCTGCATGAGAAGGGCACCCAGAAGTCCCCACCAGCACCAGGGCAGTGGCCATCCCTCAAGCCCCAGCATTGCACCTTGGCAGACCCCCAGGCAAGAGGCTGGGCAGAGACCCCGTCCCCAGGGAAGAGCCATGGCACCAGGCCAGATTCCGCACAGGAGGTGTGGGGAGAATTGGCTGCAGGGTGGGACACGGGCACAAGCCCAGCTCGGGCTCTGCCCACAGCCTGACAGCACCGGGACTCCCAGGGCGAGATGGCCCCTGGCCATGGAGGTGCGATGTCCCCTGCCCAGGGGCAGCCAGCTCCCAGCCCCTCCGGCACACGCCGCGGGCACGGCAGCGGGCAGCTTGTCAGGTACTAAATCTCCCTTCCTCCCAGTGCACCGCTCAGTGCAGGAGCGAGGGACCCGTGTGCGCTGAACCAGACGTGGGAGCAAGGGAATAAATAAGAATAAGGGAAGGCACAGGAGCGAGAGGGGTGGCAGATCGGTCTCTGGGGCCCAGCTGGCTCTGACATCTCCAGCCCCATAATCATATTCAAAGCCGAGCTGGGCTGAGGCATTTCTCCTCCAGCACAGCAATAAAGGAAAGCAACACTCTCAATAATTCAGCACCAGGAGAGGGTGATAAAGCAGAGGAGCCACCACTGCAGGCAGCTGGGGCGGGGACCTTCCCCCTCCCTCTCATATCTCCATGATCAAGCCCCTCTCCTCTCTCTCTGTGCCCTGCAAACACAGCCCTGGCCACTGCCTGGCACCCCACAGCCTGCGGGACCCCCCTGCTGCTGCATGGTACGTGCTCAGGATGTGCACCAACTGCACAGGGACCCAGGGCAGAGGGGTCCAACGCAGCAGAATAACCCCCCCATCACCATACGAGCCAAAACCTGGGGTACCTCTGGGCACGGGGGCAGCCCTATCCTGGCGCCAGGGCAGAGGTGGCTGTGGGAGCACAGCCCAGCTTGGCTCCCTGGCCCAGCTCTCTTCCCAGCATGATTCCAACTTTCCCTGCTCCAGCATCCCAGCCCTGCATCCATGCACGTCCCTCGCCACCTCTGCAAACAGTGACGTGTCAACCCGTAGCCCCATCACCTCGCAGCCCCGTCCCAGCTCTCCCATCCAAACCCGGTGCTGGGGCAGCTCAGCCACAGGACGCTGACCCCACTGTTGGGCACGTCTCCTCTCCAGACACACCCGTGCAGCCACAGCCTGGCACACTCCGGGCACCTGCAGCGCCAGGGACTGACCCGAGTGCCACCCGACCCCATGCGCAGCTGAACACCAGTGGGAGCAAAGTCCTCACTCGGCACAGGGAGCAAGCTGCAAAGACACGAGTCCAGACACGAATGCCAGAGGTGGGGGCCTGCGGGGAGGTCCCTGCCCATCCTGTGGCCCAGTCCCAGGATGCCCCGTGCCCTGCCTGCCCTGCCCATGCCGCACCAGGGCTGCCGGCTTTTGGAGCAGCTCAGCACAGAGCCAGCTGAAGCCTGGACTCCTGCATGGAACCAAAGCACTGTGCCGCATCTCAGGACCTTTCTACACCACAACCCCCTCCCAGGGGGTCACCTTTGTCCTCATCCTGCCAATGACAGAGACGCGGCTGCTCCCACCCTCGGACGTCTCTTTCTCCATCCCTTGTGCACGGTGCCAGCCCCCCGGTGCCCAGGGCCACTGCCCCGGCCACCACCACCTCCTGGGCTCGCTGCTGCTCAGGCACCTCCAGAGCAGTGTCAGGCATGGAGGGATGGATGCATCAGCATCAGCATACTCATCCCCAGGCCCTTGTCTTCACTTTGCTCCTCTGCTTCACCAGGTTAAACTGGGGGAGCACAGGTTTGTGCTATAGTTGGCAGGATAGACCTTCAGGGGAACTTGGTCCCCCCCCCACTCTGTGACGGGAACAGAGTCTGGCGCCGTGCAGCCAAGAGACGCAAAGTTATGATGGGAAGGAGCCATCCCTGTCCGCCCAGTGGGCTCCAGGCTGGCAGGGGCACCTGCCCTGGCCCCCCTTTCACGTGCACAAGCCATTGCCTGACCAAGCTGGGTCTCAGCCCAGAGGACACCATGAGCTGGTGTGACACCTGATAGGCTTGTAGGACCACGGGACAAACATCCCACGGTGGGCAACTGCCAGGTCAGGGCCAGGAGCTGGGGCTGCTGCCACCCTGGCACGGGCAGGGTCCCCTCAATGCATCCCCAGGGACTGCTCTGGGAGCCGCACAGCAGACAGACAGACAGCAATGTCAGCACACACGGACAGCTCACAGACACCACAGCCCCTTGGCCCTCCTCAGCCGGGACTCACACCACTCACGTCACGCCTGTGCGGGGGCTCAGCGCCCAGGGGTGCCAGGGACTGCTGATGGAGAGGAGTGAGCAGCCTTCCTCCCAGCCCTGCCCGGCACACGGCTCAGAGTGCTGCCCCGTCCCACGCGGCCCCGCGCAGCGCGGGCAGCAGCGCCCATCACCTGCCCCTCAACATGCAGCTTTGAGCGTGGAGTCCGTGGGGACCCTGGGCCCCGAGAGCAGCCGAGGGGCCCCAGCGCAGCCCCTCACCCTCCAGCCCGGCACAAACCAACGCCTCCGTACCTTTTATTCAGGCCAGCTCCTCCTGCAGCGCTCGCGCTGGGCTCTCTAAGAAAACACAAGAAAGAGGAAGAAGAATTAAAATCAATGACCATCATCGCTAACCTGCTTACAGTCAATGCTGTTTGCTCATTGACTGGCAAAACGTTCGAATACGAGTCTGAACGTGAGCGTTCTCTCCCCAGGCGTGCCGGGAAACCCGCCCCGGTGAAGAGCCAGCAGCCTGGGGCAGCTGAGCCCCGGTGCTGAGCACCAGCACCCACGGCGATGGCAGCAGGACCCTGCCTCCAGCTCTGCCAGTGCATCCCAGACCTGACCCAGCTTCTGTGGACCATGGGCCCCGTCCTCGGCTTCCCTGGGACTCCATGAGTGCAGCCCCAGCCCCGTGGCTGAGCAGCCATCATCGGAGCGCCGGGCACAGCCCCAGGCCCTCTGCCCGCCCCGGCTCGCTGCACCCACCCAAGGATGCTCCTGCACATCTCCCCCCGGCAATGCCCGTCCCTGCCCCTCGCTCCTGCGAGAAGCGAGCCCTGCAGCACTCGGCTCTGCTGCTGCCATCCCAGCTCTGGGCACTTCTTGGAAAATATCGCCAAATTTCAAAGAAAACTTCCTGAAAGCTGCACTCCGACTAATTGGCTTTTGCAGCACTGCCAACGCAAATGTTCATAAATCATGTCAGACCCTCAAAAATAATGAGAACAGCTTATACATCATGGGGGGTTTAAAAAAAGAGTAAGCGAGGGCTGTTTCTGTTTGTTGACCTCTTCTTCGGGGACCCGGGGGTGTCGAGTTCCGCAGCCTCTCTCCACGTGCCGAGGCGGGTGGCAACACCTCTGCTTGTAAAACCAGAGCTGCGACGCTCCCCAGGCCCCTGCCCCGGATGGCAGCACCCAAAGACAAGGCAGCCCTGGGTGTAGGGACCCTGTGCCCAGGGCCGGGTGAGCAGCCGCTGCCCTGAACGCAGCGCTGGGTCCCTGCAGGAGCATGGTCCACGGCTGGTCCGGTGGCCACACGCAGCGGTGGCTCTGGAAGAGCGGAGCCGGTTCCCAGGCACTTCTGTTAGCAAACACCGCTCGCAGCCGCACAGCAGGATAATCAATTATGGTAATTCCTGCCTCAATGAATCAGATTCATGGAGGAGCACAGCTCATTAGGCTGGTGCTGACTTCCATTAGTGCTCTTATGATAAAAACCCTCCAGAAAGCTCTCACCCAGCCAGACGCGTTTTCCGGCCCTGGGGTCTCCCCGCCCCGGCAGACTCAGCGCTGGGCTGCGGGTGCCCTGAAGAAGTTGGTTGGAAAGCCCCCGGTTCCTGGCAGGAAGGCAAGGGGACACCCTGCACAGCCACCAGCCCCGCGCAGCCCCCGGAACACGCTCCAGGATCCTTGGCTGGGGAAGGCGGGAGCCGGCAGAGCGGGAGTGGAGAACTCCGGCGAGGGCCCCGCCGGTTTCGGTGCGCTGGGAGCCCAGACAGCCTGCCTGGCCATAAATAATTGAATGATGCTCACGGTCCTTGGGGAGGTACGGCGATGGGTAAAATCTTATTTCCCAAACACATTTCCCAAGGAAGGCGCCTTCTGAGAAACTCCCGACGGCAGCTTGGGGCCCCGGCAGCCGGGATGGATGTGCTGCGCTCGCCCGGGGAGCTCGCCGAGCTTCAGCACCAGCCTAGGCAAAAATCTCAGGTGGTTCCGGGCATGGCAGGGACCGGGATGCTCAGGCAAAACCTCTGTCCAGCCTCATGTGCCAAAGCAGGAGAGGAAAAGCCCTGGCAGAGCATTGATGGGAGGTGGGCAAGGGGTAACTCAGGGCTCTGGGCGATCGGGGTCAGCATTACTGGGGGGTTCTTGCTCCTGTTTTTCTGGCAAAGCTCCGGCTGGAGCCCCTGGCAGCCTCACAGGGACCCGCATCCTGAACAGGTGAGCCCAGTGCAGTCAAAATCCAACCCTGGTAAAATCCCCTGGATCCAAAGCCGGGTGTCTGCAGGGTTCCCTGGAACCATAACCAGTGTCACCCATCCTGGCAGCCACACGGGGCCATGGGTCGTGCACCCCAACCAGCCCTGTTCCCACCTCGTGCACGCTGGGGCCAGCTGCCCCGCTGCACTGCTGGGAAACTTCTCAGGAGTTTCTCAAAGTACGTTCTGACCCCCCCTCCTTCCCTCCACCAAAAATCCTAAATTAATTTTGCTTTTAATTAAATTCATTAGCAAAGATTATCTGGCTGAGGAAAAATAATACCCTGCCCCTCCCCCAGCAGCCCTCTCTATTTATATCCCCTATATACATAAGCAGCAGCGAATATTTCTTTATGGGCCATTAAAGGTTTAATGTTTAATTTATAACCACGTTCTCTGGCGGGCGGGATGGCCAGGCACAATGTCAACACTTTTAATTAAATGAGAAGGATTTTTTTTTTTTTAACTAAGAAAGATAAAACGCCCCGTTCCCAGCAGCTCCTGGGGGTGTGTGGCCGGGGCCGGGCACGGGGCTGGCTCCAGCAGCGCAGCTCTTGGGACAGGTCTCACCACAGTCCGGCTCTGCCCGGCAGTGCAGCCAGGGCTGGGCCACGCTGCCAGCCAAGAGCTGCACTTGGAAGATGCTCTGGCAAAATCGTTTTGGTTGGGAGAGACCTTCAAGATCATCGAGTCCAATCACTCCCCCAGCACTGCCAGGTCGCCGCTAACCAATGGCCCTCAGCACCACATCTCCACAGCTTGGAAACCCCTCCAGGGATGGGGACTCCACCACTGCCTGGGCCAGCCCTTCACAACCCTTGCCAGGAAGAAATTGTTCTTCATGTCCAACATCCAAATACCCAGAGCCACCTCCTCCCTCCCAGCGTGTTGCACTCCTGAGGAGGACAAAGTGCTCCTGACACAGTTGCCCACGAAACCCACCGGCAGAGCCACGCGACTCGGCTGGCACAGCAGGCATTGCTGGAGAAGCCTGGCATTCCCGGCTCATCCTGCTGGCATCCCTCCCACAGGCCGTTGTCCCACCCCACAGCAGACACAGGAGCAAAGGGGCAGCGTGTCCGGGCGCGGAGCTGGCCGGTGTTGGGGGAGTGTGTCCGGCCACGGGGCCAGTGCGGGGCTGGGCACCTCCCAGGGCCGTTCCCGGGGCTCTCCCCACAGCGGCAGCCCCAGCTCTTGGCAGCGGGCGAGCACGGCCCTTCCTGCCTGGAACCCAGCGAGGGGCAGCTCTGAGTAGGCAGGTTCCCATTAATGGAGTATTTTATCTTACGGGAGAGATTAAATCTCTGTACAGAGAAGCAGGAAAGAGCTGAATCAGCAGCTGGCTGGGGGGCAGCAGGTTCAGCCATAAGCAGTTGGCTCCAGCACAGCACTTCAGAGCTTCACCCTCCCGCGGCCACGCGGTGCCCGGAGCGCCCAGCGCAGCCCTCACCCTGCCCCAGTGGGCACCAGGCTGGCAAGAGGAGCCACAGGCAGCACGGGCAATGGATGGGACCAGCCCCAGTCCCCTCGTACCACCTGGCAGCCCCATGCCAGTCGTCTGACATGCTGCTGGGCACCGAGAGAGCCAAGAGCCCCATGGCACCAGTGGGCTGCCTTCCTCCCTCCCTCCCTCATCATCCTCGGCACAGCAAGGACAGGCTGGCAGGAGGTGTCCCGGTGTGGCCACTGTGCCCCCAGGAGCATGCCAGGGCACCGGGGTCCAGACTTTGTCCTGGGAACAGCTCCTGGAGGGCTCTGCCACCTGACACCATGCCCCTTGTGAAGCCGTGTCCGTGGGCACCACCCTCCTGTCCAGCGTGGGTCTGCACTGGCCACGACGCCAGGTGAGAGGCAGAGGCCACTTGCTGCACACGAGGAGCTGGTGTGCGAGGGCTGCCCACCACCGCTGTGAGCCAGGGAACAGAGTGGTGATGGCACCGTGCCGCTCACTAAAAGCATGAGTGTCACTAAATCAATAATTCATTTACTTTAATGAGATAAGTACTTTGAAAACTAATTGCAAACCTGCTCCATTTACTCCAACCCGTTATAGCCTTTAATGTAAATGGCAGAAATGCTGCTGGAGGAAGGGGAAGGGCTTTTGGTGGGAGATAGTGTGTCATCCTTCCCCTTCTTCTAAGAAAAAGAAATATCAGTCATAAACAGGGACGGTGGAAAACGAAGGAACCGGCTGAATCACTGCAGGGAAGCGCTGGCAGCAGAGTGAGGGGAGCACCCGGGCCACCCTCCCAGGGCCACTGCTGTCCCTCTGCACGGGCTGCTGCCACGGACGGGTCCAAGAAACCAACCCAAAGGACTGTCACCAGCACCACGGAAACGACAGAGGGGCAGAAAATACACCCGGCACACGCACCGTGCCTGGGAGCTGCTCCAACCAGGGCTGCAATCGGCTGGTGTGTAATTAGCCGAGCTGATGGGCCACGAGAGAAACCACCCTGGGACCCCCTGACTAGGGAGCGCTTCCCCAGCCCGCTGCCATCGCCCCTGTCCCAGCAGCACCAGGGCTCACAGCTCAGCCTTAGGCAAGACCCGCCGGTGCGCTCCCGGTGCTGCCCGTCCTGGCATCGGGGCAGCGGAGGGGCCGGGCAGCAGGCGGGATGTGCATCGCTCTTCCCCGGGCAGCAGCCCCCCGCGCTGGCTGGACACACACTGCAGGTGGTCACTGTAACGATCCAGGGCTCATTATAAAACCCACCATATCACTGGCACAGCATCCTCCAGCGCCAGCCAGCAGCTGCCAGCTCTCCCCGCCGCCGCAGGAGCTGCCCCTGCCCACCTCTCCGGCACCTGCCGGGCAGGGCGGGCAGAGCCCCGGCAGTGGCGCAGCCCCCGAGTGCCCGGGGTGTCCTGCCAGGCCCCGGCACCGTTCCTGAAAAGGAGCAAGCGGCTCCCGGCAGCGCTGCCGACGTGTTCCTGAACAGCACCCGGAGCAGGAGCTGGATGCCAAGGGCTCTCTTCTCGCTTGCTGGAGCAAATGGCAGGTCATAAAAAGGAACCGTGACAGAAGAGAAAATGTTCCAGAGTCCACAAGGACCAGTCCAGGGTAAATCCATCTGCTCAGCAATTTAGCTAGAAAATCCTTTCCAGTCATCCGTGCTGTAGGTCCTTCACCCCCAACACGCAGCTCTGGGCAGAGCCCTTCCCGCCCTGGCAGCCGCTGGCAGCTCACTGGGACCCCGGCGCTTGGAGATCCCAGAGCAGCTCCGGTGGGGACACTCGGGGGGGGGGGGGCACGTCACCCCTCGCAGGGTGCTCGGGCCAAGCCCACACTCCAGGGACCCTCCTGCTGGCACTGCCACAGCCGATGGAAAGGGGGGACCTGAACAGTGGGCAGGAGGGATGGCATCTGGGCAAACAGCAGGCAGGGACCCTGGGCAGTAGGCAGGGACCCTGGGCAGGCAGGTCTGGACGGAGGGACCGACAGTGGCACCAGCTCCGTGGGCTCTTCCCTGAGCTGCCGGCTGCTCTCTCAGAAGAGTGCACCATCCCTCACGGGGTCCCGGATCCGCTGCACCACTTGTGGGATGCAGGAGGGCTCCTGAGAAGCCCAAATCCCACCCGCAGCTCTGCGACCAGCCCTGCAGTGCCCAGCCCTTGGCAGAGGCAGGGAGGCAGCCCCTCAGCAGCCTCCAGCAGCCGGCCCCGGGAGCCACGGCCGGGGAGAGCCGGGATAATCCCGGCCTGGCAGAGGACTCAGCACAGCTCAGCCTCTTGCTGCCGCCGCGGTGTGAGCAGACCCAGAGACATCCCCGCAGGCACCCCTGCGAATCCCACCGCAGCCACTCCTGTCTCACGGAAAATCAATGGCAAGCATCTCAATTAATCACACCGGGGGCAAATTGATTAGGAGCCTAAATAAGGTCAACATGGTTGTCTGCTTATAGGGTAGGACCCCTTAATCATCATTTTATCTGCAATGTGCTGCGGAACCTGCCATCGCACCGGCTTGGGGAGCACACCTGGGGATCTTTCACATATCTCCCACAGTTGCCAGGGCCAGCAGAACGGGAGCCACGGCTCTGCCAGCCAGGAGCCGGATTCCAGAGGGAGCAGCCAGCCTGGCACGGGGAGCTGCGAGCCCTGCGTCGAGCGCAGAGCCCCCAGCCCAGCTGCCTCCTCCATCCACGGACACACCAAAGCAACCAAGCGCTGCGGGTGCAGCACGTTCCCTCCTGATCCCAAACCCGGGAGCTTAGGCTGCAGATTCAATTAGCCCTGCCATTATCTTGGATTGCACCTGAAAATACCGTTAGTGGTCATGACGGCACTGAACCTTGGTGAAACCCAGCCCCAGGTCTCTTCTGAGCCGCCCGCGATGTCTGGAATCCCCCGGGATGCTTCTCTGCTCCTCCACGGGCCATGCTCCCAGCTCTGCAAAACCTGCCGCTCTCAGTGCAAGCCCGGGGCTGTCACAGCCTGGCCCTGTCCCATCCGCGGTGCAGGGAGGGCATTTTCCGTGGTGCCCTGTCCCTCACGGGTGCTCTGCAAGGTGAGCAGCAGGGCAGGATGGGGCTGGGAGCCCCCGGTTGCCCCAGGGACCCCCCAGGGCAGGGTGGTGGGCACAGCGGGATGCCAGATGCCCACAGTGCCCGCAGCCCGGGGGGACCCACTGCCTCCTGGGCACAGCTTGAGGTCTTGTCCTGGTGCTTGTTCCCTGGGAGAAGAGCCCGGCCCCACCTGGCTCCAACCTCCTTTCAGGGAGTTGTGCAGAGCCAGAAGGTCTCCCCTGAGCCTCCTTCTCTCCAGGCTCAACACCCCCAGGTCCCTCAGCCGCTCCTCACCACACTTGTGCTCTAGACCCTTCTCCAGCTTCATTGCCCTTCTCTGGACACACTCCAGCCCCTCAAGGTCCTTCTTGGAGTGAGGGGACTACAAGAGGGGGACTATCAGCTGCTTCATAAATGGACCTTCCAATTGCAAGTGACATCAATTCAAGGGGGTGTTCTACTCAGGACTCTGCCAATAGCAGTCCCTCTCCCTGCCGAGAGCTGCAGTTGATCCCTGCCAGGGCAAACGGGGCTTTTCCTTCTTCCCCTGCAGGGGACACAGGGTGGTGGGAGCTCAGACCCCTTGCTGGGGTGCCGGGGCTAACCCTGGGGAAGGCAGGGCCAGCAGAAAGCCAACGGCTTGTGCCTCACTGCCAGATGGGAGCCTGGCAGGGCTGCTGGCACCGCTCAGCCCCGGGAGCCCCGCAGCAGCACAGCCGAGGGACGAGCAGAGGTGGTGCCCAGCAGCATCCCCTGCCCTGGCAGGATGGGCTCCCCTGCTCCCTGGGGATGCTCCAGACAAACCACCTGCAAGCCATGGGCGTTGGGGACAGAGCCAAGACCCCTCCTCTGGTCCCCGTGAGCCACCGTGTGCTGCCCACGGCCCCTCCGGCACCAGTACACCCCTCACCTCGCCCGCACACCGCAGCCCCGGCAATGCACCGCTCCCTTTTGTTGTAAATACAGTTATAAATATTATAATTTGGTTTAATATTTAATATAGGCAGGTTAAATAAGCATTCCCAGCCCCATAAATAATCATTAACAGAAGATTCTAATTGTGCTGTTGGGATCCTGCTTCATGACTTATTTAGAGGGCAGACGCGATTCCCATCCCTGGCTCCCCCAAACACCATAAATTAACCTGCGGCTCAACCTCTTTAGCGAGAACCTGATGGGACATGACAAAAGGAGACAGCTCTGCTCCGGGGTGACCGCCACCGAGACCACTCAACGCGGAACGCGGGGGAGGGATGCAGCGGCCAGAGGGATGGCCGGGACCGAGCTGGCGGGCACGGGGGGACTGGAGCTGCTGGAGGAGCCCGTGGGAACGCCGAGCAGCCGGCCGTGGGGTTGGACCACGGAAGAAGAGCTGGTGTTTCAGGGTGTCCTCGGCTGTGGAGCCAGGGCCAGCCCAGAGCAGAGGTGGGTGCCCCACGGGCAGGGGCGGCTCGGCCCCCACTGCTCCCGGGCTGCATCCGCAGAGATGCGGGGGCACGGAGCACAGGGGGGTGAGCGGAGGACGGGGGAGGCTTTTATCCTAAATACAAACCTACTGTAAAATTGATTGGAAACAATGGCAAAAAAAAAAGAAACAAAACCTCAACCCACCGCAACCGCGGAGCGCGCGGGGAATTGGCCAGGGGCGAGTGTTTTGAAAGCGCAGGAGAACTGAGACACGGAGGACAAGTAAAGTGCAGGAGAACCTCCGTGTAAGAGTGTTTTCCCCTCAAGGGATGCGCTGATGCATCGCTTTAAAAAAAGGTTTGTTTTTTTTGCTCTCTGTAGCTTAATTTCATCTGGAAATGAAAAACTACAGAACTAACTGGAAGGAGCCCTCTCCAGCGCGGCGGGGCAGCCCTTGCCACCGCTGGGCTGATTTCACTGGGAACAGGGTCCTCTGCTCTGTGCTTGGGCAGGGATGTCCCCCCGAGATGGGGAGAGGGGACCAAGGAGCTGCTTTATGTGCCCAGCTTCAGCTGCTGCAGCCCGCAAGGAGCCGGGACACCAGCCCAAGGGAAACCCGGACACTTTCCTGCTCCCTAGATGCCTCCAGCCGCTCCTGCTCCTGCTCCTCTGCCCAGGGCTCCCCACCAATGTGGTCAGATGGCCACATTCAGGGGTCTGTCCGCAGAGGTCCCACCAGCCACATGTGGTGACACAGGATGGGCACGCTGGTGGCACCTCTCCCGGCCTCCCGCAGAGCGACGCTCCCAGCTCACCCCAGATGGTGGGCAGGTTGGCATCAGTCCCTCCAGCCAGGATTGAGTTTCCACCCATGGAGCAGGCTGGGGCAGGGACAGTGCTGGGAGGGGACCAGGGGTTCCCATTTCACCTCCGCACCAGTTTCTCCTGCTCAAGCCGGTGCATTGATCAAAGAGCCTGGCCAAGTATTAACGCTGATGTGCAGCAGCAGCAGCACTCGCAGCACCAGGCACCAGGGACAAGGGCAGGGACAAGGGGAGCCCAGCCCCTCCGAGGGGCTTCCACCGGCCCATGGAGGGGGCACAGAGCCTGGGGTGGCACCTCAGCACAGCTCGAAAGCCCGAGTCCCTCCCGTGGGCAGCTGGATGGAAACCACCTGCCCGCAGTGAGCATCTCCCCACACAGCCTGAGAGGGGCTTGGGACCCCCCGGCAGTGTCTCCAGTGGGTCCCACAGACCCTGATGTGAGATGGACAGGGTGCTCGCAGGTGTTGGACTGATGGACACGCACTTTTCCAGCCCTGCCCCATTATCATCAGCAGCTCAGACCCTCGCAGAGCTGGCAGGGGGAGAGGAGTGTCCTGGGCCAGGAAGCATGGATTGCTCTCCAGGAGGTTTCCCAGCCCCAGGGAGGAATGCAGCAGAGGGCACAAGTGGGACCCTGAGGTGACAGCCCCCCCGGAGCAGTTTTTGGTGTCTCTGGCACACTTGCTGCAGGCTCTGCTCAATCCCCAAGCCAAGGGACTCTCCCCAGCACGTGGGCGCAGGGTGGTCCCTGTGCCAGCCCTGACCCTGGGCTGAAGCTCTACGGAGAATGGTGTATTTTATCTTTATGTGTCAGGATTTATATAAAAAGGGGATAGTTCAGCTCTAAATGTAATGAGATGGAAGAACAGCCCTCCAGTGGCTTCCTCCAGCTAGCACGGCATCAATAACATCGATTGCTAAAAATAACTAATAACCCTGGCCCAGCGCAGCTCCTCCCAGCACAGGGTCCCAAAACCAGCACCGAGCACCACGCATGGTGAGCCCAGCTCCAGCCCTGAGCAGGGTGAGGATGAGGATGGGCACAGACCCCCAGCGCAGGAGGGTGACGGGTCCCAGCACCACTGGAGGGACAGGATGAGGATGGTGGTGGGCTCAGGGCTGGCAGGAGGGAAGAGCGGGGAGAGGAGTCAGAGGAGATGCCACTGGGGGAGGCAGATGGATGAGGAGGGAAGCAGAAACTTCCCTTTCAGCATCAGAAAACCCCTTCTGCATCTGTAGCCACTGGCTCAAGGCCTCTCCAGGGCTGGTCCAGCCCCAGCACTGCCGGGTCCCCCCACCCTGCCTGAAGCCACAGGCACTTGCTCCGCAGGATGTGGTGACCATCGGGAGCAAAGAACCAGCACACTTGTGTCTATCATCGCTCTGCACACACAGAGCTGCGAGGCCAGGGACCGTCCCCACGCAGAGCCCTCACTTGGGACTGTCTATCCTGGGAAGCCACCACAAGACATGATCCCTCCAGGCTCTGGAAATAGATGAGAGGGGACTGGTAAAGTCCCCATGCCCAACTTCTCTAATCCCTGCCTTTTCTGTCATAGCACATCCCCAAAAAAGCACACGGATGAGCCTCTGCCTCCTCCAGTGGGGAGAAGGTGAGAGCTGCCCATCGCTGGGATCCCATGGCCAGGTAACACCGGCATGGCACGGCACTCTGCTCCTTCCATCTTGCCAAGCTTCCCAGAAAGGGAACAAGAACCAAAGAGGGAAGGAAACGATAAAACACCAGCCCATAGTTAGGGAGAGAGAGTTATTCAGTCTGTTGGAAATGAGTCTAACTTAATAGAGAAGAAATAAAGTGTTTTAAAATTAACGACATAAATGTCAGCCCTGATCGCGGAGATATTAAACTATACGGTTATTTGACTGCCTTCTGCAAAGTTCCCTCTCTTGCTGGAGTCGGAGCGAGCATGAACACCAATGTGGCTCCAAAAACTGCTGCCCCTGCCCAAAGGCAGCGCCAGCACATCTCAGGCTGCTGCCCCAGGGCACCGCTGGCACAAGCCTCCCCACCGCGCTGCTCACGGCTCTGCCAACCACCCACCCACAGGTGCACGGTGCCAGGCAGCGGCCACCCAGCCACCCACCACCGCCAAGCTGCCCACTGCCAAGAAAAAGAAACCTCTCCTTGAAACCTGCTGCCAGGTCCTGGGTCCTCCCTGGGCACACGTGCCCCTCGGCTGGGAGGGCAAAGGGGCACCGGGCACAAGCCTGGCCAGTTCCTGTGGCTGAGCAGCAGCAGCCAGCCCCTCCTGCACCAAACGCCCTTAAAAAGCATCCAGGAGGGGGGAAACACAGACTGTGCCCAGGAAAGTAATTTCGAACCCCTAAAGACTCTGCTTGATGTCAGCAGGAACTCTGCCAGGAACTGCCATTGAAAACAAATCAGTCCACAGAGCACAGTCCTCCGCAAGCGAGGTCACTGCGGCGAGCATCGCGGCGAGCATCGCAGCGAGC
Organism: Eurystomus gularis; assembly: GCA_013400335.1. NCBI lineage: Eukaryota > Metazoa > Chordata > Aves > Coraciiformes > Coraciidae > Eurystomus > Eurystomus gularis. The sequence goes on from VZZY01022532.1 coordinate 58,874, forward strand.
ATCACAGCTCCTGCGCCCCTCTGCCCCAGTGGAACCGTCTCCCGAAGCCCGGAGTGATGTGCGGGTAACCAGAGGCCGACGGGCTCAGGGAGCACGTGCGTACACGCGTGGGATGGGAGGGGGGGGAGGGAGCACATGCGTGGCCGGGGCAACATGTGCAGCACGGCAAGAGCACAGTTATTTGTAAATAATCCTTAATTAACGAGATTCTCAGTAATAGATGGCTCAGTGTTATTCCAGGCAGGGACGATGGCAATCTCCATCCTTCCACTTTTCAATTACGTCTTCAGGGAGGGAAGCAGGAACTGGCCATGGTGAATTAGAGAGACTTTTGTCACGTTTAATATCAATTCATTTTGCAGACTGCTGACGAAGCAGGATTTCACAGCTTGGAATTTATGGTTCTTTTGAGAGACATGCGCAAAAAAAGGGGGAAAAAATACCCTGCCATCAGCACAAAACCATCAACTCCACTGGGAAGGAGCGCGAGGTCCATGGGGACCCCGCCGGGACCCACCGGGGGAGCAGAGCTTGGTGCAGCTGGGCCTGCAGCACCCGGTTCCTCGCTCTCCAGAGGAGCAGACCAAAGGCTCCCGGGAGACCCGGGCTGCCCCTGGGCGCGGGTGCCCGTGTCCCGCAGCCGGCAGCTCCGGGTCCCTGCCTGCAGCGCTCTGCCCTCGAGCAGCGGCACCAGCAAGAGCGGAGCTGTTATTACGCGGTGTTACTCGGCCCCAAGGGGGTTTTATGCAAAATGACACACAATATAAATGACTGTTGTAAACAGAGAGTTTAATAAAGGGCTGTGTGCGAATTTACAGCCTCCCCAAGGATAATTAAAATTATTTATCTACTTACCTAGCTAGCTGCTGGAGCAGTCTATTAATTATTATCTATTATACACGGCCTGCTTTGCATGCTGCCAGTGCCTCGCCTGCCACCAGCATCCCGCACGGACGCACTGCAGCACGGGGAGAGCTGCGGGCAGCGCTGCCGGCCGGCAGGGCCGGGCTCCCGGGGTGCTGCTGGGCTCCCCAAGGTGCTCCCGGGCTCCCCAAGGTGCTCCCGGGCTCCCCAGGCCCCTCACAACTCCCCTAGAAGCAGGGGCTGTTCGTGCCTCGGGGCCGAGTGTTCCCACACCAGTTTGCAGCTAGGGAGACCCTATCTGGTTTCTCAAAGCACCAGCTTGGGGCCGTTGGTGCAGCCCAGCCCCAGGACTGGTAGCAGGGGCAGAACCATGGAATCCTAGACTCGTTTAGGTTGGAAAAGACCTTTAAGATCATCAAGTCCAGCCGTTAACCCAGCACTGCCAGGTCACCACTAAACCATGTCCCTCATCACCACCTCTACAGTCTTGCGCTCAGGTGCAGGGCAAAACGATGCTCTCTCTCCCAGCCTGGCTCTGGCACTGGCACCCAATGCACCAGGGGGTGGGTGGAGGGAGATGCCACCATCCCCCCCAAACCCCCTTGGGGTCCTGGCAGCCCCCCCTGCTCTGCTCCTGCCTGCTGAGAGCCCTGAGGGGACAGCGAGGGCAGCGGGTGCTTCGGGGGGGGGGCCCAAGCACCAGCGTAGTGGGTACGTCAGGGAAGGCAAAGGCTCGGTGCCGGTGCCGGCCTCGGCCTCCCCGCAGCCTGGCGCAGTGCTACCTGCTCCTCTCTATTTATTAGCGTGACAGAGCAATCATCAGTGCAGAGGCTCTGGGATCCCCCAGCTCCTCTCTGCACATAAAGAGACCTCAGGGGGCTTCACTGTGCGGATACTTAACATTGTTTTATTAGCTTAATAAACCCAGCCGATGCTGCCAGAATCTCCAAACCGGCCGCGAGCCCTCCTCGCCGCAGGAGGGAGGAGAGCCGCCGCGGCACAGGCTGTCGGCACAGCTCCCGTGGCCCGGCTGGCACCAGGGCATGGCCCCAACAGCCCCGAGGGCCCAGAACAGCTTGTCGGGAGCAGAGGATCCAGCTGCTCATCGGCACCGCGGGCGCGGCGAGCTGTCAGCTCCCGCCAGCGCGCCATTCATCACCACGGCAATTGCTCGTCCTTGCCCGGCTCCCAGCACTGCCCTCGGCAGCCCCAGCCCTGGCACAAGTTGGGCTGTGGTGGCACCCGGTGCTGTCGGGGTCCCCCGCAGTCCCCGCCAGCCCCTGGGGACAGGCTGGGATGGGCTGTGTCACCATGCAGCTGGTGGCACCTTTCCCCCTCGGCTGACCAAGGTCTAGCAGGTCCAACCCTGGGCACAAAGCTGCCAGCTGGTGGCACGGGGCAGGATGGCCCTGGGGGTTGGTGGCAGCTTGGCACAGGAGCACATTGTCCTCCAGCAGCCACCAGGGCCATGCTGACTGCCTGTTGCCATTGGAGCAGCTCCATCATTAGGAGCTGGAAGCCGTCAGCAAGCTGCTGGGGGGGCTGGCAGCGAGGGGCTCCTCTCCCCAGCCCCGTGGTTCCCAGCTCACAGCAGTGCCTGCTTCGCTTTGATCCCATACAGCTACACTTCCAGCCTCACAATCTAATAAAAGCCGCGTGATCAAATTCCAGGTCATTACTCAGGGAAAGAGACCCCTCCACAGCCAGCAGCGAGAGCTTCAAACCAATTAAAGGGAGCCCGGCGCTGCCGCCTGCCACGCGCGGGTCTCGGCGGGGCCGCCCGCAATAAGCAAGATGCAAAAATGTTAATGGAAGCGCTTAAAGGCCGTGCCGGGGGGATTCTTGTAAATAAGGGCACTTGGCGAGGTGGGGGCAGCTTCTTGGGCTCGGCCGCAAGGCAGCACCGATAAAAGGCAGCTTGGAGCCAGTTCAGGATGGGCTTCTGGGAGAGAAGCTCGAGTGTTTCCTCCTAAACCCCTCGGTGAGCACCTCTGCCCGTGACGGCCGCTGCTGGCAGCCCAAGGAGGGGAGTGAGGTCCAGCCTGCCAGGTCCTTGGCCCTGGCTCTGCTCTCTCACCCACTCCTGGGACCACTGGCACAAGGACAAATCTCTGTGAGAGGGCTTGGTGCCCATCGCCACACAAGGGACAAGGTCCTTGGCACCAGCACAGGGATCCCAGCCCAGCTCCACGCCAGCACACCGCAGTCCACCTGCCCCCCGCATCCCCCAGCACTCACGGGCGCAGACACACACGTTACAGATGTTAAATACCAAAGAAAATCACCGTAACCAAACCAGCATCAATGCCGGTGGGAGGGTCAATGCAGATATTTCGCACCACGGCTGGGCAGCGCCGGCTCCCCACACTGCGGCCATCAGCGCTGATGCCTGTCTCACAGCCCAAGTGGCTGGTGGGGACGGTGTCAATGGGCAGAGGGTCAGGACGTTTTCTTGTCAGTGGTGCCAGTGACAGGACAAGGGGAGGGTGTCGGAGCCTGGCCCAGGCTGCCCAGAGAGGTTGTGGAGTCTCCTTCTCTGGAAAGATTCCAAACCCACCTGGACACAATCCTGGGCACCCTGCTCTGGGTGAGCTGCTGGAGCAGGGGGGTTGGATGGGATGATCTCCAGAGATCTCTGCAACCCCCACCATGCTGGGATTTGGTGATGTGGAGACGTCAAGTCCCACTACGCTGCCCAGGCTCTGCCTGCAGCAGGGCTGGTGCCACACACGGTGCCCTCCAGCCTGCAAGGGCCCCAGGATGCCCGGATGGCCGCTGACGGCACTCGGGATCTGGCAGTATTCCCAAGCAGAGTCACAAAGCACCCAGGGCTGCAGGCAGCACACTGCTGGGATCGCTCCTGCTACTCCTGCCCAACACACCAACATGGGGCAGAGCAGCCGCCTGTGGAAAGCCCCCTGAGCCACCTCCTGAGGGTCACACCACACATGCCAGGGCCAGAGCAAGCAGGGCTATGCGTAAATAGCCCCTGCCCTGCTGCATCCCCCTCCCGCTCGCAGCCCCAACCTCCGGGATATTTATTGTTGGTTCCCTCCTAAATCACAGCTGACGGCGGGGCCGCTCGCGCTCCATTATGGAGAGAGCTCACGCCGCGCCACAGTTCCGTTTAGCTTGCAGAAAAAGCAGCCTCAGAGGAGAAACCCACCCCGGTGCTGCCCGGCGCTCGGCTCGGGATGATGGACGATTATGGACCATCTGCACTTTCAGGAGGGGATAGATTTACGAGCGGCACAGACAGCTCGAAGAGTGTCCATTACTATAACTCACTGGCCTCTTCAGAGATATTGTAATCAGGCCCCTCCACCACCGCGGCGGGAAAGTCCAGGTTAAGCGCTGGTAGGAAGGAAAATCAATTATGTTTTTTTAATACAGTGCTGGCCACGGGCAGGGGAGGGCAGCCCGGGGACCCTCACGCAGTGCGGGGCGGGGGCTCTGCCACGCTGCCAGACCACAGAACCGAGGACCTGTGACCCTGGCAGTCCTGGCCTCGCTAACACGTGCTCCGTGGCAAACTGCCGGGGCTCTCCATGGCCCCATTCACCCACCCGCGAGGGGACCAGCGCTGACCTTGCTCTGCCAGAAAGGGCTGTGCAGACCCTGTGCTGCTCGGCGGGCACTGGCAAGGCTGATCTGTCCCACAGATGCGCCGATGAGGGGGCACCAGCAGCACACAGAGCACGGCAGCACCAGCTCAGCCAAAAAAACACCACAGCTCCCCTCTGCCATGAGCCCGGTCCCTGGGGCAGAGACACGGCTGCTCCCACCTCCTTGTCCCACGGGCACCACTGGAGCTGGGACCAGCACCAGGAGCATGACCAGGACCAGGCAGCAGGAGCCAAGGGGAGACACGGGTACAATGTGACATCCCCGGCAGCCCTCTTGTCTTGAGGGGTCTTGGCCACAACGTACAGAGGGCCTGGGGCCACCCCCCCCGCCCCGGCAGCAGCATCCATGGTCACCTTCTGCTTTAACTGGGGACAGCACAGAAGGAACCAGCCCCTCGACTCGAATGCAGAGGAACAAACCAGTAGTTTTGGATAACCACAGCCACAGACTGCAGGGCCTTTGCGGCTTGTCCTCCCTGGGCTGCTCCCCCGGTGATGGGTCTGTTGGGGGGGTTTCCGCCGTGGCTGGGGGCACAGGAGCTGCGCTTCCCCCGCATCTCGGCAGCCAAGAGCTCCCTGATCAATGGATCCTGCCGTGGCAGCCAGCACCATTATTTTTTACACAACAGAAATAAAAAAAAAGACAAATCATTACTGAGGAGAGCGTGAGCAAGAACCGCTCAGAGAGGCAGCCGAGCCCATCTCTCCCATCCAGCCCCCCCATTGCTGCCGGGGGCGGCTGGGAAGGCAGCGGGGCCCACGCAGGGAGGGATGCTCTGCTCCCGCTCCCGGGGACCGGCGAACACGAGGTCCGGAGCACACTGTCAGGTCCTGCACCCCTTCAGAGGATCCACCCCAGTGGGAAGGATGGGGATGGGATTTGTGAGCATGGCCAGACGTGTCTCCTCCGCAGCCCAGCACCCACCCGGGCAGGCAGCCCTGCACACAGAGCCGCAGCTCCGGAGAAAAAAAGCTTTGCGAAAGGCGAATCCAACATGAAAAGCCATTTCCCAAACTGGTCTTTGCATCTGCAGAGCAGTTCTTCACCAGGGGCCGTGGGCCGCCGAGGACGGCGGGGATGGCTCACCACCGCTTGTGTTGTCTTCGGTGCCTGGTCCAAGACACGGCGAGAAGGGCCGAGTCTCACCATTCCAGAGGGGCTGCTGAGCACCGAGTCAGCACCATCCCCGGGACCACCGAGGAGAGCTGCCCACAGCCCCACGCAGCTGAAAATCAGGATCTGAGAGCACCCGCCCTGTGTCTCACCAAGATGCCCATGGCTCGGGGAGGCCAGCACGCTGCTCCTGTGGCCAGGACACCAGCTCATGTCCCCATGGATGGAGACGGGTCCCAACTCAGGGGAGGAAACCCCCTGTGTCCTGCAGCCAGCTCCAGCTGGGACCTGTGTCCGCACCGGCTTCACCTGGAGAGCCCCAGCCCTCTCCCTGTGCCCAGGGGAGCTCCAGCAGCAGAACCCAGCACCGTACCCTCTCCCATCCCCGACTGGCCCCCACCGCTTCCACCGGGGTCTCCCCCAGCAAGACCAAGTGCGCAGCAGCCGCACGCCGGCCCCAGCCAGTGCGTTGTCCCGGAGCGAGCAGATGGGCTCTCTGAGCGACTGAGGCGAGGAGCAGAGACACACACGTTGAATAACAATGGTGAATTCCCCTGAGCTCTGATGTTTTTAATGGTGGATTACACTGTCAGGCAGCAACTAAATGGTGTAATAAAAAGCTAAGTGCTCGTATTTCAAGGTTGCTGGCTCCGCGCTGCGGAGAGGTGCGGGGCAGGGGCTGCTCCCGCTCCCCATGGGCTCCAGCCTGGGCTTTCCAAGGAAAAGCAGAAGAGCTTCTCAGAGGTTTGCACAGAGTTTACACAGAATCTGCCAAACATGGGATTACGGCGCATAAATCTCGGGTTCCTTCTGCAGCCTTTCAACGTGCATCTCTGGAACCAACTGCTTCCCGAGTTGTCTGTGGCCTGTCCAGAGACACGGAGGGACCCGCACGCAGCCCTCGAGGAGCTCGGCCGCTGCTCCTCTCCAGCTGCACAGGGCGAGGGAAAGGCAAACCTTCCCGAAACTACGGGCAGGGGTGGCAGCCCGGCACCGCGCAGCGAGCTCTGCCCGAGCCCCAGCACCACCACAAAGCACCCGGGTGGCCAGCAGCTCCAGCTGCCCACCGGCATGGAGGGGCCTGATCCTGCCCATTGCCCTGAGGAGGCAGGGGGTCGAGGATGTGGTGCCCAGCACACACCTCCCAGCCCCAGAGCAGCCTGTGCTGACCCTGACCTGTCGACGCTCATGGCTCCAAGGACCACTGACGCTGTTGCCTTTCCTCCTCCTGCTCCGTCAATGGCTGCTGCACCCAGAGTCTCCGTCCCCCTCCTCCTTCTCCTCCTCCCGGGCTGGCACCCACAGTGGAAGCAGCGTTTTCCCCAGGGGAACGCTGTCTTTCCCCACCAGCCTTTCAGAGCTCAGGCTGGGCCAGGTGCTGCAGGATCCCATTGCACCGAACCCCCGGCATTCCTGGGCAGGGACAGCACCATGACACTTCCCTTACCAGACTGCAGAGAATTTCAGAGAAATTCTGAGGAGATGGAATAACCGCGCTGTGATGGCATTCCCAAACAGTGTCAACACCCATCACAACTGCTCCTCCGACACCCCCTCCTGATCCGGCAAAAGGGAGAACACCTTAAAAACCTCTCCGAAACACAGAAACTTCATCTTTGAAGACACTCTTGACCATCACAGCCTTCATAATTCACTACTTGTTCTCAAAACCAATATATCTGACAGGCACTTTGTGAGAAATGCAATAGCAGATGTCCCTCCAACACCAGCAGCAACCCAAGCTCCTCTCTTCACACTGGCATCCCCCCAGCTGCCTTCAGCAAGGCCGGGGTGCAGGGCTGAGCCCAGCCCCACTGTCCAGACCCCAGGCAGGTGGGTGCTGTGGGGACAGCCCGGGGATATGCCGCTGGCACTGGCGGTGAAGCCCTGGCAACCCCATGGCCAGAGAAACGATGGTGAGGAAACGCAGTGGACAAGAGAGACTTGCCCACAGCTACGCCCAGCCCGGAGCCTCAGCACCCTGACACCACCCCACGGGAACTGCCAAAACATGGGCTTTTAGGACTAGAGAGACTCTAGGAACCCCCACAGAGGAGATACCAAAGAACCATGGACATTTCACAGCTGGGAATCATGCTCCAGGTACAGACCATGGTGGCCGGGACCCTGCTTTGGAGGCGCATCCCTGCAGCCCCCCGAGCCCCTGGCTCTGCCGCAGCCCTGGGCTGCAGAGCTGCCCCCAGCCCTGCCCGTGCCTCCTCCCCTCTCCCCAGGCAGCTGCTCAGGACGGGGAGCCAGCAGCATCCCCACGGGGGGCTTCCCTTTCCCCGGCAGCCGCTCCCCCCCAAGCGCTTCACGCAGGATCAGGTGTAATAAAACCATGTGCTTTTCTAACCTCACTGCGCGCCTCGTGTTTAGGGCCCTTGCTTTATCAGTTTTTATCCCGTGTAATATTCATCACACTGGTTTATTTATGGGCCCCCTCTTCGGGAAGGTATTTTTCAGGCCTGGTGAATAAAACATAAGCCTTTGCTGCTTGTCAGAGCGAATGCGGCTCCTCTGATGTCAGCCTGACTAACGGCCTTTAGTTTTCTCCAACGACTGCACTTTGAGAGAAATTTATTTGTATTTGGGTTCGCATTGGTTGGGGAGATGTGAATTCTTTTCCCTACAGAATAAATGAAGCTTCAGCTCTACAGCAAGGGCTGGCAGCGGGACGGGTGGACGCGGACCCTCGGCACACAGCCCCTCTGGGAGCCCTCCTGCAGCCGTCCTGCGGCTGGGAGAGATGCGGGACAGGGCTGAAGCAGCAAGTCCAGCTCAGCACTGCCCCTGCCACTGGAAAAGCTCCCGTCCAGAGCCCAGACCACACCGGTCGGCTTCCCAGACCCCTCTGCATGCAGAGCTTCCCTCCTCTTGGAACCTCTCCAGGAGCTCTGGGTGCTCAAAGCAAACACCGACGGGTGCTGTGAGCTCCTCTCCCACCACAGCATCCCTGCCCTGGAAGCAAGAAACACACATTGCCTCGGCCACGCTCTTCAAAACATGTGCTCGGCTCTAGAAAGGACAGATTTTTTCCCAGGCAGCAGCTCCCTGCCTGCTCCTGCCCCTGGGCAGAGATGCCGGGCACACACTGGCAAGTGGAGGAATGAAGCCCACCTGAGCTGGCTGCTGCTGCTTCCCCGCGCCCGGGCAGCACCTCTGGTTACTGGCAGGTAGGCAGCAGGGCCAGGTCCTTCCCGTGCCGCGTGCTGGGGCACAGTGAACATCACCTGGGGCATGGTGAACATCACCTGGGGCATGGTGAACACCACCGCATGCACCCCGTGCCGGCAGCATTTCATACCCACTCTGCAGATAATGATGCGAATTATGCCCACGAAGCCGTCATCCCACGCTGGCAGCACGGGCTGCTGTGGGTAATTCCGCAGCACTAAGCGAAGAGGCAGAATCCTCCTTTGCAGCAGACATCACCACAAACAGTCGCAGCAAACGCCAGCAACCGGCCGCAGCCCCCGCGGCCTGCTCAGCATCCCTGCTCGTGGCTGCGTCTCCACGTCCCCGCTGAGCCTTGCGTCCGCTCCCATTGGGAAAGCACATTCCAGGAGTCCCACCAAGGCGGTCTCACTGCAGGGAAGCGATCCCTGGTGCACCCCGAAGCCAAAGTGCCTCCACACCCTCCCACCCACTCGGTGCCACCCACCCCAGACCCCTCATGGCACGGCTCATGGCAGAGCCAGGCAGCCACCACCACACCACGGGGCAAACCTTTCCTTCGCCAGTTCAGGAATTCCTGGCTGTGACCCAAAACTCCTATTAACAAATCAAACTATAAAAACCAACAGCAGCAGCCAGGAGACTTCCCTCCATCATCTGCTAATTTATAGGGTTACTGGTGTCAGCGGTTTAAAAGAAGCAAAATTCTATCAAAGAGCCACTAAAACCCGGCACTGTGCGCTTTAAACAATCACAAATGTTCATCTGAAAAGACTGCTTGGGATATAATTCCTTGATGTTTAATTATTAATATTCCAGGCAAACTAGTTAAAGTCTGCTGAAGAGAAGGAGAAGCAATCAGAGTTAAGAATTAGCTGAAGGACTATCATAAATCATTCTGGGGAGCATTTTGCAGAGGTCCCACCGAAGCCGAGAAGGGAGAGGGTCTGCCGCGCTCCGAGGGACTCCGGAGGCAGGAGCAGGAACCGGCACACACAACGTTCCCAAGACACGGACAAGCTGTGGAGCATTTTCCAGGGCCTCTGCTCCCCAGACAGACAGGGAGCGGGCAGAGGGACCGGAGCAGTTGTTCCACCAGTGACGGGAGGCGGCTGCGGCTCTGAGCTCCCGGCTGGTCTCCAGCACCACCGCGCTCGGCCATCGGCCGCCTGGCACACGCAGCTCTGCTCGGTCTATACGCCAAGTTGTTTGTCAATACATCTCTCTGATACTGACTGATGTGCCTCATCACCCTCGGTCCAGGTAAGCTCCTCTTAACACAGGTGTTTTTGTAGCCCCTAAAATCTATGGACACCTCACCAGCTTTCCAGACCCCCCTGCCCCCTGCTCAGCACCTTTCAAACTCCACGCAGAGGATCCTGGAGCTCATCATGACACAAAGCCAAAGCCAGCACTTGGTGTCCAAACACGGATCTTGTGGCGATGCCCAAACCTCTCACGCACACTCTGAACAAAGCCTCCCCTCCCTTCAGCGGGGTCAGCCCCAGCCTTGACCCCACCACATCCCACCTCCATGTCCCAGTGCAGCAGCACCTGCTGCCTGTACAGGGTCCAGGGCCAAATCCATGCTTTTCTACTTTTTTTTTTCAGTTTCCAATTTCTTTTCCAATATGCTCTCAGAAATCCCTCCAAATCCCCTCGGCACAGCTCAGAGGGGAGGAAGAGGCAGCTCCGCTGAGCCAATCTCCTGCATCTCACGGGGTTCACAGGAACCACATCCCCGGGCCTCCCTGCTCCTGCGCCTGAGTCCTCTTCCCCCTCTCCTCCCCCTTCTTTGCTCTTTTGTTTTACTTCTCCAGCAGAAAAGAAGAGAAGCCAAAGCTTCTTGCTGCTTCATCTTGATTCAGTCAGTTTTATATCTCACAAATGCATATGCAGATTGCTCTGCTTCTTTATTTGTTCATTAAGACTTCAATAAAAGTGTTATAAAAATGCCCTTTTTTGTTGTTAATTGCAATTTCTGGTTTAATATGCAAGTTGTGCCAACTCTCCTCAGAGACTCCCCGAGCCTCTGTGTAAATAATACAGCCCCAGCCTGACACACACTGCCCGCTGCGCAACCCCACGGCGACCAGAGCCCAGCCTGGGCCACAGCAGCTCCTCCAGACCAGCTTCTCCACTGCTCCAAGCACAGGTCTTTCAGCAAAGAGCTCCCACCACCCTTGCTACAGCCCCCACGAGGGCACCATGAGGTTCAATCAGGCCAAGTGCAAGGTCCTGCACCTGGGTTGGGGCAACCTCCAGTACCAGCACAGGCTGGGGATGAAGGGATGGAGAGCAGCCCTGCGGAGAAGGACTTGGGGGTGCTGGGCATGAGAAGTTGGGCACAGACGTGGACAAAGCAACGTGCACTCGCAGTCCAGAGCCGACGTCCTCCCGAGCTGCATCCCCAGCATTGTGGGCAGTAGGTCCCGGAGGGGATCCTGCCCCTCTGCTGCGCTCTGGGGAGACCCCCCTGCAGTGCTGGGGCAGCTCTGGAGTCCTCAGCACAGCAGAGACATGGACCTGGTGGAGCGGGGCCACAGGAGGCCCCAGCAATGATGGGAGGGCTGGAAGCCCTCTGCTGGGACGCCAGGCTGGGAGAGTTGGGCTTGTTCAGCCTGGAGAAGAGAAGGCTCCACAGAGACCTTCTGGTGGCCTTTCAGGACTTCAGGGGGCCTGTCAGAAAGCTGGGGACAGACTTTTGAGCAGGGCCTGTTGGGACAGGACCAGGGGTGATGGTTTTAAACTAAAAGAGGGAGATTTAGACTAGAGAGAATGAGAAATTTTTGGTGCCGGCTCGCAGGGAGCAGCCTCGTCCAGGGGAGCAAGGAAAGCACCGCTGGAAGGTGCTGCAGGCACCAGATCTGGCCAGGACAAGCTCTGCTGAGGCCACGAATGCTCCGCTGCACATGGGGTCACCCACCGACGGGCAAGGAAGATTTGCAGCCAGCGTGGACGCGACCTGGGAGGCCATGCTGTGGTTCCACCCGTGGGGACTCTGCCGAAGGCTGGGAGCACGCCAGGGACACAGGCAGCCCGCTCGTCTCCAGGCTGCTACAAGGCTTTATAGATTGCGGTGCCACCGTTCAGCGATTCCCCAACGCTTTAAAAGACCCTATTATCACTTGCCTGTGTCTTTGTGCAGCGCAACTCATTTCGCTCTGATGTTTCCCATATCGAGCGTCTGCCTCAGGCTGAAATTTTGAGGGAAGTTTCAGTGAGAACAGTACAAACATTTCCGAGAACAAGGCTGTGGAAAAATGCTGTTTTGACACATTAAAAAAAAAAGCCTTTTCCAACCCTAACGCTCAGACACCTCCCCATGTTTCGGCAAGCAGCCCGGAGCTGGGCAGGAGGCCAGGGGTGCCCTGGTCCCTATCCCCCTACCCGAGCCCGTCTGCCCAAAGCCATCGCTTCTCCTGCGCTTCTCCCCCTCCTCATCCAGCCAGGGAATCCGCCAAGAAAACACTGAAGCTGCAAAGCACCAACAATCACCCTGGGACAAGCCACCAGGGCACAGCCCCTCTGTGCGAGGGGGCCGGATCCTGCAGCCCATCACCCATCGCATCCCTCCTGGAATATTTAAAGTGTGCAGTGTGACAGAACTCCCTTTGTTTTTATCAAAAACTGAGGTGCACGGCACATGGCCGGCTCACCCTGAGCTGGGGTGTCAGAGCCAGGGCTGGGACATCCCAGGGAGCAGAGATCAGCTCCCCGGCAGCCCGAGACAGTCGCTTACACCCGAGCCCAGGCAGCAGAGCCTGGCCCAGGGGCTGGGAACATGCCGTTTGTGCTTGCGTAACGCAAGTGCCCATCAACAGAACCTACGAGAATTGAATGGGATAGGAAGGACATGGCCATCAAGGAGCGGAAAATGAAGTTGTTGGAGCCTTCAACTCATTCAATGACTTTATTTAAACGGTACGTTTAATTAAAACTTAGTTCCAGGGGAGCTTTGACAGAAGCCCTTATGGCATCCACACCAAGAGCAGGTAAAAGGGTTGTACTCAGCGCTGTGACAACAAGCACCCGACCACTCCGGCATGGTCACGAGTGAGAAATACGCTAACAGAAAATACGGCCCGTGAGGCACATCCCTGGCACCCCGGGCGACGCATCCTCCCGAGCCAGGGTCACGGGGTGCCTGGGCACGGGAGAGTGCCGGGTCCATGCCGGGGATTTCCACCTGCCCTCGAGCCTGCACAATTCCCAAAGGCAGGGAGGGCCAGGAAAGCAGGGGCACGAAGAGCCCATGGGTTGGAACGGCAGCAGCAACGCGGCAGCGGAAGGGTTCTCGTGGAGGATTCAGTAACTAGCAGCCAGAAACTCCAACTTCTGGAGTGAAAACAGCTCCTGCCAGTGCTGCTGCAGCAGCAAAACGCAGCAAAATGAACCCGGGAATTAGCTTGGCGTAACTACCTCTAACAGCCTCCCAGTCAGCAGTAAAATCAACTTTCTGGTTGCTAATTCTGGACGATTGAACTGTGCAAAGCTTAAGATTTCTTTATGCCATCATTTTTCACTCTAAAAAAATTCAAGAAAATGTTGGGCTCTGGTGGCAAATGCCCATTTTGGAAGCGAGCTGCTCTTGTGCATCATATTGTTCTGGTACCGCATCACAATCTATCAAAGTCAGAGTCCCCAGAGCAAGAGAAATCAAAACATCATGAATAAAGTGCAACTTTAAAACTCCAGTAGTCTGACAGCGTTAGGCTAAGCCTCCTAACATGCAGCGTTCTATTGATGCTTTCCCCTAATAAAGTCAATGCTGGCCCAGCTTCACTGCCTACAGCGCATTTGCTCAATTAGAGGAGAACAAATAAGGCAACAAGCCAAGATGGAAGCGGTAAACACTGCGCCGAGCTGCTGCACCCAAACCACGGGCAGCTGCAGGTGCCCGCTTTGAACCCGCTCTCTGCCGGCACGCTGCCAGGGCCGGGATGGGGGGGTACCCACAGCCCTCCCCCCGAATCCTCCTGCCTTGATGCTGCTGGGGCTGAGCACACACTGGAGCGGGCGCAGCACCCGCCGTGGGACCCTGCGGCTCAGAGCAAAGATGATGCTGTGGGACGTTACCCAGATGTGGCATCGGCTCTGCAGCTGCACCAGGACCTCCTGCCTCCCTGGATTGGGACCTCGGCTTGTGGGCATGGAGACACAAACCACAGCACAGGTTTTCACCGCTGCCCCTCCCAGCCTTGCAGGAAGACCCAAGTCCTGTTTGCACACAGGCTGCCAGCTCTGCTTTTCAGAGCGGTGCGTACAGAGCCCCGCTCCCCTGTGCCACCAGAGCCCATGTGCCGGAGCCCGCCGGCGTCCCCAGCACCCTGCACAGCAGCACGCTCCGGGTCTCCTCAGGGCTGTTGAGGGTGGCTCTGATCCTCCCCAATGTCTCCAGCGGGCAGAGGCTCCCTGGCTGCTGCGGGCAGCCGTGTTTTCCTGCCCTCACGAGGTGCCTCTGGCTCTCGGTTAGCATTTGAGAGGCAATTAGATCAGCCTGAGCTGTGAGATTTGTCAGCTCTGGCTCGAGCGGCCAGGCAGCACGCAAGGGTCATGCTGTCGCACCTCTGCTGCTGCTCCAGTCGCCCACCTCAGTGCAGGGGCCATAGAGTACCAGAAAGAGGCAGATCCATACCCAGTTCATCCATGCAGCCCTGGGGAGACAGGCGGGGCGCCCATTTCCTCCTCCCAAGCGTACGCCACAGCATCACAAGCAGCCGAGAATGTCTGGGCTGCAGCAACGTGAGGCAGCCGAGCACTCGGTCTCACTGCAAAGGCACTAAGGGACCCCCTGGGATCCCCCACCTCCTGCTCTACCCAGCGCATCCTGGAGCTGCCGGGGCAGGGCTCAGCCCTGCCACCTCCCACAGCCGGCACCAGGCATCCCGCAGCAGGTCCCTGTCCTCCCGCTGGCATCTGCGCCAGGACTGAGGCACCCAAAGGAAAATCCCTCTGAGAGGGAAGCAAGCGGGACAGCAGAGCCGGGCGAGCCGTGGGGCAGGAGAGCTCCGAGCACTGTTAACTGGATGGAGCCAGGCCAGCCAACACGGAGAACAGCAGGAAATACGGGCACGTGTAGCCAGAGCTGCAGCAGGTCTGGGGGAGCCGGGCAGATGGCAGCGCAGGAGGGGGGAATGGAAACAAAGCCTGAGGCAAAAGGGACAGCAAAGGGCGGAGAGGACAGGGGCCGGGGGCAGGACCGGCCACCTTGCATGCAGGACCAGGAAACTTCATTTACACCAGCCCTGTTGCTCACTCCCCGGCCCATCTCCAGGAGGGAAGGGCGAGGCCGCAAAGGCTCTGCCAGCCCTAGCGAGAAGGGGACCTTTGCTGCCCAGGAGCCACTAAAGAGCCCTCTGCCACCCCCAGCCTGGGACACCAGCACAGAGCTCATGCCAGGCGCCACGAACAGCCCATCAGCGCAGAGAGCACAGGAATTAAAAAGCCTCCTGCGTGGCCAAGTCCACCGCCTCTCAGAGCCACTCTCCTGGGCTGGCAAGTGGAAGAGTGAGGCTGTAATAGAAAATCTCCCTGTGGCTCCATCCAGTCTAAGAAGAATTAGATCAGGGCAGCTGAAATTCCCCAGTGCCAAGAGCTCCCAGCCTCACCAGTGGTGCTGAGCCTGGGGAGAGGTGCGGGCAGGGTGTGTGGGCAGGGCATGGCATCATGGGCAGCTCATGGCACCACAGGCTTTGCCAACACCAAGACCTCAGAGATCCCCTCTTGCCATGCTGGCACAGAGCAAGGCAGGAGCTCGCGTGTCCCCAGCGAGGCTGACGTGAACCCAGGGATGGGCAGGACGGGGCTCAGCTCAGCTGGCACCCCTCACTGAGCCATCCCGCAGCTCAGAGGGGAGCCAGGACCCAGCCGTGCCGGCAGCACCATGAAGGCAGAAGGGCCTGGCCAGAGCCCAGCCCTGGTGAGCTGCAGCACCAGTCAAATCCCAGATTCCTCGCCCGTGCCACCTCCGCTGGGCTCCTGCTGCTGGCTCTGAACAGTGTGTGACACTGTGGCCGCAGCACACAGACCTCCCACCATTCCTCCTAAAGCTCCTTCTCACTGCAAGGCCTTTCTCTGCTCCCGCCTGAGGAGACACACAGACATTTTTTTGCACATTTTAAAGCTCTGTCACATCCCACTGAGCTCCTTCTCTCACCACCAGCTCTAAATCCACAACCCCGACGGTGGGATTTCTAGCGGCCATCGCCCCCGCCGGCGCAGCAGGGAAGGATTACGGCACCTCGGCTCAGTGGCAGCGATAATCCTCTGCCTTATCGGCGTGGGGAGCAGCTGGCGAGGAGGATGCTGAGCTGGCGGGCACCCTGATGCCAGCACTGCCCGCCCCGGCTCCCAGCAGCAGGAGGGAGCTCCTGCCCGGCCCAAGGGTGCCGATGCTGCGGCAGACCTGCTCCGGCCGCTGCACCAGAGCCAGCCACCAGCAAGGACCCTTTCCACACGATCACAGCCCTGCATGTCAGGGCTTTATCCCCAGATCTGGGCTGGCAAAGAGAGGGGACAGCCCTGTGGCAAAGGGACCAAGTGGGCGCAAAGCTGCCTCCTGCACTGATGCAATTAGTTAAAGCAGTTAAACCACAACTCAAAGCCCGTGCTAAATGAGTAGTGTTCACCACGACAGACCCGTGTCACCTCCCATCATGCCTGTCACACACTCACACTCCTCTTCCTCTCCACCCCCCAGCACATCCCATCCCTCTGCTGTCCCGTACACCCCCCCAAGTCTGCCCTATTGCTGGGAACGTGCAGGGCACCAGTACAGCAGAAGGATTTAATTGCATGTCAAAATTAAATCTCTTTTGATGAAGAACAATTCAACTACGGCTCTGCCTAATCAAATTAACAAAGTCTTTTTTGATTTTCAATTATCTTCTTCACTGGAACACTTTATCCGGGGCTCCTGCGATACAGCTGACAAGCCCCGACTAACAATTGAGGTGTTTTTCTGTGCTTCGGCAAGACAGGGTGACCACGGGAGCCCCGCTCCGCCTGCCCCCCCCCACCGAGCCTGGAAACAACCGGAGCAAATGCGCCACGTTAAGTAACACCCGCAGCCTCTCGCTGCGGCACGGCCGGACACCCGTCCCCACAGTGGGCAGGGACCAGCTGCTCCCCTGGCCGGGATGCCACCACAGCATGCCTGCCTGCACCAGGAGCATCCCACCCACAGCACCCGTACTGGCGCTGGTGTGGCACCCTCCTGGATACTGGAAGGGCTGACAGCTGGATACACCGTCACCATCACCCCAAACCACGGGCCGGGACACTGAGGGACAGCCAGCAGTGAGGCCAGCCCCACCCCACCGTGCCCACCCCACAAGCACCTTCCTCAGCAGGAAACCGCACAGATACAAGCACCCATTGCCTCTGTGGCAGCACCCATCGCTGCCTGCCTTCCCCAGGGCTCCTGGGCCTGCAGCACCCATGAGCTCCTCAGCACGCTGGGTCACACCAGGGCTGGAGCCCACAGCCCAGCTCGACGGGACTCATCCTGCCAGGGCCCCGCGATCACCGCTGGCCAATTATCACTCAGGCATCACATAAAAGGTCACTTAAGGGAGAACTGACTTGTGTGAAAATGTTAACAGAGAGGCCGGCACATCCACCACAGGGCACAGAGCCCTGCCCGACCTGGCAGAGCAGGCAGCAGTGCCCACAGTGCCGACCACTGGTGCTGAGCACCCAGAAGGTGCCTGGACCCCATCTGAGGAGGGAGCAGCAGGGCAGGGCAGGAGACGTGTCTGAGCAGCGTGGTGGGCAGCGTGCCCGGCAGGACAGGCAGGTCCTGACAACGTGCAGGCAGCAGACAAGCACCGAGGCTGTCCCGAGCTGCCCAGCCCTGCAGGACACAGGCCCTGGTGCATCGCGGAATGGCCCCATTGCCTCCCCCTCCTACTGGAGGCATCAACTGGTAATTGATGGTGAGGATGGAGTTCCTGTGCTCCCCCTCCTGAGAGACCCCAGCGACCTGCAGGAGAGGAGGCAGCAGATGGGACTGAGCCCCAGCGCCCCAGCAAGGGGCACATCCTGCACGCTGGCCGGGGCACGGGAGGAGGCTGCGAGGGCCGGGGCTCCGCTGCTCCGCACGCAGGCCCAGGCACCGGACTCTGTCTCCACGTTACCCTCCAACTTGTGGCCTTCCCCCGCCACGGGCACGCCGGGGAGCCCCCAGCAGTTCTTCCTCCTCCTCCTCCTCCTCCCAGTGCTGCTCCCAAACACAGGCTAGAGCATCCAGTCCTACTGCGAGGTGTCTGGGGCAGGGAACGGGTTGTTACCGGTACCTTCCCCTGCGCCTCAGCAGCGGCTGAGCGGAGCTCTGCCTTCCCCCGCCGTGCCGGGGGAGCTGGGGGGCCCCGTCCCCAGCACGGCCCCTGGCAGCTGCCCAGCGCAGCTCCGTCCCGCAGCGCCTGCGGAGGCTCTGAGCGCAGCTTTATCGCCTTTTTTCGCTTTATTAAGCTGTTTTCCAGGGAAACCATCTTAATTTGTATCGATCTCCGGCTGAGCGGTGCCCCTGCCTGCGAGCTGGCA
>VZZY01022532.1:77491-97836 GCA_013400335.1 Eurystomus gularis
CCATCCGTCCCCTCCTGCCACACGACGAGCGGCCTCGCCGCTCCCCTCGCCAGCGGGTCCCAGCACCGAGCCCTGCCCCGGACACGATCCCCGCCCCGGCCCCGCGGTCCCGGGGCTGCAGCGCTGGGAGATGGGGCGCGGCAGAGCACACGCAGCTCCCCGGGTCTGCGCCCGTTATAACGGGGGGACGCACGCACGGCTGTGCGCGATAAATCAGAACTGTTCGGGTTGGAAGAGACCTTTCAGACCATTGCATCCACCTGTGCCCCCAGCACGGCCAGGGCACCACTAACCCATGTCCCTCAGCACCACATCTCCACGGNACATCTCCATGGCTCGGAAACCCCTCCAGGGATGGGGACTCCACCACTGCCCTGCCCAGCCTGGCACAGCCCTTCACGGCCCTTGCCAGGAAGGAATCATTCCTCATGGCCAACCTCAGCCTCCCCTGGTGCAACCTGAGGCCCGTTCCTCTTGTCCTGTCACTTGTTCCTTGGCAGAAGAGCCCGACCCCACCTGGCTCCAACCTCCTTCAAAGGAGTTGTGCAGAGCCAGAAGGTCTCTCCTGAGCCTCCTTTTCTCCAGGCTCAGCACCCCCAGGTCCCTCAGCCGCTCATGCCAGACAGCTTCTGCAGCACAGATGGGAGCGAGAGGACAGGAGGACTGGCAGGGCTCAGAGCAGGCTGTGTGCAGGGCCGGGGGCTGGATGGGTTCTGTGCAAACACCTGCAGGATCCCCCGCCAGTGCCAGCAGCACTCCCTTGGCTGTCCCAGCACCAGAGAGCTGCTCCATCCACCATGGCAAAGCACCCAGTTCTGCAGCACCAGCCTGGTGGCACCAGGGCACAGATGGGACAACACACCCCAATTTTAAGGCTCTGCTTACCCTCAGGGTGACCTGGACTGGTGAGCCAGAACAGCAGCCCCACCTCTCCTCCTCCTCCCATCGCTGGGTACAACAGCAAGTGCTTAGAGGGGCTGGAGGGACACAGACACTGCTCCTCCCAACATCGGCCGCTTCCAAAGAGTTTGATTCCCTCTTCATGGAAGAGGGAATGGGCTCCCATTCCCAGGTCTCTCCACTTCCACTCCCTTTTGTGCATTTTCCAAAGAGGGGTTGATCACATCCTGGCAGATGCTGGGAGCAGACGCCTAATGGAGGCCATCTGCCACATTTCACAGGGAAAATTATTCAAACTCACTAGGACTTTAATTTAATCAGCTGGCACTGAAGTGGGCACTGGGCTTTCATGTGAGCAGGTGTGAGCACAAACCAGCAAAGGCAAAGGCGAGCGTTTCATCTCCATCCACTGCGCCCACAGAACAGGAGCCGGCGGTGCCGCGTGGCCAGTGCATCCACCGGCGCGTTGCACCGGCGCGAAGGCTCGACTCGCACCGTGCCTCGGGCACTCCGCTAGCGAGGAGAGGTCCCCTTTGGAAAGCTCCTCGAGGAGCCCCAGTGTTCAGGAGCCGCAGCGCATAGGGAAGATTCACTGCAGATGACAAGACCAGATGGGGCATGGGTTACAAGTGGAAGGAGTCTGCTGGCCATGTTCATCCCCACCAGTGTCCCCACGCAGCCCGAGTGCTGCTGACCCGAGGCTGAACCATTCGGAGGGAAGGAGCAGGACAGAGCCGTACCCGGCCACCCGGCAGCTTCGTTCAGAGCGGCGGTGGGTGCTGCACAGAGCTCACCCGCCTTCCTGGCCCCTTCCCGTCCTGGATTCAACCTCGCTCCCCCAAATGCTTCCCATATGCGGAGTGACAGGTCGATTCACTGGAAAGAGGGGGGAAGCACCAGCCTGGCACTTGGAAAAGGGGACAGGAAGAAAGGTGCCATCTGTGCTGCAGCCTCCAAAATCTGTGCCTTACCCAACACGGGGCAACCGCCCTGAGCCTGGCAGCTCTTGGCTCAGATGCTCCTGGTGCACACAGTTACCCTGACAAAGAGATAAAAATGCGTCTGTCAAAGAAAAGAGGCTGATGCAGCATGGCCCCTGCTCATGGCCTCTGTACGGAGAGCTGGGCGCTCTCCAAGCTTGTGGTGTCTCCTCACTGCCTCCGTCACAGGCCACAGAGGATGTGCAGGAGCATCCCACCACAACCACCCCACACACCATGGGCCTACAAGTGTGGGGTGAGCTCCTGCCATGGAGTAAAAGGTGAAAAGTGCAACATGGCATAGGAGGGGAGATTGGGACAGAGGTCCTGGAAATGGTTCATTAACATCCTAATCTGATCACCATCAGCAGAACCCACCTGCACAGCAGAGAATAAAGCCTCCAGCAACCCCCCACCAACCTAATCTGGAGGATAATTCTTCCTGACCCCAAATCTGGGGGTGCATTTACACCCAAACCAGTAATTATGACACCTCGTGCAAATACCAGGCATTTACCACGTTCTCCCCATCAGTCGCAGCACTTTCTCCCCACCATTACAGCACCTCCAGCCTCAACAACTGAGCTACATTTTACCAAGTGTGAGCTCAGCAGCGATGGCCCCACAAACACCACATAGACCTGCGGGTGCCCATGGCCCTGACACACTGCTGGTTAGCACACATCTACACCCCTACGGGCACCAGCTCCTGCCACGTCACCTCCATTCCCTTCTACCAACCTCCACACACTGAACCAGCGCATTCCTATCAACACACGACAAACAGCTGCCCCCACAGCCACCCAGAAGCCTGGTGCTGGGTGTGCTTTGGCTACCGCAGACAGGTCCTCTGCTCCCCCACACGGTGCCACCACACACCCCTCATCCCTTGCCAGCCCACAGGCTGGCACCATGGGATCGCTGGTCTGTGTGGTGCCAGCCCCAAGCCCAGGTCAAGCTCCCCTTCCTGGCAGGACACAGCCACGGGTGGGACACGGCGTGTGCAGCCAGAGCCCAGCCCTCCAGCACGGACACCCCCGGGCAGCAGAAGCAAGAAACCCAGGTTGTCATACTGGGGCGTACTGGGAAACTTCACTCACCCACCTGCTTAGGGCCTTTCCAAGGGGCCATGGTCCAGCTTAGCTGGAAAACCCATAGAGCCAGAATGAAATTGGGCAGAGAAGGAAGGGGGATAACTTGGCAGCTGCTCACATTTAGTTTGCACCTTCTTTGCCAGTGTGGAAGGAAACAAACGACCTGTGAAGGGAATGGAGCGCAGTGATTCATTACCCCTGATGTGTGATGATGGCTTAATTATTTTTCTAACTGGGGAGAGACACTTTCTGACAGCAGGTGCAAATTAATTCTCCACTGTTTTAAGGAGTGATCGGCCCAGGACAAGCAGAAAACTGGAAAACCTAATTAAATCGGGAGCTGGGTGGAATAAATGGAGCAGGGAGTTTGTTTGCACGGTGCTGATGGATATTAACGATTGCTGGTGAAGGCACCAGGGCTCCCAGCAGGAAAGTGGAGCTGTCTTCATGGCTTCATGCACTGGGCTGGGCTTTGACAGCTTTGGGCAGGAGGTGTCACAGTACTCACAGCACAGACAGGGAAAACCGGGCATCTCCCTAGGGAGAGGCATCTCCTGCTCCGCAGGTGTGGAACAAGGAGCGTGTGTTCACAGCCAGATGTGCAGCACCAGGGACCTTCTTCCCCCCCACCAAGTCCCTCCAGGCTTCACATCCCTCGAGGGCAACAGGGCCCAGCACCCAGTTACCAAGCTGCCAGCACCCTCCTGGGCAGCGCGTAAGAAGCTTGTCCCATTTCTGTGCAACCAGAGCAGAGGCAGGTTAAACATCTTCAGAGGAGCCAGTGCCTGGCCTCCAAACCTCATGCCCGGGCTTCCAGAAGCAAGAGGAGCCATCGCAGCTCTTCCCACCCCAGCTCCACCGCGTTTCACAGCCTGCACTCGGTGCCAATACAGTTCGCTCCTGCAAAGACACATGAAAAATAACCAACACCTGAAGCGTTTTGCCACGGGGGGGAGCAGCCCAGGACTGATTGGAATATTGTTACCTCCGTAATCAGGGAGGAAAGAGTTTATGTTGAACGGTTGCCATGGAAACACGATTTATACTTTCCTGCAGCTTCAGATCTCAGCTCTCCCAGCCCAGCTTCCTGACTCCAGCCCGGCCACCACTCAGCCCCGCTGCCCTGGCCCTCACTGAGGCCAGAGTCTCCATCACCCCCTCCCTCTCCTTGCACTTCAGCCCCCATGGGCTTAAGCCCCTCCAAAATTCCCAGCAGGATCCCACGGCCTCAGGGTGCTGAGCCATCAGCTGGACCCAGAGGCTGTTCCCTGGTCACATCCCAGAGCATCTCCAGGGATTTTAAAGGGAAGTGGTGCCTGGAGCCTCTCCCATGCAGATGCTGCAGCCCAAGGCCACCCACTGCCGTCCATCAGGCTGCCCTGTGCCCAGTAGACCCACAGCCCGAGAGCTCCGAGCCCTCAGTGCTTGCAGAGTTGCTCGAGAAGAGCCAGGCAAGCCTGTAGCAGAGACCGCTGCTCCCAACACACACTCCTGCCTCTGCAGCATCCGAGTCTCAGCTCAGATGATGCAAAGCTGAAAAGGGGGAGATCAGCAGCATCAGGAGGCTAAACGTGTGTCCTGGTCTCCCTGCTCATCCTCCCACGCAGGAATGCTGCTGCCAGAGGAGTCTGCACCAGCCCATGGCTCACAGCCCCACTCATCCCACCCCACAGCCCTGGGAGGGCCCCTCTCGCCTCCCCCCCGGACTCCTGAGCCTGCCAGCGGGGCTGCTCTGCCTGCCACCCCCCTGCTCCAACATACCAGCAATGCTGGGAAAAAGAGCCCTAATTGCTTTTTGTTTTTCTGCTTCTCCCATCATTAAATCCCTTCTTCATCCCTAATAGTTTGGGATTATATGAAGGTTAATATGTTTCAGGTTCCACACAAGTACAGCTAATTAACACACAGTCCCCTCAATTCCCTTTAATGCCTACACATGTAATGCGATCGCTGCAATTACCTGCTTTCCAAAGCCATTACAAACCACAGAAAATTAGCTGGAACAGGTGATAAAAACCTTCTTTTATTGGTTCATAAAAGGAGCTGATCTCCAGGCAGCAGCTCCCCAGCACACAGCTCAAGGGGCCACCACCTTTCCCCGGGCAGCCCAGCCGGGATCGCCCCTGCTCCCAAAGGACCCTCAAACACCATTTACTCCAGCCCTGAGCTTCACCTTCCCTTAGGTGGTTAAGCCCAGACTTGCTGCTGACCACAGCACCAACGGCCAGCCTTGCTTTCCACTGATAAAATGAGTCTGTAATTAAAGCAAAATTCACCCCACTGCTGAGAGTACCCCAGGCAAGGGAGCAGAGCTCTGCTCCCCAGGGACACGCTCACGTACTTGGTCACACAGGGTAAAAGTGGAGCCAAAGCCAGTCCTGGCCCAGGGTCCTTGGGGCTGGCACGTTTGTCACTGTCCTGAAGCAGAGATGAGCCACCATCTCTGGGGATGCACAGCTAAAGCATCCAGGGACAGGGGAAGGGAGAGGGCTGTTCACCATACATCCCAGAGGGAAAAGGGGAGGGAACCTGAAAAAGCAGGAGAGCCCTTATCTGCCTCCCCATCCTCCCAGAGAAGAGCATCCTCCAGAGTTCAGGAGGGACCACAGACAAACCCTCCCTTGGCCCCATCCCGCGCTCTGCCCAAGGAGTTGTGCTATCCCTGCGGCAATCGAAACGCTCGCAGTTAAACTGCTCCACATCTGCTTTCCGGAGCCACAGCAGGAGACACCCAGTGCCGAGGAAAGCAATGAGCTCCCAGCAAATTGCTCCATTGCTCTATTAGCCCTTGTTAAAAACCTGTACCCATCAGGCGAGTTTCAATTTCCAGCTACTGGATCTTGTTGTGCCTGCGCCTGCCAGATGAAAAAGCTCTCCAATAACCAGCATCTCCTCTGCTCCGTTTTTTACACTGCAGCGGGGATACGTGGGCTCTCTCGGGAGCCCGCGGCCCCAGGAAGCACCCGCTGCAGACCCCAGCCAGGCCCATCGCCTGTGCCCAGGGCAAGCTGCAGCCCAGCCGGGCAGGCGACAGTGCAGGGGGAGCAGCGAGCACAGTCCTCTTCTCCCCAGTACTGCAGCTACCAGAACACCCCAGCACCCACGTTCCACGCACCGCACAGAAACCAACCCCCCAGGCTGTTTACAGCAAGCAGATCAGCTCAGCAGGCGCAAGGGACCCCCACCAGCAGGGTGGCAGGACACAGCCCAGGCATCCCCCAGCTTTCCGCAGGGACCCAGCTCCTCCAGCACCAGCCCGGCCACAGCCTTCCCAAGCAAACCCCGCTGCAGGTCATGCCCGATGGACACACTCAGTCCCTGTGCTGGGGGTCCGTGCACCAGCCAGCAGGTCTCCTGAAGGCAGCTGTAAACCTGAGTCTCAGGCTGGCCATTAGCAGATGTTTATCCGGGTCACAGCCACCAGCGCCACACACAGCCCAGCCTGGGGACACCAGGGATGCCATGGTCAGGGTGCAATGCCCGGGCAGGTACTTGGCTTTCAGGAGTCCCGCTTGCCATGCCCCATCCCACGAGCACCAGCCAGCCTCTCCACAACGGCACCTTATCTTCTCAGCATCCTCCCCGAGTGCCCAGAGCACCCTCCAGTGACAGACCCCCTGTGCAAGGGCTTCTTATAAATGTAAATTGGGAACAGCCTCACAGCACAGGAGGAAAATCACTGTAAACAAAATCTCTGTTGCTGTGGAAACCATTAAAAATAGATTCCCCACACTCCCCCTTTTGTGCTGGGTATTATACAGCTGGGTTCCTTCATTCCACATTATTATTACTTTTTAATTATGAATAATTTCCTCCCTTCTATAGGAAGATGGAGTAAAAAACAGAACTTTCCAAACGAGGGGCCTTTAGGATATGTTTCAATATGCAAATGAAGGCAAACATGCATTCTGTAGTGTTTACGCCACAGGGTAAAAATCTCTGTGTTAACCCTTCCCATGCCATGTCCCCCATTTTCTCCCTTCAGCCGGGGAGGCCAGGGTGCCCTCGGTCCCGCCGACAGTTGGCTCAAGGATGAAAGGAAAGAGCAGCAAACACATGGGGAGATGCCCCGTGCCTGGCAAGGGGCTGGGACAGGTTGGGTGCGGTGCCCTCTTGCCAGCCCCGCCGTGCTGGGACACACCGGCCACTGCCCCGCTCACCTGCCCAGTCCTCGGGCACCATGTGGCAGAGATGCTCTTGTGGCAGGGACCAGGGGCAGTCCTCGATGCTTGGAAACATCAAGATTCATGCAAATTCTGCTGTTTCATCTGTAGTGCAGGGCAACCCGTGAGTGCTGGGCGAGCATCGTGAGAGGGGGCACGGTGCCCTATGGGGATGGGGCACAAAGAGTCCCCATCTCACTGAGAGGTGACAGAAGTCCTGCTTAACGCCACTATCCTGTGGCACTTCCCCCAGTACAGGAGCGGAGGAAAGATTTTTAAATGACTTGGGAAAATATGGCACTGGGGAAGATGGTCCCATTCCAGAGTCTGACTCAGTTTCTATTTGCAGCCCTAGTCGGCGGGAGAGGATGCTCCTCCACGGGGAACGCGGTCAGCCACCAGCACCATGCCGGGTGCCAGCTGAGGCCCTGGCAGCCCCACACCACGGGCAGCTCCTGCCCGGGCCTGCCAGCACACGGCCGCCTACGTCCCCAGCACGCGCGGGCCAGGCGGAAGGTTCCCGAGCAGGCTGGCCCCGGCCCATGGCCATCGGTTCTCTGGCTCCGCACAAATTTCACGCTGCCATGGAGGAGCAGATGGATGGCCCTGGGAACCCTCCCAATGCACGCTGAGCGAATGTCCTGCCCGCTCCGAGAACGTGCTGCCCAGCTCCACAGGATCCGATGGCCGAGGTCAGGGCCCCGCGCGTGCCCCGGGGATGCTGCTGAGCATGGGGACACAGGGCTGCCGGACAGACAGCTGTCTGTTTGTCCAGGGTGACCCAGCTCCAGAGAAAGAGCCACACAGGCAACAGCCAATGTTAGATTGGGTTGTCCTTGACACATCAACTGAATTCCCCCAAAAGGTAACGGGGTCTCTCCATACAGGGGGAACACAACTTGCGTGGACTTCAGGGAAGTTTCTGATACCCTGTTACACTGATCTTGTGCACAGAGCACAGCAGCATGGACTAGCCAGAAACATTACAAAAAAACAAGCTGAAAACCACAAACTGGCCTGTCTTTGGAGCGTCCAACTTTGATAATTAAGCACAGAAAGTTGTTTGGTTTCCTGCAGACCCCAAAGTGGGCCAGGGCCAGAGGGGAGGGGGCAGAGGCTGCCTGGCAGCAGAGGAGCTGCATTGGCACGAGCCGAGGAGGTGGCACCCAGGGAAGGAGAGCATTTCTTGTGGATCCCAAGATAAAAACCCTGATGTGCTCCATGGAAAAAGGGCCAAGAACTTGTCAAGATGCACAGAGTGAGCATCACCTGCAGGACATTCAGCACAGCTCTGCCCATCACCAGTTGCACATTAGCTGCAGAGCAGAGTCCGGCTGCAGCTCAGTATCTCCTGTGGCAGCACTGACCCACGGCCACGCACCACACAAGTCCCACAGTCAGCAGAGACCAACCCTTCCTGGCCAGGAGGGACAAGACGACCAATGGCTCCATCCCCACCACCTCCCAGGGGTATTCACAGGCACACTCAGAGCATGAGTGGGCAGCTTGAGATGCCCAAACCAAAACCCCCCCATGAAGCTGCCCTCAGCCAGGGCTTGTCCCCAGCAGAGGCTCCCAGGGTGCACAGCCCTCCTGCCAGCCCCTGGCATCATTCACTTTCTTCTTACCCAACCTGATGGCAACTTTAGCCCACTGCCACTTCCTTCTAGAAATCCCCAGAGAAAACAAGATTCCTTCTCTATAGTGACAAGCTCTCAACTCCCATTTTCAAGTGCTCTAACGCTCCATCTCTCTTGCCATAACCTAAATTTTAACCTACCCCCAAGTATCAACACTGAATGTTATTGCTTATTACAGCTCGGGGCTAGAAGGGCCATTAGACCCGGTGCCCAGGAACACGGTCCTAAGACAGCCGTGCTCTAACCCTGTGTTCATTCGAGCTACGGTATCCCTGCCAGACAGATATCCAGGTTTGATCCAGAGATGTCAAGCGATGGAGAATCCCCCGCAGGCTTAAGCTGTTCCAGTGGTTAATTACCTTCCCTGATAAAAATATGCATTTCTTTTCTAGTCAAAATTTGTCTAGCTCGAGCTTTCAGCGCCTGGATCTTGTTATGCCTTTCCCCTGCTAAATTAGAGCGCTCTGTACCCGCAGAAATCTCTTGATCACAGCCTAAAACAACCTACGTCGCAAAGCCACCTCTTAAACTTCTCTTGGATGAAAAGTTCAACCTACTTAAGCTGCATCTCCTGCAGCAGAGCAGATTTTCCAGACCATGAACCATTTCTGTTGCTCTTTTCAGCACATTTCCCATGTCCCCAGTGTTTTTCCAGCATGGACAGCAGCAGTGGGCCCCACATCCCGATGACGTGGCCGGCACTCCCACCCTTCTCACCTGGGAACTCACCACAGCTACAGGAAGCGTTTCAACTGAGCCATTAGCAGATTGCAGCCACAACCACCCTAATGCAGGGAAGGGATGTCTCACATCCTGCCCTGGTGCTGGGGAGGGGGTTGGAAGGCAGCACCCGCCTCCACTCTCCTCCTGCCAGCTCAGTTTCTGAGCAGGATGGTCCCCAAGCCCCTCTGCTCAGCCAGTGACCTGCGCCCTGGCCAAGGGGACAGATGAAGCCGTCCCAGTGCCGCTTCCTCCAGGCTCAGCGGGTCCAAGGCACAGGATTGTCACTGTCACTCCGGGCAGAGGAAACGGCCCCTCTGGGAGCAAAGCTCCAAGTGCCTTAAAAACACCTTGGGAGCTCACCTGGGCTCGGCAACCAGAACTGGGAGACCCAAGGCAGGTCTCCTGCACAGCACCCAGAGCCCGGGGGCACCCATCTTTCTGCCAGCCCTCCTGGTGCCACCCATGGTGATGCCTACCTGAAAGGCCACCAAGCAGGGCTCAGCCCCTGCTCCCCACCCTGCCAGCACCACCCAAGCCCCCGGCTGACCCAGATGCACCCCACACCACAAGGCTGCAGGAGGGCAGGAGCCAGAGGAAGGCAGGTTATCGAGGCACAAACTTCAGCCTGCTGACCCACGCCACGAGCAGCCCAGCAAAGCAGGAGGACAGGGGGGACCAGCATCTGCAAACACCCTCATCAGGTAAAACAAACCAGCACAGTCCCTGGACCAGAGCAGAGAGAGGAGATAAGCCAGCAGATCACTGGATACTCACAGCTTGCTTGGCTCCTGGCAGCACATCCACTCATCAGAGCAGCCACGCAAGAGGGAGGGAAGGTCTGTGCAGGGGACGCAGCGACGCAGAGAGACCCCCCCCAAACCCTCCTTGGCTCCAGCAGCCGCCCTCCCCACCGGTGCAGAGGGCTGGGGAGCAGCCCGGGGAGACAGAACTTTCTGTGCTCTCCGTCAGGCGAGGTCCTGCTCCAGCCACAACTCCATCCTTATTTAATTCACAGCAATTATACTCACATTCTGCTAGACAAATAGATTTTACAAGCCCTCAGTTAAATGTGGATAATTACGGCTGCCTGCACCAGGGGACAGCCCTGCCCGGGCTCGGGAGGAAGAATCACATCCCGATTCCACTAATGCTGTAAATTAGCAAGGAGCATCCCAGTGGCAGCAGAGTAATTACCAGCTCCTGCATCCCCCCTTCCTGTGGGCTGCTGCTCCCCCCACCCAGCACCGTCCTCCCTCGCAGTACGTGTGTGTTTTCAGGCATATGCTGCTGTTAATGGGGCTTCTGTCACTTCAGCTGCTGGCAGAGATTATTTTATCTCGGGAACCCTCTCCCCGTGCCAGAGCTCAGGCTTTCGGCTCTAAATCATCCACGGGGAACTCACAGGTGCAGGGGAACACAAGACGAAAGCATCAACTTTTTGGTTGTGCTGGGCAGCACCTGCTACAAATGCTTCAACAGCAACATGCTGGGGGGGACCTGGTGGGACAAGTCTCCAGCAGACCCCCAGGAATGTGCCCAAGCCCAGCAGGGACAGAGGGGACACTGGGGATCCAAGAAGGAAGGAGGGAGAGGGCACAACCACCCAGACAACAGCAGAGAAGAACATTTGGTCCCCAACTAGCACTGGAGGTGATGAAGGACCCTCAGGGCAGGGGATGGGTTCCTGCTTCACCAGGAGGTGGTGTTTGCTACACCCAAGTAGCAAACACCAACTACAGCACATGGTCTACAGAAGGACATTCCATCTGACCTCTTTAACAGGCAGGGGAACCAAGGCAGAAAGGAAACAGAAAAAAAGCCATTGAGAGACAAAAAACAAGTACAAAATCCCCCGTGACCCCACTAACCTCCAGCTCCTCTCGTGCTGCGCTCACCAGCTGGAAACAAAGCTCCTGCAAACACCACCCCCCCTTCTGAGGGGGCTCTTATAGGGCAGCAGCATCGCTCCCCACCCAAGCCCTCATGGCTCCAACCGCCCGCAGCTGTGGTCAGTGAAGGAGAAAACCTTCTGCAGGAACCCAGGGAAGACCCATCTCAGGCAGCTGCCCGGTTTCCCAGCTGGTGCTGCCAGAGATGATCCCATGGTCCCAAGACCCCGGGCAGAGCCACCTCTCGCCAGCCTCTCCGGGCAGCCAGCTCAGCTGCACCAGACCCCCTCAGCCAGCACCAGCGACACTCGGGGCCACGGGCAATTTGTGATGGTTTATTATGGTATCACCAGATGACAGGAGGAGGACCATGGGGCTCGGGGCCGTCCTGCCCTGGAGATGCTGGGGAAAGTGGAGTCACCTCCACAGCCCCAGTTCTGCGGGGAACCAGCTCAACCCCACTGAACCTCATAAGGTCCCAGCTCAAGCTCTTCTTCTGGTGCCTGAAGACAGACCAGGCGGCAGCTCTGCGGCCCCTCGGACAGCTCCAAACCCAGGGCGCAGGGGGACAGATTCAGCATCTCTCCACTGCTCCCCAACTCGTCAGACCTCCTCAGTACTTGGGCACTTGCTAAGATGCTTCAGAGCCTGTGTGTGAGCAGGGCTTCGGCTGGGGTGCCTGGGGGAACACAGTGCACTTCATTAAAATAATTAGCTTAACGTAGATGGGAAGAGGAGAGCAGAGAGGCAACGGTGAGCGACATTCCCTGGGTTCAGCTCCGGCTGCCAGAGCCCATGTGGGAGATGGGACCTGATGGCACTGCGATGGACGAGCGTGCAAAAGTGGATTCACCCAGCACAGCAGGCGTGCATCCTCCCCTCACGCCGTAGTTCTCTTCACAGCCTGCTCCCAGTCTCCGCTGTGGATCCAGGCAATGAAGCTGGGAATATTCCCACTCTGGCAGCACCGTTGGGTGGCACCGATGGCAGCTACGGAGCACCAGGAGCAGCTCGTGGTTACACTCCAGCCCCCAGCCCCAGCAGCACTGCGAGCTCTGCCTGGCACTGCCATTGTGTGCCGGAGCACGGCCGACACTCCTGTGCCCGGGCACCGGGCTGGCACCCCGGGGAGCAGGGGGCACGGCTCCATGGCTGGCACAGCGGCCCTTAGCATACGGAGGCTCTGCAAGGCTCCTGCCAGGGAAAGCTCGTGCACTTTACCACTGCTGAGAAGCTTCTGTGCTCCCAAAATACCATCTTCCCCTGGGCAACTTCATATGCGAGTCTTGGGACTTGCCAGAGCATTAAACTGACATCTAGGTCAGAGTAAGGAATAGCTCAACGCCTCCAGGAAAAAGGGTTTTCCTTTCACATCCCAGTGCCTCCTCAGCAGCCCCATACCCAGAGCAGGAGCAAGCACTTAACATGGGTGACCACTTCAACCGAGCGTGAAGCAGGCTGCGGGGGTGGAAAAGGGATTAAAAAATTTTCTGAGCCCTGGTCTAGAGATAAGCTGCCATTTCTGGAGTCCTCTCGGCTCTTTATGGTCCCCGCAGCAGCACCTCTGCAGCAAAGGGCACACGCAGAATTTAAACCTCCGGGAGCCTGGCTGGACACGGACAGACCGCCGGGACTGGGACCGGGGCCAGGGCCAGCAAACTGATTCTCACCATATTTTACATGGCAAATGCCATGTCTAAGAACCGGTGCTGCACATGGAAGGTACGTCCTGGCCGGGGATACCTGTGGCCTTGGCGGTAACGAGCCTCCCCTGCTTCGCTGTGCCAGCTCCAGCCCTGCCCGCAGCTCCCTGCACGCTGGGTTAATTTAGTTTACGGGGCTCCTGGCAGGGGTACAGAGGAGGGATGCATCCCCTCCAGCAGCACGGACCACACAGCACGTGGCACAGTTGAGGGTGTGGGGAAGGAGACCCTGCCCTGTTATTTTAACACCATCATGCATGTTCTACAAGAACGAGGGATGAGGAGGCAGGAGTTTGCCTGACGAAGTGTCTCAGCGGCTGCACAGCAGGAGCAGGCCATGATAGATCATCGGAATATGACCAGGAGAAGGGTGAGACAAGCAATCGGAGAGACCGACTGTAAATCTCGGTGCTGATGGGGCTGGAGATGAGCTGGCTGGCTTTCGGAGGGGGACAGAGCAGTGCAGAGAAGAGGGTGATAACAAGAGCCATGAGTGGTGCCGGATCCTGCGTCCTGGCTGATGCAGGGGCCTCGCTGTCAGGGAGACAAAGTGGAACCACTCAAGTGCATCATTGATTTTTAATAAAAGCAGGTAACTCTCTGGAAATCCAGCCCTCAGCCCCGTTTTCTCCTCCCTGGCCACCCCACCTCGCCCAGCCCCAGCTCGCTCTCCCCGACAGCATCGCCCTGGGCCGGGAACTCAGCTCAGCCCCCGCTCCGGTGGGATTGCCTGACACAGGGCTGCTGCTGAGCCCTGATCGATGGCTGCAGGACCCGGAGCTGGCACTGCCCGCAGCGGTGGGAGCTGCTGGACGGGTTCCCCGTGCCATCACTTTGCCAGAGACGGGTGCCTGGCAGTGATGGGTGCTCCACCACAGCGACCGAACCCAGCAGTGGGGCCCTCATTACACACTGACAGTTGCACTTGTGAGGAGAAACGGGCAGATGTGGGGAAGCCCTGGCAGCACGACGAGCAGAGGGGACAGGCTGGTCCATGTGTCAGGGACAGGAGCCGCGGGAAGCCGGGCTGGCAGGAAGGCTCGGGCGTACGGCAGCACGGGCACCTCTCCCCAGCGTGTCACCATGATTGAGTGCAGGATGCAGGCACCGTAATGGTTTCATCAACTTAGCTACTTTTTATGAGAAATTTGTTCCAATACCTTCCCTTTCCCGGCTGCTGTCACCTTAACAGATGCCAGACCAGAAAGAATAATAATCCTGGCAGGAAACTTTGAACTGGAGCGAGTGGCTTCCCAGGAAGGTGGGAGAAAACTCATTTTTGCAAGTGCCCAGGACCACTCAGAGCTGCCCCAGCCTGACACTGCCAGTGTTGACAGATTCACTTGTGCCCTCCTCCTCCTCCCTGGGGGAAGGTGCCCCATGCAGATGTGCTGCAGTGCTGGTGAAACCCAGCCTTGGACAGCAGGAGCCCCATCCATCCCGCTCCCTGCCTGCTGAACCAATTCTCCACCCCAGTGAAGCCCTAAAATGTACCTCATCCCTCCCTGACACAATTCCTGCCCCTATTTCTGTCCTTCTCACCCTCCCCTGCCGCTCTACCTGCTCCCCCAGCCCCGGGCACTGCCAAACACTGGCAAAGCCCCCGACCCCCCACTCCCCCCGCCCACACTCTGCTCAGATGCCGAGCTGTGCCCCCAGCACCCTGCCACTCTCCCCTTCCACCCACAGCCTCCAATCCCAGTTAACATCCTCCTTCCCAATTAACCCCAGTGCCTGCTGCAGCCTTCTGCCTGCCCCAGCCAGGTGACAGCCCAGTGCAGCCCACGCTGGCTGAGGGCCTCGGGAGATGCTCACGGAACCCTGGTGAGGTTTGAGCAGCGACAAACCATATTATGGGTTAGCCAGAGCCACAGGCTCCCCCATCCAGCTATGCCCGAAGCTCTGCCAGGAGTGGGCACTGGGGCTGCTCGCCCAGCACCGGCAGCCCCACGGTGATGGACGGCAGAGCTGCAGTGCACATAGAGCGGGAATGCCTGGGCCAGCCAGCTCTCCGGCACCTTTCCTGCCTTCCTGCCGCTCTGCCAAGGCTACGCTGGGCACAGGGGACCCATGACACCCTTTGGCACCTCTAATCATCCATACATTACTACCATGCTTGCAGACAGCGACCAGCCACGTTCGGGTCTGCTGGCTCGCACGCAGCTGAGCGGAGCCATCGCCGTGCCGCTATCCCGCGTTTCTCCACCGTGGTGTTTAGAGGACTTCTCCTCCCTTTGGGAAATGAAAAACTAAGAAGCTTCATCAATCTAATCAAGGGGGCAGAGATCCTTTGCCCAGCAGGCCAGGCCAAACGTTTGGCGCTCGGTAACAAACCACAGCCAAGTGCAAACCGTGGCCCCGTCTCGTGGCCCGAGCTCCCACCTGCCTGGGCAGCCGAGCAGAGGCTCCTGCAGCTCCTGCAAGCTGCAGACGGGTACAAGCGGGCTCAGCAATTGCTGTCCCTTTCAATGCATGTGCCAGTGTAACAAGCAGCCCGGCACCGCATCCCCCAGCCAGGCAGGAGCCACATCAGCCCACAAAAACCAGCTACGGGGGCTGTGAGGACCCAGAGGGGCAAAGAGCCTGCACCAGCAGAACACGCACAAACATGGCAGAAGGGAAAAAGACAGATTTTTATCGTGCCACCCAAGGTGGGGCCCAGCCAGGCTGCCATCGCTTCCCCGGCTCAGCGCAGCATCCCGCTCCGCAAGCATGGCTCAGTAGCACGGTCACCTCCTGCCACTCTGCTCAGTGGGGCCAAGGACACCCCAGCCCGTGCCGGGGGCTCCCATCCCCGATCCGAGTCCCTGGGCATCGCCAGCAGCCGGCACGGGCACGGGAAGCAGGACAGGAGAGGAACCAGGGCAGCTTCCCCTGAGCGTGGCAAAGCCTGGGAGCCAATCTGGGGATTCCCGAGGCTGCGAGTGCCAGCCCTGCCCTGGTGCCTGCGAGGAGCTGCTGCTCTCCGATGAGTCATCGCTGGAAGACAGATTCTATTTAAAGGACGTTATTCGTAGAAAATTGAGTTTTAATAACAGGGCATCAAACGAGGAGAAAATACCAAACTTCCAAGCAGAGCTAAGTTTCCGTATGTTAATTTATACAGCACATTCACCGCTGGAAGGGATAAAAATCTGGCAGAGAGCTCCTCTCTCTGACAGAGCAGCGAAGAGCTCTCTCCTGCTCCCTGCTCCTGCTGCGCTGGAGCATCTCCTGGCCACGGAGGGCAAGAGTCAACGCTGGCCACCCTGGCCACGGCTCCTGTGAAGGCTTTGGGCTGCGAGCTGCCGCTGCCGCGCTCCCAGGAGCCTTCAGGCTCGGTTTAGGCTGCTGGTGGGAGGGCAGGAGGAGACAGCGCTGAGCTCGCTTTAAAAATAGATCAAACCCTCTGCTACGGAGCCATTTTATTAGAGCAGCAGAAGCTGGCGGGCTGGTGACACCTATGTGAACGCTCGGCTAAGTTTTCCCAGATGAATCTGAAAAGCAGGCGAGGGGAAGAACGCCAGACACAGCAAAGCAGACTTGTTTTCCAACAAAAAAAAAGAGAAGCGGGGAGAAGCCCGCCCGCACTCGCAGCCCCTCGCCCCATCCTAGCCACGTCTCCCCAGCAGCACTAGGACCAGCCCTGGGACCAGCCCTGCAGTGAGCTCGGAGCTCGCCCGCACCATGGTGAGGCTTTGGCTCGTCCCAAAGCTGCCCTCTGCCCACCAGCTCTGCTGCCCACCAGCTCCTCTGCCCTCTGCCCACCAGCTCTGCTGCCCACCAGCTCCTCTGCCCTCTGCCTACCAGCTCCTCTGCCCGCCAGCTCCCGTGCCCCACCTCGCCACGTACCATGCCCAGCTCCATCCAGGGCCAACATCTCGTTTAAAGGGGAGAGCGAAGTCCCTGCAGGTTTCCCGGTGCTGCAGCAGCCGAGCCTCACCCTGCCCAGTCCTGCTGCCCCGGAGCCTTTCCCAGGCCAATCCCAAACCCTGGCAGCACCACAGGGCAGCCACGGCTCAGGGACGCTGCCAGGTCCCAAACCTGGCAGGAACAGGGACAAACGAAGCAAATCAAATCCCAAGGCTCTGAACTTGCACCGGAGCTCCCCAGTTTGCCAGGGTGCTGGATGTGGCCATGGGAACCATGAGGTCCTGGAGTGCAGACCCAGCCCAGTCCCCAGCCCCAGCCCCTGGGCTGCTGCAGCCAGAGCAGCACCTGGCGATGGCAGCTGATAAACCTCTCTCCAGCCTGGCCCCGAGTCAATCCATCACCTGATTTATCTGACTGCTTGCGGCCTCTCCTCCCCTGCCAGCCACGGCTCTGCTCCGAGGGGGAAACGACTGGGCCAGGGTCCAACTCTGGCAGAATTTAAAAAGTAATCAGTAACAGAGGTCACCTTTCCCCGGGTGCAGCTCGCTCCGTGCTCACTGCCATGAGTGCTGAGTATGGATGAGGAGAAGCTGAGAGGAGATTGTGCCGGCTGCCGGTCAGGAGTGATGGAGGACTAACGCAGAGGCTCATCCCTGCCTGGACGGCTTCACTGCTGACCAGTGAAAACACCGGCCTGGTGTCCAGGGATGTGGTGGGCTACGTGGGGACGGAAAGTAGAGATGGAGATGGGGGGAACAGAGCCTGAATCCTGAGCAGGTCGGCCTGCTGGAAAATTGCCAGCCCCTGTCAGCCCCCAGGGGTGCAGGGCTGCTGTCCATCCCATCAGACACACCAGGAATCTCCAGGGACCCAGGCCTCTGCTGCCCCTCTTATCACCATGCCAGCAATAGCAGGCACAGCTCTGCCCGGCTCCCAGCGATGCCCTCGCCAGCACTGTGCCCCCAGAGGCTGCCCAGGATGAGGGTCCCACGACTCAGTGGGGCTGAGGGGTCCAGCTGCAGCTGGGCAAGGCAGAGGGAAAGCCCAGCACCGAACTGGAGGATCCAGCTCGCCTGCTGCCCCCGAGCCCAGTAAAGCCTTTCTGAGCCACAGCAGCCGAGTGCCAAGGACGGGATTTACTTCAGCAGGGCCCCGCGGCTCACAGCATCCAGTCCCGGCTCCCAGTATTCCCCCTGGTGCACACTACAACTGACTCATATTTTTAAAAGGAAAACTGGGAGGGAGATGGGGGAAAAAAAAAAAAAATACAGAAATGCCTCAGAATCAAACATCGGCGAACGCGTGGGAGCTCTCTGGAGAGGAGGAAAGCGCTTTCTATATAATTCACCTTTTGTCATCTAATCACCACCCCTCTTGCTGCCGGCAGCCGAGCGGCACGGCCGGTAACAGGAAAGCCCCGCGGGGCCCGGGGAACGCTCGCTCCTGCCCTGGACACCGAGCTGCAACAGAAAACTTCCATCCCCTGGCCCCGTTTGCCAAGGAGAGGAGCTGATTTCCTCTCCTCCGAAGCAGCTTACAAAGCAGCTGGCAGAACGCCAGGGTCTTTTTAGAGAAATGTTAATGATGCCCAGGGAAGAGCTAATCATGTGTCATGGAAACAACTTTGTGCCAGTCAAAGTGCCGCACGGCCCCAGCCCCGCACGGGGCAGCTGCGGGTCACGGTGGCTGCTGGTGAGGGCAGGACCAGGGCTCCTCTCCATGCCGGCACCGTGGGTATGCCGTGGGTCGGCCGCTGGTGTCCGGCCATGGCCCTGAGCAGAGGTTTAGCACCTGCAGCTCCCAGGGATTGCAAGTGGTGATGGTGGCAGATCCCTCCTGGCCCCACCAGACCAAGGTGAGAGCATCATCTACCACCAGACTGTCTTGGCTGGTGGGTCATTTTGGAGTCTCCTTCTCTGGAGAGATTCCAAAGGCACCTGGACACGATCCTGGGCACCCTGCTCTGGGTGACCTGCTGGAGCAGGGGGGTTGGACAAGATGATTTCCAGAGGTCCCTTCCAACCCCTACCAGTCTGTGATTCTGGGCCAGGCAGCAGCTGCCTCCTCCCTGGGAATATCACCCAAATTACAGTATTGCAGCGAGCAGACAGAACAGGGGAGCAGGATGGTGGGTAACAGAAACAGCCGGGACACTGGAGGAGCAAAGGAATCAGTGGGGAACGTCAAGCGCTGGTGAGGAGGGAAGGGGCAAGAGCCAGGAGGAGCCATCCCCTGCCTGCACCAGTGACCAGCACCTCTGCCCGGCCGTGGCACCCAGCACCTCCAGCCTTGCCGGCTCCCCAAAGCCTGGCATCGCCTTTGCCCGTGCCGCCCTGGCACACCCCGGGAGCAGAGCCCCCACCAGCCACACTGTCCAGGACGGTCTCGTCATCAGGCACAGTTTGAGGGAAAAAACCTCATATTTTGCAACCCCCATCTCTGGATTTTCCAGCATTTTGCATCCATTTGTCTTTTAGCTTCTCCCCTGACGGGTGCACAACTTCCTGTGGGAATCTTTCCATGCCTTTATGGCAGTTTGCAGCTCACAAGCAAGGGCATTGCCGGCACCTCCCGGACACAACCCGGCATGGCGTGGGGCTCCCACGGCCCGTCTCCTGCCCTGAAGGGCCCAGCACAGCCCCGGGACAGGAGCGATGGCTGCAGAGACCAACCTGGGCTCGGGTGGCCACGTGTTGAGTTGGTCTAAATAACACAATAGCAAACAAAAATCTACCTGTTTGTTAGGGCTGGCTCCAGGAGCAAAGACAAGCAGAGCTAAGAGGCTGCAGCCTTCAGCTGCAAGGCCAGCAGAGCTTTATTTAATGCAGAAGGAGTAAATAAAGTCCTTAGAAAGAAGAGGAAAGCTCCCTGGGAGCAGACCCAGAACAGAGCGGATAAATAATGGAGCCGGCAGGACCTGAGCCGAGCGAAGGGAGCTGCAAGGGACGGGGGGAGGCAGCAGCTCAGGGCCGAGCCGGGACTGCCGGGGGCTGCCTGAGATGCTGTGGCAAAACAGTGAAAGGTTCATTAGTTATGTAAATAAAAAGATAATACAGAAAAAAGTGAGGCTGCTGCACAGCATGGATGAGTAGAGATAAAACTAACCTAGGTGTTGCCTGAGAACTGATGGAACAATTAGCTTCGGCTTTCAGGGGGGATGCGATTAACACGCTGTTGTCCGCGGGCTGCTTCACGGAATGGAGGAGCAGGAACTGGAGCTACAGCCTCCAAAGCAGAAGCAAAGTTCCAAACAGCCAATGAGTTCTAACCAGAGGAACGAGGAAATCTCTATCCCAGAAACCCCCCAGAACTGGCCCGACCCACACCCAGCCGCAGACGTGTCAAGCTGCAACGGGCCATGGCACGGAGCCAGGAAAAGAGCCAGGGCAGGGAGAGACCCC
>VZZY01022532.1:97882-147708 GCA_013400335.1 Eurystomus gularis
CCCAGACCCCCCCAGACCTCCCCAACACACGCAACGAAGCTCAATGAAAAGCAAGTTGGAAACGCACGACAGACGGGTGAGATGGAACGTGGCCTTACCACAGGCAGCTCATGCCAGAGCACGTCGGTGTCGTC
This sequence comes from Eurystomus gularis, assembly GCA_013400335.1. Classification (NCBI taxonomy): domain Eukaryota; kingdom Metazoa; phylum Chordata; class Aves; order Coraciiformes; family Coraciidae; genus Eurystomus; species Eurystomus gularis. The sequence continues at coordinate 98,017 of VZZY01022532.1, forward strand.
CTTCAGACCAGGGGAGCGCGAGCGGCCGGGCCAGCGGCTCCCCGGCGAGACGGGCTGGCGAGGGCCAGGGGGGCATGTGCCGGGCAGGGGGGAGGCCACGGCCCCGGGGGGGGCTGCCCGACCTCGAGACCAGAGGGACTAAACGGCACAAAGTTCAAAACGCTGAACGCATGGACGACGCGAGAACGGCTGCTCTAACCTGGAAAAACACACAGAAACATCGAGGTATATTACTCAGTTACAAGCTGACTATGAGTCACCAGTTCCAGCATCTGCGAAAAAAGCAAGAGTGTTTCTAGGCTGCCTGGCAAAGAGGTTTCCAGGAGAAAGCCGGCAGCAGCCACGCTCTGCTCTGCTGGGCCGGATCCGGAGCGCTGGAGCACCACGTGTGAGGGGCTGGGGTGGAGCAGCAGGGCAGGGGATGGAGAGATGCTCCGGCGAGTGGGCAGCAGGACAGAAGGACAGAGGAGCTGTCCAAGCTCAGCCACGGCTTCTTCCTATAAACCTGCGGGAGCAGGAGCTGGGGAGGGAGAGGAGCTGCTCAGGCTAAAGGACAATGTTGGCACAAGTATAAATGGGTGTGAAGGGCTGCAAATAAAGGGAGGAGGGAAGGAAACTGGGAGGTTTCTGTGCGTGGGCAGGGACAGGCACCAGCCGGGGGCTTGATGGGGCGAGGAGCAGGACTGGGACCATCCAGACAGCAGGGACCAGGCTGGGGGGTCTGGGCCTCTTCCCAAAACATGCCTTTAAACCAGAATGTTTCGCCGATGCCAAGTGATGCCAAGCAATGCCCGCAGCCAAGCAGCCTTGTCCTTGCCAGGCAGTGACCAGCGGATAGAGGACGGTGGGTTCACCCCAGACACCCCCCAGACGATGCCGCCACCGTGCCGGAGCCCTTCCCACCGGGGCCCTGGCACACCGCGGGCCAGGCGCCTGGGTCCACGCGCTGTCCAGATTGCTTCCCTAACTCTGCACAGAAATCCAGGCTGCTAATCAGATGGAAAGTCTCCATCCCATAATAAACAGAGTGTACTATTTATAAACCTGAAAACGTCTTTATTATTATTATTTTTCCCCAGAAATAAAAAAAAAAAAAAGAACCCTTGCACAATACTGTTAAATACACCCCACCAAGGACTCGCAGGTCTGCGGCGCTGGTCCTGCTTCCCCAGGCAGTGCCCAGTGGAACAGATGGCAGCGTGGGCGTTAGGTACCAGCCTCCTGGCAATCTGAACATCTGTTACCGTTAGAAANCGGAGCCAGGAGAAGAGCCGGGGCAGGGAGAGACCCCCCCAGACCCCCCCAGACCTCCCCAACACACGCAACGAAGCTCAATGAAAAGCAAGTTGGAAACGCACGACAGACGGGTGAGATGGAACGTGGCCTTACCACAGGCAGCTCATGCCAGAGCACGTCGGTGTCGTCCTTCAGACCAGGGGAGCGCGAGCGGCCGGGCCAGCGGCTCCCCGGCGAGACGGGCTGGCGAGGGCCAGGGGGGCATGTGCCGGGCAGGGGGGAGGCCACGGCCCCGGGGGGGGCTGCCCGACCTCGAGACCAGAGGGACTAAACGGCACAAAGTTCAAAACGCTGAACGCATGGACGACGCGAGAACGGCTGCTCTAACCTGGAAAAACACACAGAAACATCGAGGTATATTACTCAGTTACAAGCTGACTATGAGTCACCAGCTCCAGCATCTGCGAAAAAAGCAAGAGTGTTTCTAGGCTGCCTGGCAAAGAGGTTTCCAGGAGAAAGCCGGCAGCAGCCACGCTCTGCTCTGCTGGGCCGGATCCGGAGCGCTGGAGCACCACGTATGAGGGGCTGGGGTGGAGCAGCAGGGCAGGGGATGGAGAGATGCTCCGGCGAGTGGGCAGCAGGACAGAAGGACAGAGGAGCTGTCCAAGCTCAGCCACGGCTTCTTCCTATAAACCTGCGGGAGCAGGAGCTGGGGAGGGAGAGGAGCTGCTCAGGCTAAAGGACAATGTTGGCACAAGTATAAATGGGTGTGAAGGGCTGCAAATAAAGGGAGGAGGGAAGGAAACTGGGAGGTTTCTGTGCGTGGGCAGGGACAGGCACCAGCCGGGGGCTTGATGGGGCAAGGAGCAGGACTGGGACCATCCAGACAGCAGGGACCAGGCTGGGGGGTCTGGGCCTCTTCCCAAAACATGCCTTTAAACCAGAATGTTTCGCCGATGCCAAGTGATGCCAAGCAATGCCCGCAGCCAAGCAGCCTTGTCCTCGCCAGGCAGTGACCAGCGGATAGAGGACGGTGGGTTCACCCCAGACACCCCCCAGACGATGCCGCCACCGTGCCGGAGCCCTTCCCACCGGGGCCCTGGCACACCGCGGGCCAGGCGCCTGGGTCCACGCGCTGTCCAGATTGCTTCCCTAACTCTGCACAGAAATCCAGGCTGCTAATCAGATGGAAAGTCTCCATCCCATAATAAACAGAGTGTACTATTTATAAACCTGAAAACGTCTTTATTATTATTATTTTTCCCCAGAAATAAAAAAAAAAAAAAGAACCCTTGCACAATACTGTTAAATACACCCCACCAAGGACTCGCAGGTCTGCGGCGCTGGTCCTGCTTCCCCAGGCAGTGCCCAGTGGAACAGATGGCAGCGTGGGCGTTAGGTACCAGCCTCCTGGCAATCTGAACATCTGTTACCGTTAGAAAATGCTAATTGCCATCAATCAGGACAGCACCTACCCACATTTACATGCAAGCACAAAAAAATTACGTCTAAATTTCTCCGAGTACAACACTTGCTGCATGTTAAGTAACCGGAGCTGCTCAGATGCTGCAAGGCAGCCTGGCACCGGCGGCTGCGGGCGACGCACCACATCTGAGCACCGGCAGCACCCGGCCCTCCCGGCAGCGCCAGGGGCATGGATCCGGCAGCGCCCGTCCCTTCCTCCCACCCGGCCCCATCTCCCACCGCAGCCACCGCTGTCTCCACAGGAGCTCTGCCCGGGAGCGCGGCCGCCCACACCGGGCACCCTGGGGGGGACAGTGCCCAGCCCCTCGCGCATCCTTCTGCGCGATGCTCCCGCCTCACCCGGACACTCCAAACACGGCGGGAGCACCTTGCCCCCAGCTCGCTCCCTCCAGAGCAGCTTTGGCCCCTGCACACCCTCTGCCCTGCTGCATTCCCGCAGCTCAGAGAGGCTGCCTGGCAGGAGCTGTCTGCTCCACAACAGCCCCCGGGTGGGGGCCAGCAGCTGGACACCTGGACCACTGGAATCCAGCTGGGAATTGCCCAGCCCCAGCTGCTCCTTGTGCTCCATCCTATGGGAACATGAGACACTCTCCATCCCCAGATGGGAAAAGAAACAGCCCCGCTGTGGTTTGTCAGATTATGTTACAGGGAAAGGTCTGGAGAAGCCCACGCTGGTATCACCATGAGCGACCTCCTCCTAAGGGACACAGGCTCAGCCCCCTCCCTGCCCAAAGCCCGGCAGCCCCTGGGCTCCACGGGAAGAGCCGATCTGGGACAGCACTTGGAGCATCATCCCTTGGAGGCGAAGGGAGGCACTGGCCACCAAAGCAAGATGGTTTTGAAGAAGCAGAGGCACTGATCTTGGATGGCAACCACGGATACAAAGTTGAGGCAGAGAAGCACAAAAACAAGAAGCCTGGAGCACAGCGATCCCCGGGACACAGCTCCCTGCACAGCAGAGCCGGGGATGCTTTGGGAGCCGGAGCCAGAGTTCCTCACCCAAAGGTGCTGCCGGGGCCTCGCCCGCCGCCCTCCAGAGAGCTGAGCCTGGATGCAAATGATGCTCCGGGCTGGAGACAAGATCTCCTCGTTCCTTCCTCAACTGAGGACACCTCTTGGGGCTGCAGCCTTCACATCGGTTGTTGCAAGGGTGTTGAAGGAGCGCATGGAGGCACACCCAGGAGTGACTCAGGGACTCATGGAATCATTTGGGTTGGAAGAGACCTTTAAGATCACTGAGTCTGACCGTTCCCCCAGCGCTGCCAGGGCACCATGAACCATGTCCCTCAGCACCACATCTCCACATCTGACCGCCGGTGCCGCTGCCTTGGCTCCTGGAGAAAGCTCAGGCCCTTCCCAAAGAAGAGCAAGAGGAGCGAGGAGGAGCGATCTCGCTGCCGAGGAGAAGGAGACGGGGGCACAGGATGGAGGAGCTGTCAGGGAGTGTCAGAAAAGCCTCACCAGACACGTCGCACTCTTCCCACGGCCAAGGGGAGCGGGGGATCGCGGTGCACATTTAATTTCCTCACAGCCATTACACCACGGTTGCCGGGCTTTGGCTCCATCCCCTGGTTCACCCCACACCCCTCCCCAGCCCTGGCTCCCTGACAAACTCCCACCGGCGCGAGCAGGTTGCAGCACCGCTGCTCGCTTCCCGCGGCTCCCACCATTACTCAGCAGCCGAGGGAATCGCTCAGAGCTACAAGGTCACTCAAAAACACCATCTGTCCAAGAACCGCTCCTCGCCCTGGGGAAAGCAGGAGAGAGATTATTCCGACACGCCAAAGGTCACCACCCTCCCCTTGGCCGCCCCGGCCGCACGCCAGCATCTCGGCCCCGGCTGCAGCGAGGAGGGTACGGCAGCATCCCCCCCAGGGAGACCCCCACCCTGCACACCGGCACGGCAGCCCTGGGCGAGCAGCATCCACATCGTGAGGCACCCAAAGCCTCCAGGAGCAGACAAGAAAACCTTCCAAAGCGCCCAGCCACAGGGCAAGGGGTTTGGTGCCACGGAGCATGGTGAGACCATGGCTATAAAAATGGCCATTCCAGGCAGGCAAATGTGCCAAGGCTGCCAAGGTATAACTCACTTGCCCAAGCAAGGAGCTGGCTGTGGGTGGCTGCCCGGGCAGCGGGCAGGCAAGGGGGAGTGTGCCCGGCAAGTGGCATGGGCACAGTGCCCAGCTAGCCCTGCCCAGGGCACTGGTGGGTGCAATGGTGGCTGCAACAGTGGGTGCAGTGGTGGGAGTGTGACCTACCTTGCATGGGGGTGACCTACCTTGTGTGGAGCACCATGACAGCCCACAGGAACTGCTCACTCCAGGCCCCCTCCCTCCAGCATCACCCAGGGACTATTTCTGGGCAGCTGAAGTCATTTGCACTTGGGCTCTGAAGTCACGTTCGTCTCTGCTTGTGCTACTTCTGCACTTCAAAGCATCCCAACGCGGGCACTCTCTTTCCCAGGGTGGTTGACCCCACACGCTGTGTCCCAGTCCTTGCGCTGCTCGCAGCCCGGCGCTTTCCCAGCCCCGCTTTCTCGCCAGGAAAGACACGGCGCGGCACGGCGCTGCCAACGACGGCTGGGTGCCGAGCGGAGGGACTCTGACTCACGCCCAGCCCAGCCAATAAATAAATATTTGACTTGAGTTCATTGGCAACCTCAGTAACAGGGAGCATGTCCACGGCACTCAAGTGGTGCTCGGGGGCGGCTCCCCCAGCAGTGAGCATCCCAGTGCCTGTTTCCCGTGTTGACCCCAATCCCCCTCGGCTCGACCCACCTCGGCAAGGCTCCCGCCGCGGTGCTGGCGGCAGAGGTGGGCACTGCCCCTGGGATGCACCGCGGCAGGGTCACCCGCCAGCTGCCCGCACCTTGGTGGCCCCGGGGACCCTGCGCCAGCCCCGGTGCCCACGGCTGGTGCTCGAGGTCCCGCAGCAAGCCCCGCTGTGCACAAGATCCCTTCCATATGGGAGCAGCCAGCAGAGCTGCCAGCTCCCAGCTCCGGCGCTTGCCGCTACATCTGGAAACTCTTCTCACCCTTAATTGTTCTTAATGCTTTAACACGCAGAGTGACTAATAAGACACTAATTGGGCGGTGTTAGCAGCGAGAGACGGAGCGGGGAGCGCGGCTGGCAGTGCCCTCGGTGCCGAGCTCAGCTGCTGGTGTTCTGCGAGTGCCACAAATCACTCCAAACCCAGCGCTTTTCCCTTCCCGGCCTTTCCCAGAGCGGCAGGAAACCCGCCTCCAGCAGCGGGCACAGCAAAGAGCCGAGATTTCTGCTCTGCCTCACGGCCACCCTGGGAACGGGGAAGAGAGGACACAAGGTCCTCCTTGGCAGGGACATCCCACACACCTTCCCTTTTCGAGAAGAAAGGTACCGGTGACCCCCCAATCCTCCCATCACTCCCCTCCAGCACCGAGTCCACGGCTGCCGAGCCCTCACATCACCGCTGCCTCCAGCATCACGGGCTCGTGCACCGGGTACAGCCGGGACTCCCACTTGACATTGCTCATGGCGAGCCAACATGAGAAGACAAACAATGAACGGCCACGGGGAACACAGTGGGGCAAGTGATGAATGGCCCCCGGGGAGCCGGGGCAGAGGACGGCTGCGTTTTGGGCAGCCCTGCAGAGCCGTGGGGTGACCCCCCCATTGCTGCGGCTGCCCGGTCGCAGGGGCCACCCCCGGGGCTGCCAGCCCTGCCGGTGCCCGCCAGCAGCACCGCGCTGGCTGGAGCTGCTCAACAGCGGGAAATAGGCACAAATCTTGTTACACACTGGCTAAGCCTCCCTGGGCATGTTTTCTATAAATCTCCTGGAATTTATTATATGATAACTAGCCTGGAAAAGCTAAATTAAATCCACAGCCAAGAAACTGACTTTCAAGTGTGACCTAATTTACTTGCTTGGAGGGGAGGGAGGGAGCGGGGATCCCGGTGCCAGTCGTTCCCGGGATGACCTCCCCCTGCCACTGCACACCCCCCATCCTCCTCCTCCTCCTCCTCGCCGTGACTTTGGGGACGGAGCTGCGCAGCCTTTCATGTCTGAGCGGATCTCGCAACTCCCACTCGCTGGAACAAAAGCGCCTCGAGGGCTCCCCTGTCAGATGTTTCTCCATTGCTCATCTTCAAGCCTTCCTTTCCAGAGCGCTCTCCTCCGGGGGGGCTCTGGCAGGTTTGGGGATGATGGGGAGAGTCGTCGCAGGGGCTCCGCATTGGCATGTTCCTCTGTGCTCCAGGATGCTCCTCGCCATCCCAGCGAGCCTTGTGCACGGCACCAGCACCCTCGTTGGCAGCTCATGGGCAGGAACCTTTGTGCAAGGCCCCAGCGAGGGAGATGGCTCTTGGGGAGGGAGGTTTAAGGGCAGAGGAGAAAGCAGCAGGGAGATAATCTGGCTGGGGAAGAGGCTCGGTGGCCTGAGCACGAGCAAGCCCACCTCTGCCCCAGTGCTCGGCGCGGGTCCCAGCACCGGCGGCTGCACCAGCCTGGCAGATGAGGTGCATCCCCTGGTCCAGGCACCTCCCTGTGTCACCGCCAGCGCTATAACCTGACTCCAAACCCCTGCGAAAAGCAATAGCCCCAACTCCAAGACCAGTACATGCCCCACCTCAAGGTCCCATGAGAAACTCCCAGTACTTCTGCTCTGGACAGGGCACTCACAACGAGCTGGCTCTGGCTCTTCATGGTGCCGTGGGGCAGCCCCACACAGCTCCTCTCCCCACAGCCCCACACGTCTCCCTTGTCGCACCCTCCCTGCCCACCCACAGGGCTCATGTCTCTACAGGAGTGGATTGTGTCGGGCAGGAGCGCGGTGCGGGCAGCGCAGGCAGCGCGGGCAGCATGGGCAGCGCGGGCAGTGTGGGCCAGGCCAGTGGCGAGGGCAACGTGGGCAGAGAGGGACCACGGTGCTCCGGCAGACCCGGGGGTGGGCTCGGGGCTGGCACGCGGGCGCGTGCTGTTGTTCTGGAACAGAGTGCACTGGCAGAGCGGCATGTGGGAAGCTTGCATAATAGTGCCAGCCCACACTACGCCTGCTCCTTCCCAGCATGATCAGCCCCTCGCTTTCATGAGCAATAACATCCACCCAAAGTTTTCTAAAAGACAAAAAAAAAAAAAAAAGCTTCAAGGTGATACACAGAGCTCAGCTGCCTTTGCTGCCTTCAAACTGATGGATGCCGCTGGGGAAATCCATCTGCAGAGCCTCTTCGCAGAGCTGAGGCCTCTCTAATCCCCGGCTCAGGACGACCTCTGCCCCAGCTGAGGGACGAGGACGCTCAAAACCTCGCTCCCTGTTTGATCATTTCTGAGCACGCGCTTGGGACCGGAGCAGCACCGAGGAGCCGACGAGCAGCGTTGCAAGGCAGGGACGCAAATCCCCGGCACCGGGACCCCAGGCACGGGCTGAGCCGGTGGGCAAGGCACCCGCTGCCACTGGGACGCTCCCCTCTGCTCACACCAGCCGGGAGAAGAGTGGTCCCGGCGCTGGGGATGGCCCCCAGGAGCCACAGCCGGGAGGTGTGGGGACGGTGCCACACGGCCTGCCCCCAGCAGCGCCCAGTCCCCAGCCACCACGGTGAAAGCGTGGCCGTGCCGGCGCTGCCGCAGCCCCTCCGAGACCTGGCTGCACCCGAGGGTACTGGCGATGCCGGGAAGAAACGGGGACGACGGCTCATCTGGAGGAGAAAGTCACACTGCCTTTGCTAGGTTTAAATTTTAACTGCTCCTTAAGCTAGAGCAAGCTCCCAGTGCAGGCGGGTGTCAGCACGAGGCCGGGTTTTGTCCACGTAACGTGAACTGACGGGGACGGGTTCAAACCAGACCAAAGGGAAGCCACGCACGCAGCCGCGGTGGGTCTTTGTGGCACAGTCTGTGCCAAGAGCTGGGTCTCGGCAGGTCCAGCCGGGCTGCGATGCGCAGAGCTGTGCCTGCATCGTGCTTGAGCGCTCCCATGCCGGGGGCCACCGAGGTGCTGCATGTGCCAGGACCCCCGCACTCCTGCAGTGAGCAGGAGGGAAATGCCTGGGATTGATCCCTGGAGCCCACCGGGCAGGACCAGACCCTTCCACCCCCATCCCATGAGGATCAGAGCAGCCGTGGCTTCTCCCCACGATGATCCCCTTCACCAGGTCATCTCATGAGAGCCTGGACCTCGGGCACTTGTGCCAGCACGGGTGGACACCAGGTCTGTACCCAGACAGGCTGAATCGCAGCTGCTGCCCCAGGCACAGCCTGGGGGGAAGCAGCAGCTTCATCTTCCACCAAAAACCATCTCCACACTCCCTCCTACCTGGGCTGCGCGGTGGGAGCGACGTATCTGGAGACCACGAGCAGGAACCTGGTGCTGCAGTCGCGGCAGGAGCTCACGCTCGTGTTGGCCCCTCGGAGCTGGCGGGAAGAGCCGTCGGGGTCTCAGAGCAGCAGCGTCTCAGCCTGAAAGAGAGAGGGAGAGGCTCCAGTCTCATCCCTGTGTAGGCACCGCTGCTAATAACAGAGGAGGACGGTGCAGAGCTCGGCGCCTCTGAACGCCACGGCTTCCAGGGACTCACGCGCCCATGTCCCACTCTTTTAACAGCACAATTATCTCCTGGCTGGAGAGCAACTCTGGAGTGTGGCCTGGCCACCCGACACGCACAGCCCGGCAGGCAGGACCCTGCCCTCCAGCAAAGTCTCCAGCGAGTGGGAAGGGTGTCCAGCGCTGGGGAACGGGGCTTGGCTGCAAGGGGTGTACGGCGGGTCCCTGGCTCGGGGGTCCCTGGCAGGACCACGTCCCGGTCTCTGCAGTGATGCAGGATGCTGAGGCTGGTCCTGCCTCGCCAGGGAACACAAGCCCTGGCCTTGGCAGAGCAAACAGGATGGAGAAAAGGAAAGGCAAAGGCGTCTTCCTCAGGGATGAAATACCCCCCTGCCCATCCAGTCTCCCAAACAGCTCCTCGGAGGCAGCCCGCAGTCCCACATCACTCTCAGCAGCTCTGGCTTGGTTCTCCCCGACCTGGGTTGACCAGGAGATCATTTAACAGCTTGTCCCCCATTGTAATGGAACTTTTTTTCCCTACTCCCCCCCGGGCAGCTCATCCATCACGGCATGGAGCGGTGACGTCCACCCGGTGACCTCCGCCCGGCAGCCCCCGCGCCCGCCGTGAGTTACGACGCCTGCACCACACCGCGGGATGGGCTCAGCCGCTGGCTCTGCGCCGGGAGCCGAGATTTATCCCCTCGGCGGAATAGGGGGCAGAGGCCAGGAGATAAGTCACAGCAAAGCTGCAGGAGCATCTCTCAAGGTCCTCCAAGGTTGGCTCATTAAAAAGCAAGGAGAAGAGGAAAGGAAAAAATGCCCGCAGTGGTGTGGCTCATGGATCACCCTCCCGCCTTCAAACCAGCCAAACCAAGAGGGAAGTGGGAAGGGAGCCGGAGCCCCCGAGTTGGCTCTGCAGCGATCCTGGGGGCGAGGCTGCTGGCTGGAGCCATGCAAAGCCACCAGCATCCCCCAAACACCCGTCCCCGCAGCATCCCAATAAGAGAAGCAGTGTGATGTCAGGCAGGGATGCCACTGCCCTGTGGTGCCGCAGCACTCAGCCTGGGGAAGGGGCAGGAGAGCTGGCAAGCAGCCGGCGGGTGCTGGGGTGCTGGCCAGGGGAGGACGCAGAGGAAGATGAGCAGAGGGATCACAAACACGGCACAGAACCACCCGCGCAGGTCCCACACCTCTGGGGCAGGAGATGGCTATGGGTGCTTGGTGGGCTCACTCCCACGGCCGTCTCCATCGGTGCAGAGAGCAGGCAGATGTGGAGTCTCTGACCCCACGTTACTGCCCTTCCCACAGCCCCATTGGTGACACCCATCTCCCGTGTTCAGGCTCCAGCATCCCTGGCCACCGGGCAGGGACGGGCACCGCGGGTGGCCTCGGGAGCAGGCTGGAGCACACAGACATGCTGGGGCTGGCACCTGCAGTCGCCCGGCTCTGAGGTGCAGCTGTTGGGCTCTGCCGTGAAACCCAGGCACACCAAGCATACTGCCAGGAGCAGGCACCATTCCTGTGATGAGAACCCACCACCGCTCCAGGGGAGAGACCACAGAAAACCTCCCGAGTGGTGGTGAACAACACAGGAACTCCCCTGCCTCCCCAAACTTGCTGGAATTCCCCTTCTGCCTCATTAGTCCTGCTCATTAGGCTCTGCTCCGGATGAGCACACAGAGCTAGAGCACAGCTCAGCACAACTTCATGCTCCCCAGCACCCCCCCAAGTCCCCTTTAGCGTTGCTCTGTCAGAGCCCCATTCCCTGGCCCCCCCCTTTGCTCTCCTCTCCCATCACGCCATCGCTGACCCCACCTTGGACCATCTGTGTGTTTCCAGGAGCCACAGCGGAGCTGGGGGTTCAGTGGGGATTCAGCCATCCCAGATCCACTCACACCCCGATGCAGCCCCCACCCCGCTCGCTGCCACCCCCAGCACACAGCATCAGCCAGCCAGAAACCACAGAGTCACAGAATCATGGAATGGTTTTGGTTGGAAGAGATCTTCCAGATCATTGCATCCACCCGTTCCCCCAGCACTGCCAGGGCACCACTAACCCATGGCCCTCAGCACCACATCTCCACGGCTTGGAAACCCCTCCAGGGATGGGGACTCCACCACTGCCCTGCCCAGCCTGGCACAGCCCTTCCCACCAAGAAATTGTTCCTCATGGCCAACCTCAACCTCCCCTGGTGCAACTTGAGGCCCTTTCCTCTTGTCCTGTCACTTGTTCCTTGGGAGAAGAGCCCGACCCCACCTGGCTCCAACCTCCTGTCAGGGAGTTGTGCAGAGCCAGAAGGTCTCTCCTGAGCCTCCTTTTCTCCAGGCTCAGCACTCCCAGGTCCCTCAGCTGCTCCTCACCAGACTCATACTCTAGACCCTTCCCCAGCTTCAGAGCAGGCAGAACAGGACTCTCAGAACGGAGCAGGCAGCTGGGATAGGCACCCACGTCCCCTGGGAAAGGCACCCGGCGAGGCTGGCACCTCCAGGGAAACCAGCTCAAAGTGAGTGCCTGAGGCACGAGCTGTAGTTAAGCCTGGAGGGAAGAACAGGAGGATCATCTCCTCTGAGTTCTTGCACCACACAGGGCAAAGAACTTCTCCCAGAGATCCCTGGCATGGGAGCTCCTGCCTGAGCCCAGCTTCCCTCTCAAATTGCTTCCCCCGGGGTTCAGCAACCAAGAGCTCTCTCCCTCAACCCCAGCGCTGGGCAGCACTGGAGCCAGCACCCCTGGGTGTCCTCCCCGACACCCCATTTCCACCACAACCCCATTCAGCTCCAGCTTCCACACTCACACTGTGGGGTTTATCCAAGATCAAACCCTGCCCGTGCACCTGCAGCAGGACACAATAAACAGGGAAAACCCAACAGCATCCCTAAACCAAGCTGAACAAAGCCATCTTCTTTCATCACTTTCTATTTTCAAAAGCAAACCCACGTGCGTGCAGGGGGACAGGGTGGGCACGGTCCTCTCTGGTGCCATGGGACAAGCCGGGGCCCAGCAAAGCCCCATTCCCCCAGGAAAGCGGAGTCCAGCCCCAGGAGGGATTGTCATCGCCACAGGGCATCTCCCCAGGAACCACGGGGCTTTTACTGCACACTGAACACGGCGATTAGATCTACATGCCAGCCCCAGAGGGCTGGGAGGTTTTATCAAAGCCAGCAGCACCCCAGGGAGGAGATGGAAAACAGGCAGCTGCCCGCAGCATCTGCAGTGCTGTGAGGGGGGGTAGGAGCAGGGCTGCACCCGCTCGTTTTGGGGTGACTGAGCCCCACGGCTGCCCCACGCAGGGGTTGCTCCTTGGAGGATGCTTGGCCTTGGCCCAAGCCCCTGCCCAGAGAGATCCCCCTCACTGGGCAGCGCTGGAGGGGATGGTCTGGGAGGGGAAGAAGGCAAATGCCCGCAGTGATTCCTCCTTTGGCTGCAGAGGAGGGGGGAGCGGGGGCTCTTCCAGCACAAAACGCACTGAAGCAGCACCCGGAGCCTGTGCAGCCCGAGATACAGCTCCTGCTCCAGCCCAGATCAGGAGCTATTTCCCACTTATCAGCGCCGAGCCTGCTATCTGTGCAGCAGAACACAGCGCTTGGTAATAGGATTTTGATGCTGAACAGAAGATGTTTTCTCCCCAAGTCTCACTTACGTCACACCTGGAGGTATCCATGGCCATAGAGGTGACACAGAGGAAGGCTAAAGAGTTTCAACTCTTGCGCTGAGGGAGCAGCTTCTCCTTTAGCTGCAAAACAGCAGAATTAAAGCAATCTAATATTAGCTGCCCGCTCCGTGCCCCCGCTCCAGCACGGGGAGAGGAGGGAAGAGAACAGCCCTGCTGCAGCATCCCCGTGGCACCACCGACCCCACCGCAGGATTCTGCTCTGCCCACAAACCCCACGGGAGCGGGCAGAGCCCTCTGGGGGTGCTGGGTCCCCCCAGCACCCCACGGGCATCACCGGCTGCCAGCATCGCCCCAGTTCCAGCTCCACTGTCACCGCATCCCGAACCACGGGGACCACCCACGTGCCGCAGCAGTGCGGAGCCAGGCTTGGGTGGCACAGCCGCGCTCACAGCTGCCTCGGGGAAAGGGGAGGAAGGTTTGTCACCCCCCTGCCACCCTCCTCCCCGTCTGAGTGAGAGGAAGGTCCCACGCAGCCCCGCTGCAGGAGCTGGGGAAGTCTCTGCCTGCCACAGCCAGAAGCAAAGGGACGGGAACCACCTCCACGGGGCGCGGGTGACATCTCACCTGTGGGAACGCTGCCGGAGTGGCGTCGGGGCTGTCACCGCCTCCTACGGCACAAACCAGGGGACAAGGGGCACTTCCAGAAAAGTGCCAGGCTGCCAACTCCCAGCACCGCAAGCGGCAGCAGGGAGAGGAATGTCCAGCCAAGGCCAGGCCATTGGCCAGCACATCGTGGCCGGGCTCCGGCTGGGTTAAACCGGCCAGGATGAGAGCACATGCACCAAGAGGTGCCCTCAGGGTGCCCCCATATCAGTGGGTGCCCCCTTACCATGGGCTGCACCCTTGCCATGGGCTGCACCCTTACCAGGGCCTGCACCCTTACCATGGGGTACACGCCTTCCATGGGGTGCACACCTTCCATGGGGTGCACGCTTGCCATGGGGTGCACCCAGCACTCCAGCACTTGAGGAGCCCTCCCCAGGCGTCGAGCAGGTGCAGGCTGAGCAAGCGGGAAGGCAAGTGCTCATTAGGAGCAGAGTGGGGAGGCAGCTCGGGAAGCAGGACGCATCCCCGCTCGGAACATTTGCATTTTCCCAGCCTGGCTCCAGAGAACATGTTGTTATCACAGCGCTCGTGGAGAGCCCCGTCATACCAAAGGTGCAGAGCTGTTAGATAAAAGAGCCGGGGAAGAAGGGAAAGACAGGCAGCGAATGGAAGGAGAAACCATCTTGAACAAAAGGGTGAAGAAAACAGTCCCGGAAAGTGCCGCAGGAGCCGTGGGGCAGGAGGGATCCATTGGCCACCCCCGGCCCCCCCCCAGCCTGTGGCGCATGACCCCCCTGGGCTTCACAGCTCTACAGTCCTCCAGCAATTTCATTTTCAATTTGCAGTCAAGTACATCACCCTCCACCATTTGTTCGTCCCCTGATGCTCCGAGGCAGTGCTGGGGCCGAGAGCAGCCAGGGCAGCGGGTGCCAGCTCCCCCGGGGCAGCCCTGGCACCCCCGGGGACTGGGGCACAGCCCCCACCGAGCCCGAGAACTGCTCTGCAGAGGCAGCCTGTCCCTCTGGCATGAGCCACGGTGACAGTCGCCAGCATCAGGGGTCCCGTACGGCCACAGCGAGCAGCCCTGGCACCGGTGGTGACGGCCAGCGGCTCAGGGAAGCGGGTGCCCACACCAGCCCCAAGGAGCGTCCTGGTGCCACAGGGAGGGCAGTGCAGCACCGGGCAGGCCAGGCAAAGCACCGGTACGGCTGAGCTGCTGCGGACCCTGTCCCACACAGCCACGCTCGGGCAGAATGGGCAGCACGGGCAGCACGTGCCCAGAAGCAGGGACAGTGCCAGCGCAGGCAGCACCCATGGCCAGGGGACAGGGGTGCCAGGACAAGGTGCTGAGGGGCACAGGGATGCCAGGACAAGGTGCTGCAGGTGATGGGGATGCCAGGACGAGGTGCTGTGGGGCACACAGATGCCAGGACGAGGTGCTGCGGGTGATGGGGATGCCAGGATGAGGTGCTGAGGGGGATGGGGATGCCAGGAGGAGGTGCTGAGGGGGATGGGGATGCCAGGACGAGGTGCTGCGGGGGACGGGGATGCCAGGACGAGGTGCTGCGGGGGACGGGGATGCCAGGACGATGGCTGCAGCCTGTTTTCCTGCACTAGTGCATTAAGCATTCTGCACAGCACTTTTGCTGTAAATCACTTCCTATTCAGGCTCACTGCTGAGGGTCTCTGAAGGTCGATTTTCCATGGTTATGACAACAAAAACTAAAATTGGGTCAAACCTGAAAGGTATTATCTTCCTCCAAGCTGCTAAATGCACAATAGTAATGAGGTTGGTTAAGCAATTCACCCACAGACTGCATTATTTGCTCTGAAGATGTATTAACCAGTTAAATGAGCGTGATAAGGCAGCTCTGCTTATTTCTCCCACCAGCCACACAGAAGATCTGAGGTTCTGGGTCTCCGTATGCCGGCTAATAACCGAGACCGCAGGCACGCCAACAAAGGCGGCCGGCACCACGGCGCTCCGGGCCAGGCTCTGCCCGGCCTGACCTGCCAGCACACAAAGGGAACTTTAAAGGCATCCAGCGGCTGAGAGCCATTGGGAAAAATAATTATACTTCCTCCCTCCCCTTGCTCTTTCTTCTTAAACGCTCTCCAACCTCACGATGAATGAGCACAAACCGGGCAGAGGCCCTGCTCCAGGATGGGGTCTTATCCTGTGCAGCAGCCTGGGGGTCCAAACCCACCAAGCCCACCCACTCATCTCGGGGAGCTGCTCCTCACCTCGTGTCTGGTACCCAACGGATGCTGAAGCCATCCGTGCCCAGACCAGAGCTCTCCATTCCCACTGTGGGTGGGCAGCCAGGCAGGGGCTGCCCAAGGCCCCCACCCCGGGAGCCCCCACCCCAACCAGGCAGTTGTGGGACACAAGGAACATTTGTTTTTATGGGATTGCTGCTGTTTTTCCTAAAACAAACAACCGTCAATGTAAATATAACTGATGTAAACAAGCGCGACCCTAAAACCCATGTGCAGCTGTATGTAAGGAGGGAGGAGGGAGGAGAAACACTTTAATTAATCCCTAAAACGAATGAGATAGAAAAACTCGAACTGCACGGAAAGCATCTGGTACCACTGCAGAGAGGGGCTGCCCAGGACACGGGGTCAGGCCCTGCCACGTACCACGCTGTGGGAGAACCGTGCCACGTCCGTGCCAGCCGGGGAGGGGGCCCGTGGTGGTGCCAGTGCCATGTGCTGCAGCCCCGAAGCCCCGAGCTGGGCCATCACAGCCCATCACAGCCCATCACAACCTATCACAGCCCATCCCTGCCCATCCTGCCCGGCCACTGACTCCCCCAGCTCGGCTCTGCTCCTGTGGGAGGCTGATGGAACAACATCTCAGATCTTCTGTCCATCTCCAGGAGCGGCCACTCAGCTCTCCTGGAGCCGGGTACCTTCTGACGATGGTCCTGCTGGGGCCATCGCCTGGTGCAATTTCCAGGAGGTTGCACAAGAAGGGGCTCAGCAGAGCTCAGGTTCTCTTGGGCCATGGGAGCCAACCCCCTGTGAGCTGCCCATGGGTACCTGACTCCATCTCCAGCACTGGGAGGGTTCTCAGGTCACTGAGGAGGTATGTCCCCAGGAACCCTGGAGGTCATCTGCCCCACCAGAGGATGGGAGACCAAGAGAGACAGAAGGAGGGTTGCAGCACCTACAAGATGGACCCAGCCGGGGAGCAGGCAGAGGAAGCACGGAGGAAGCCTCGGTGTGTCTCTCCTGGTGATCCAGCTGGTGCTTTGCCAGGAGGAAGGAGCTGCATGGAGAAATGCCAGCACTTTCTAGCACAGAAGGATGAAGGTATCCTGAAGTGGCATCCTCATCAACAGAAGCACTGGGGCCAGCACTGCAACCTCCACGAGCCACCTTCCACGTGATCGAAATATGGCTGCAAAATGGTATCCGGGGTACCAAAGTATGGGTGAGAGAGACCACAGCACAGATTCAAGGAGCTCCAAGAAGGGAGGAAAAGGGCTGTGTCCTAACAGGACAGCCATGGTCCACACAACCAGCTCTCCCAGGCCTCCCTCACATGCATTGGGAGCAGCTATTTGAAGCCTAACACAAAGAAGGCTGGATGAACATCGAAAGACAACTCTGGTGCTCCTGCCCTTTTAAGGTCTGCAACTCCAGACCGCACATGGGATCTCCTGCTGAGAGCAGGGCAGCAAGATGGAGCTTGACATGGAGCATCACCTCCAGAGCTCCGAGCAGGGGCTGTCCCGGGGCTCTGCAGCATACAGCGAGTGGGGACATGTGGTGCCCACAGCCAGACCCAGCCAAGTGCATCCGTGCCAGGGCCCCTGGCTGAGGGTAAAAGGTACCACAGGGCCAAAATGCCACCGCATAGAGGATTCAAGATGAGAGGAGACCTGTCTTGCCTCTGCTGGGCTCTGGATGCACATGACCCCAGGAGAGAGACCACTCCATCCTCTCCTACAGAGACCCCCCAGCCTGTGGTCCCCAAGCCAAGGGCTGGGACCTGCAGTCATGGGGAGAGGCAGGAGGACCTGAACTGTGCCAGCGTTGCCCTCTGCAGTGCAAGGAGCCCGGCATTGCTCTCCAGCCCCAACACGCTGAGCTACCACCAGCCACCCAAGGTCCCCGTGACTGTTCCTGATGCTGGCAGTCTGCGAAGCCCTGCCCACATCCTTCTTGACCCACACGATGCTCAGCCCTGGCACACCGGCAGCTCCAAACACGTACACACTCCATCCTGCGCCTGCAGCAGCTCAGGACAGGACTGCAACTGGACTGCTCTGAGCCAGCAAGATCCTGAGGGACCAACCTTGATGCCAAACCCGGAGAGCAAATATATGATGTGGCTCCTCCTGGAGCAACACTGACCACCAGCACTGCTCCTCCGAGAGCAGCTTCAAGCGTTCCCCTGCCAGCTGTGGCCCCAGTGAACCAGCTGCACTGGCAGCGTTGGTGCCCACCTCTGCTGCGGTAGGAAGGCCACCTGCCCGGCACAGCGCTCTGAGAAGCATCAGCCCCTTGTTCTCTTACCTTCGTGAGGTGTTCATGCTGCTGAGGCTCCTCAAAGCCTCCAGGACAGGCGGGATGACGGTACCCCCAAGAACCCGTCCGAGCACTGGTGCCAGCACCGTGCAGAGCTCCGCACCTCGCCAGCCCTCCCGGCTGCCACGCGGGCGTGCAGCTCCTGGCGCTGCCTTTGGAGCCAGCTGCCGCAGCGCACGCGTCCTCCCCCCTGCCCTTTCCAACACCGCCGGTGATGGGAGGGAGTTAGAAATGCCAGGAGAAGCATTCCTCATTTTGAGAAGCCGGATCATCGGAAGACTGGCAACAGCCCAGAGCCCGGCGAGACAAGCCCCAGATTTACGACCAGCGCGAACCAAGAGACAGAAGAGCTTTAGTGAACCTGGTTAAGACCCCATGGGAAAGCGGCAGCGAGAGATCCAAGTGACCCGGCAACCCCAGCTCTCCATGGGGAAAACAAAAGCAAGGCAAGGAAGGAGCCCAACAGCCCCAGGGAGCAGGGGAGGGGGCACCCGGGGCCAACAGGACTCGCATCAGGACACGGCACCCTGCTCAGGGACCAGGCAGATGCTCGGACAGCAAAGCATCGCCGCTGGAGCACCCCGCGCTGCCTGCGGCACTGATCCAGCCTCCCCTCCCTCCTCCTCCAGGGCTTCTTCCTCTCCTTCCCCTCTTTGTCATTCCTCTCAGCTCATGCCTCTTCTCTGCTCCCCTTCAGCTGCTCGCAGCAATAATCCAGGGCACTGCTGCCCGGCAGATTGCTCGGTGCCGCTCCCCGGCTGCTGCTGACCAGGGTTTCAATGACTCCCCTGGCCGTGGCTCTCCCGCCATCTCCGCCAAGCCGGGCACCTCACGAGGCCCGGGCACACTGGGCACACTGCAGGGATCTGCGAGGAGCATCCTCCAGCTCCAGGCTCGGCCCGGGGATTCGCACAATCCCCTCCGAAGCCCTGGCACCGTGGACCTGCCCGGGACAGGTGCCCACAGCCAAGGGCAGCGCTGCGGCAGAGCTGGAGGGGCCGCAGGCTGAGGGCACGCCGGGGCAGGGACAACTGCGGCTCAGTGCTGGTCAGATGGGTGCTGCTCAAAGCGTCGCGGCACAGGGCTCTGCAGAAGCAGGGATGGGCAGGGACCGGGGCTCTGCCTGCCCAGAGGATGGGCAGCACCCTGGGCTTCAGCTGGCAGCTCTCTGCACGGGCCGGAGCACCCAGCCGAGGGCTGGAGCTCCCAGCCAGAGCAGCGCAGGGCTCCAGCGCGGGACAGGAGTGAGGACCTCGGATCTCCTCCCCAGCTACGAGGCCAGGTATCGCTCAAGGGGATCTCATGAAGTTCAGGAAGGAAAATGCCAGTCCTTGTCCCCAGAGCAGGGGTGCCCATGGGTGGCCAGGCAGGAGAGCATTGCCAGGACAGAGGAACGAGCCAGCAGCATGTCTCCCCAGCCAGCCCTACCATCCCATGTCCAGCTTTGGGACAGTGCAGAGGGGACTGATGCAAGGCCATGATGATGGTCAGAGGCAGGAGCACAGGACAGAGATGCAGAGGGATGTGGGGTGCTCAGCCTGCAGAAGGGGGGGCTCAGGGGCACCCAGGGGGGTTGCGAGGAGGCCAGAACCAGGGCAGCAGGAGGGAGGGCAGTTGACCTCCATGTGCAATAGCCTATTTCCTCACCAAACCTTGACATCTGCATCAAAGCGATTACAGAGGCAAGCTGTCATCCGGGAGCAGGAATCCCAGCAGCCACCATCACACAAAGCACAAAAGTGCCGGCAAGCGCACGCAGCCAGTCGCCTGCCCGGCATCACCGCGGCTCAGCGGCATCACCACAGCTCAGCTTGGCGCCTGCCGCGGCTGCAGGGAGGAGAAGCAGGTGAGGCAGGGGCACCAGGGTTGCCCCCCGCACCCCCGGCCCGGCCTGACCCCTCGCTGCCAGGCACAGCGCTCACTGCCAGGCTGCAGGTCCCTGCGTCCCATCCTTTAATTAACATTCCACATGTAAAGTTGGGATTGTAATTACTGCAACTGATTAACAGGCCGAAGGTAGCCCGTCTCCGAGGGAGCAGATTAGCAGCGGCTCTCTCAGCTCCCGCTCTCACCTCGGCACTGCCAGCGCATTTTAAGCAGGGGCCTGATGCCCCCGCAGTCGGTGATTAATGGCAAGCAGGGCGAGGAGGACACGCGGTGGCTCCGTCCCTGCTGCTCTTCCCACGCTCCCGCTGGGGCAGGACCAGGACAGGACCGGGCTCCAGCAGCCAGGGGAGGATGCTGGATGCTGGGCAGTGATTCTCGGAGCCTCCTCTCCCAGGAGACCCCCGAGAGCAGCTCCCTGGTGCAAGAGGCAGCGGCACATGGGCAGGATGCGATGCTGCAGATCTCTGCTGCTCTCACATGCGCTGGTCGTGGGGCCGTTTTCCCGGGGTTCGGCTCCAACGTGGCCTGGGCTGGATGCTCGAGGCTCAGCCGTGCCAGGAGAGCCCTTGGTGCAGGGAGCTCACACCTTCCCAACAAAACATTCCTCTTAACGAGCTATTCCAGAAAATTAAGCAGCCAGAGTAAACTCCCATCACCCTGGCTGCTTGTCACCCAGGACGTAAGTCACCAGCCTGCTCCCATGCTGCGTCTGCAGAGCCATGGGGCCAGGCTGTCCTGTGGGACAGCATCCATCATCTCCCATCCCATCGGGGCTGCTCCCAGCATGAGGCAGCAGGAAAGGAGCCCAGCCCTGCCCCACAGCAGCCCCCCAGCACCCAGCCCTGCCCCACGGCAGCCCCAAACCAGGATAACCCAACTCCTCACCTCCCTCCTGGTTCCTCCTGCAGCTCTGCCCACGCTGGCAGCATCACCTGGCCACCGAGTCCTGTCCCAGAGGTGCCACAGCCACCCCGGGAAGAGCCGTGCCAGCGCTTGGGACGTGCCCCTTCTCCTGCGGGTCCTGCTGCTGCTCCCCCCAAGCCAAGCAGCTCCTCGGCCAAGGGCCCCGTGCTTTTTGGATGTGAAAACATCCCATGTCCCCACCTCACCCGTGGCCTCGGACCCCGCACCGCTCACCCGCGATCGACCCGGGCTGAGCAAAGGGGAGCCGCGGGCAGGAGCGCGCCCACCGCCACTCCGGTAATTACCAGCAGATAAGGCTATCAGCTGTAATTAACCGCTATCCACAGGCAGACCGCTCGGCTGCAGAGACTTTCTTCCCTTCTTTTCCCCAAGACTGCAAAATAAATTATCCTGCAAAGTTAGCAGAGGCTGAGCTATGGAAACAATTAAACAAAAATTAAATCTAATTCATTTATACTCTGAGCACAAAGTGGATAATGTGGGGGTTTTCTTCTCTCTCCTCTCTTTGCCTTGGTGTTACAGAGGACTATTATGGGAAATTAATCACGGGGAAAAGCAATGAACGTGATCTATCGCTCTTTAAAAGTGCACTGTAGTGATTATATAAAAATCTATTAGAGAGGCCAGGAAATAGAAGAGTGACACCATTTAAAAGGAAAAAGGAGACAGGGCTGGTGGCAAAGGGATCAATTCCTTAACAGACAGATCCGTGACAGAAGGAGCGGGAGGAGGTCAGGCCCACGCAGACCGTGGCCAGCCCCTGCGCCAGGACAGCTTCGAGGGACGTGGCTGGACCCCAGGGCTGCGCTGAGCTCCCCACACTGAAAACGCGGCCAAAGGTCCCACAGCAGAGCTGGGGCTGCCGCTGCGGGAAGGGCTGCTCGGGGCTCGGCGTTCCCACCGAGTCCCGTCCTACGGTGCCCGCTGCCAGCACGGGCAGCCGACGCGGTGTACCCCTCCACAGCGCTGCAGAGGCTCCTTGCCCTGGTGTGTCCTCACGTTTCCTGGGGCTCCAGCACTTGCTGGGCCTGTGCAGGGAGAGCACAAGGCCAGAGAATATCAGGGAGCTGGTTCTGGGGTGCGAGGATGCCCGTGGGAGGGAATGGCACAGCACCGGCCAAGCGGGGCTGTCCGGCCAGCAGCCACCAGCAGAAGGTGCTGAGGAAAGCACAGTGCCAGTGGCACCGGCAGTGGGCAACTGCCCTGCCTGGCACAGCCCCAGGCGCGGGGTCCCAGCTGGAGGCAGCACCGGCAGCTCCCGGCCCCCGGCAGAGCTGGAGCTGTTCAGTGGGCTCCGGTTGGGACCCCACGGACACCACCCAGGTCTTGCCGCCCAGACAAGCAGCACTTCGCCCCTTCTCCCCGTGCATGGATGGCCAACCTGTGCAGCTCCAGCATCCCATCACACCTCTCGCAGCTCAGGGGTACCTGGCGCTGTCCCCACCCCAGGCGTCCCCAGGAGAGCAGCCACCATCATCACCGATGATTGCAAGAGCAGACCCTCGCTGCACTGGCAGTAAACAACGCGGACCCTGCCCGGCTGCCCCCGGTGCTGCC
The DNA here is from genome assembly GCA_013400335.1 of Eurystomus gularis. Classification (NCBI taxonomy): domain Eukaryota; kingdom Metazoa; phylum Chordata; class Aves; order Coraciiformes; family Coraciidae; genus Eurystomus; species Eurystomus gularis. The sequence goes on from VZZY01022532.1 coordinate 120,375, forward strand.
GGCCCCCAGCACACGCTCGGCTGGTTAACAGCTGCGATAAAACCTTCACTGAGGCAGATTCCACCATAAATCCCAGCCCCGGGCCAGCCCGACGCTTTAATGACACCATCAATCCGAGGAGCGCAAGGCGGAGCGTGGGGACGGGTGGGCTCCAGCCGCGGTGCACGGCCAGGCAGGGGCTGAGCCCTGGTCACCCCGGAGAGGGGTCAGCGCTGGCCCCGAGCCCCACGGGAAACCGTCCTGGGACCAGATCCACAGCCACTGGGAAGGAGACGGGGCATCGCTCCGAGGGGTCCCAGCGTGGTGCCAGTGGGTGCCACAATTTGGGGATGAGGCTGCGGTGAAGCATCAATCAGCTGCTCACCTCCAGGTACATGATGGGCAGTCCTGTGCCAATGGGCAATGCCATGCCCATGGGCAATCCCATTCCAACAGGCAATCCCGCACCAACGGGCTCACCCACAGCCACCACAGCCACCCAGGGCCATGCCCCCCAGCACAACACAAACCCTCCACCAGTTCTACAGTAACGCAGGCAAATGCCCTTATGGGAATTTAATGGAAGTTTCTCCTCCCCACCAGGCTCGTGGAAGCCAACCACACCACTCTCCCTCCAATGCATCTTTTCAATGATTTAGAAAAAAAAAAAAGAGTGAAAAAAAAAAATCCCTTTGATCTCAGCAGCCCATTTGTTTAGCCTGTGCTGGGATTTAATTGAGAAGGGATGTCCTTGAATAAATGCAGAGATGTCCTCACTCCCCAGGAAGTCTGCTGCGAATTGTGCAATCCACTGTATAAGGTTTTCTGCTCATCCAGGGATATTCTGGGACAACGCAGCCCCAGGGCCACTGCCACACGTCGTCCATCCAGCCCCGGCACCGCTCATCGCCAGGCACGCCAGCGCTGAGCCGGTTGCCGTGCCACGGGTCTGCGCGGGGGAGGCCTCAAGGGGTGGGGAGACAACGTTCTGTCCCCACACCCGGCACGGGGAGGAGGTGGGGGCCAGCTCCCCATGGCCACTGGTGCAGCCACGCTCCAGGGACGAGGACCAGGGATGCTTGGCACTAGCAGAGGGGCTGCAGGTGGGACTCAGAGCCCTGGAGAAGCCACGTTACGGCACGACAGAAGGTGAGGGGCAGCCTGTCCCCGAGAGCCAGCACTCGCACCAGGGGTGCCGGCACCATCCCCCGGCAAATGCCTTCCACGCTGCCAGGCTTGGCAAGAGAGAAGGAGCCTCAGCAGACAGCCCACCAGCCGCGGCGGGGACACCGGCATCGCCGGCCGCAGCAGGCACCTTCCTGCTCATTTCCTCCAGCCAGCCCCTGCCAGCGCTGAGCACCCCGCTCCCCCCATCCCTCTTCTGCCAGGTCCCTCCTACCAAGGGGCAGACCACAGAATCATGGAACCATTCTGGTTGGAAAAGAGAGACCTCTAAGCTCATTTGAGTCCAACCATTCCCCCAGCACTGCCCGGGCACCACTAACCCCTGGCCCTCAGCACCACATCTCCACGGCTTGGAAACCCCTCCAGGGATGGGGACTCCACCACTGCCCTGCCCAGCCTGGCACAGCCCTTCACAGCCCTTCCCACCAAGAAATTGTTCCTCGTGTCCAACCTCAACCTCCCCTGGTGCAACTTGAGGCCGGTTCCTCTTGCCCTGGCACTTGTTCCTTGGGAGAAGAGCCCAACCCCACCTGGCTCCAACCTCCTTTCAGGGAGTTGTGCAGAGCCAGAAGGTCTCTCCTGAGCCTCCTTTTCTCCAGACTCAACACCCCCAGGTCCCTCAGCCAGACTTGTGCTCTAGACCCTGCACCTGTACGCCTCCAAGAAGAACCAGTGAGGGGCAACAAAGGCAGGGAGGGGGTCCCTCAGGGAGGACACTGCACCTACAGATTTGGGCCTTCTCATCTCCTACCCCGCCACCCCAGCCCTGCATAGTCAGTGTCAGGCGCTGATCGACCAGCACCATCCTCCTCCTCCTTGGCGCAGCTGCGTGGGTGTCTTTCCACCGCGCGGCTCCTGCCGCAGGGCTCCCTGAGCCGGGGAAGCGCCGCGCTATTTTAATCCAGCAACCTCCCACCCATCCCAGTGAGCCTGGCTGCGAGCACAGCCCCGGGAGAGCTCTGCCCCCGAGCCCCACAGCCGGCTGGGATGGAGAAACACCCCGAGGAGCCAAGCCAGGAGCGGGACAGGGCTGGAGGCCACCAAACCCCAGGATGGGACCAGCTGCAGCCCACCCACTGCCGCCTTGGTCCCCACGGCCGCACCATGAGAGAAGCTGCAATTGCGAAGCTGCAGCCACAGGCTGGGACATGCCCTCTCCTGCCGGGGGTGTTGTTGCAAGCTGCATGGGAATGAGGAGCAGGAGAGGGGGTGTCCTCCGTCCCATTGGACAGCAGAAGTGCTTCTGACCATGGAAGGGAATTGATGATGACGAAGGTGAGCGCAGGGAGCTGCAGGAGAGGACACAGGGGATTCCCAGCTCATTAGTGCTGACATCTTTCAGCCCATGGTAACAGCAGCTCCTTTCCTCCTCATCTGTTAAAGTCCTTGTCCTCCCCCTCCCCTGGAGACCCACGCTCAGCTCTGCAGCCATCCCACGGCCATCCCACCACCATCCCAAAGCCATCCTAGCACCATCCCACCAGCCCTCCCACCACCATCCTAGCACCATCCCACCAGTCATCCCACTGCCATCCTACCACTATCCTAGCACCATCCCACCAGTCATCCCACCACTATCTTAGCACCATCCCACCAGTCATCCCACTGCCATCCCACCAGCCCAGCAGGCCCAGGCCTAGCCCTGTTGCTGGCATGTGCTGGCGTGGAGCCGCGGGGTGCTGGGTCCCCGCACGGTGCCAGGGCTGCAGCTGCACCAGAGCACGGGGGGCTGTGGGCGGAAGGGGAGCAGGAGAGCTCTCAGCCCTTGGTCTCCGCGGGCTGAGCCACGGCTAAAGGCGAGCTGATTAAAGCAATTAGAATTTTAAATAGTAACAGCAGAGTGGCTCATCAGCACTGGAGAGGCAGTCAACTGACGAGTCTGAGGAGCCTATTTAGGGATCTCAGTTGGCTGAGGATCCTAAGTGAGGCCCCAAGGCTCCCCTGCAACCAGAGGGTCCAGTCAGGTGCCCAGTGCAGGGGTTTCTGCAGACCCCACAGACCCCACAGCCTCCCTGGTGCCCGCCGGGCACTCAGGGGCAGCCTGGCCGGGGGGTGCCAACAGGGACAGCCCCGCACACGCAGCCAGCTCCGTCCCCTGCCCTGCGGCCGCAGCCAGGGAGGGGACCCCGTGGTGTGGGCACCCTGCGGCACCAGCATCCAGGCACCCAGCGCTTCGATGGCGGCTGTGCCAGGCTGTGCCGCATGCCAAGGAGCGCCCGCTGCCCGCTCCTCCCGCTCCTTAAGCTTGTTGTTTATTCTCTCTAATAAAGGCTCTGGGAAGGGAACGTGGCAGGAATTCAGCAGCGCTTCTCAGGAGGCAGCTCCGCGCACCAGCAACAAAAAGCACCTCTTGCAGCAGCCGGAGCACAGCACAGCACACATCCTGCCTGCCTGGGCTCCGTCTGATCTGCCAGAGATTTAAGGCAGTCTGGTGGGAAATCCTTCTATTTTGGAGTATATGAATCCCCAATCACAAAGGAATCTGGACACAAATACAGATGCAGGAACAGCCTGAACAGCCGTGAAATGCTCCATACCCTTCCCTCTAATTTCCTACCCTTGCATTCGCTCCTCGCTGTTGCTGGCTGACTCCTGGGTGCAGCGCCCAGCCCAAGTGCCCAGCACCCAGGGATGTGGCACTGGGGGACAAAGGGAGCAGTGGGGACACCTGCAAGGAGTTTTCCAGCCCCATCCCAACGGGAACTGCAGCCCAGGACTGGGCTGCTGCTCCAGACCTCCCATCCCCACTCTGGTGGCTGCATCCCAGAGGAATGGCATCACCGTGGAGGGGCTCGATGACCTCTGGGCCTGGGGACACACATCCAGGGTGGCAGCGACAGCACCCAAGGGGGCAAAAAGCCCCGGCCTCGCGGAGGGGCCGGGGAGCACCCACACAGGGCTGGACCCATCGCTCTCACATGGGGGGAAAAGGGAAAAAAGAAAAGGCAGGAGCGGGGAGGCCAGGGCAGGAGCTGCAGCCCGAGCACAAGCCACTTGTCAACTTTCTTGCGAGCTCCAAGATGCTGTAGGAGGGTACTGGCACAGGAATATTACATTTATTTATAGGCATTCCTGTGGCACTCAATTAAACGCCGTGGTGGAGATATTGCAGCGTGAAGAGTATTTAGAGCCATTTAACACCTCTTAGTCGGCAAAAGCCCATCTGATTCCTGCAGCGAATTGGGAAAGTGCGCATAGCAAGGGCAAGAGCGAGGAAGACTGCCCTTCCCAGCCCCACCTCCACTTGCGAAGGGAGACGGGCTCGCTGCACTCGTGGCCGGGCATCCCTCAGCCCCACGCGATGCTCCGCTGCTGCCAGGGCAGCCGGCAAGGGACTGGCATCCCACGGGACCCGCAGCAGGACCCGCAGCCCCCCCGCCCAGCTCCGGGCAGGCAGGGTGCCCAGGGTCCTGCCCCGCGCTCCCCAGCACCCTGCTAAGGGACGGGACCTGTTCCCAGGACGGCTGAGCAACTCCGGACGCTCAGGAGAGGCTCTTCCGCAGCCTTCACTGGGTTTCTATTAACTGCTCTGCAAAACCTCACTGCAGCTTCTCAGGATGGCGAAGGGCTGAGCCAGTAAATCTCTAGATCTGAGCAGAGCCGTTGGGGGAGAAAGTTCAAAGGAAAGGCTGACAAGTGCGTGCCAAGGTCAGCTCTAATTGCACCGCTGCAAATTCACCGGTGGCACTTTCGCCCTCTGAGCCGCTCGCTTTCCTCTCCCGCTCTGCCCGCGGTGCTCGGCCTGCTCGTGCCCCGGCCACGCCGGTGGGGACGTGATCGTCCAGCCATGTGGCCCCACCGCTGCTCACCAGTGGCAAGCTCGGCTCCCGCGATGGAAGCACGCAAGGCTGGAACAGCGCGGCAGGGAGATAACTTGGCCGCAGGTGATGCCATCCCCCCCTCACCGGGAACCCTGAACCCACCGGCACCCCGGCAGTGGTGGTGTGGCTGTACCGGAGCCCACCGCGGCTGCCCAGTGCCAATAGCAATGCTGGGCACTGGCACAGGAGATGCCCTTGGTTTGGCTGACGAACCTGCAGAGCCGTAGCCAGCGAGCAGCGGCCCCGGCCAGGGGCAGGACGGGCCCGGCGGGCACGGGGGGGCCGGGGCTCGCCCCACCAGCTGCTCCCCTGCACCCGGGCTCGCGTCGCTTGCAAATGGATGCAATTAAGTTGATACTGCAGCAGGACGGTAATTGCTGTTTCCTTAGCTTGGCAACACGACCCCGGAAACCCCCATTATACTAATCACTGTCAAACGAACACAATCGCAGAACGCATAAAAACCCGGTGTACTTCATGGTGAAATATAACACCGCAGAAGGCTGAACCGTGCCATAAATCTGCTCAGCACTTAACACTGCCTGCTAAATGGCCCCGCTTAATTATAGCTCTATAAACATGACTTTATGGCAATATCAATACAGTCAAAAAATCAATCCGGCTGATGGACAAATGGACAGACTCCCGTCCCGCTGGCCCCGGGGCCAGGCCACCACTGCTCCCCGCGGCGAGCCGGGGGTGCCGGCAGATGTGCCGGTGCCGGGCAGCTTGGCCCAGCTCCTTCTGCCTGTCCCGGGCACGCCACGACCCAGCCACTCGCCACTGGCCCCAGTCTCCAACCTGCCCTCACCCAGTGCGGCCGCGGGAGCCGCAGACAAGACATTAGCATTACAACCCACACCGATCTTTGTCAATTATGCTACAGTATTTGAGCTCTAACCAGCTTTAAATTGAATCAGGACGAAATCATCAGTATAAAAAGAGCCCGCACCAGCCTTTCAATTCCAGCACTAGGAAAAAAAAAGTTATACATCTCATAATGGCCTTCTACCCCATAATGAACAGGAAAAATAAATTAGATTCCCAGCTAAGGGTATATTTATACAATTTCATTATGTGCCCATGAGCAAGTCTGGTTTTCACCAAGATAAAAATGAGCTCTCAGCAATGCTCGTACTAAATAAATGGAGTGATTTAACAGCTTAACAAGGAGCGCGATAGAGGGGTTGAGGAACAATGTCAAAAATGAAAAATAAAAATAAAAAAAAATATTCAAATGTTCACGTTTCTTGAGCCGAGCTAGAGATGCTGGGCTGGACTCCACCGGCTGCTGGTGCCCGGCAGCATTCGTGGGCTGGGAGCCGGGAGCCGACGGCACTGGGACTGCAGAGCATCCCGGGATGCAAACACGCAGCATCTTGCCCCACTCAGAGCACCACTGGGGAGACAGAATCCAACTGCTTCATCTTCCAGCTGCTCAGTGTTCCGGTGATCCTTGGGAGCCACAGACAAGAATCGGGTCCCTCTCCTTGCTGGCTGTCGGTGGGGCAGGAGTGGGTCCAGCTCCAGTTCCCTCCCCACCATCCCAACAGATGCCAGGGCAGGGTCATGTGCACCCGCAGGAGCTGCGGGGATGTTTGTGGCAGCTTTGGGGATGGAAAGGGATATTTGCAGCCTGGAAGTTGCTCCAGGACTCTGAAAGGTTCAAGCCAAGCCAGGTTCCTCTCCCGGTTCTGGCCGGCAGGGAGAAGGACGGTGGTGGCACTGCTTGGCCACCCCGGTAAGCTGAGTGGCCACCAGGGTGGACAGAGCAGCCCCAGCCCCATCACCCGACACGTCCAAGCCCCTCTCCTGCCGTGGAGGGGCCCATTCGGCCCCAGTTCCCAGTTCCTGCCTCCCAGCAGAGTCCTTCTAAACAACCTCCTGTTGGCCAGTTTGCCTGCAAGCTGAAGCTTGGGCTCGCTTTTCCTGCTCTGCTTCCAGCCTTTCTGCTCCAGAGGCTGCAGCGCGTGTCCCCCCCTGAACCTCCCTCGCACGCAGCCGGGAGGGGACCCGGCCAAGCCGCCTGTGCGCCGGGACGGGGGAGTTTGGAGGAGCTCCTCGCCCTTTGCAAGGTTATCCACTCCTGGTGAAGGCTCCTCCATCCCACCTTCTGCCGCTACTGAAAAGAGCGTGTCAGCTCCCCCTGGGCCCCTGTCCTGGACCACACATCCATCTGGGCTCAGCATCGTGTGTCTTCTCCAGCACAGTCAGGCTGATCCTAAATCCATAACCCACACTTGAATAGCTCATCCATTTAATGGCAGAGAGCTGCCAGCAGGCAAATCTGTCCTCTCAGCAGCAGCAAAACCAGAGCTAAGCAGTTGCCTCCTTTTTCTTTTTTTTTTTTCCCCTTTTTAAATCAATTGTGAGGCCACATGGTCCATCAGAGTGATCTGGAGACCAGGAGCCATCTCCAAGACGGAGCTGGCTGCCTTGGCTGCCGATCACAGCTCTCCTGCCACAAGGTGACATTTCCCCCTCCATCCTCCCTACCCCAGGGAGCCGGGAGGATTAATAGTTCAGCGGGGCTCTGGAAATATGTGTGCGGAGAGTTATGAGCCTGGTTCATAATAGGAGTTCCCTCCCCTGCTACAGAGATTAATCGCCGGTGCAAACACAAACACCATTTGGGCTCAACCATCCCAAAATGTGGGAGAGGAGAGGGAGAGGGAGAGGGAGCGAGAAGACACTGCCAGCTTGTCCCATGCCCACTGGTGGGCTTTGCAACACATAATGTTGTTGGAGCCTTTTGTCTGTGCCTTCACCTCAAGTATTATGGAAAAACACCCTTAAACACCTCCATGAAGGCAGGAAGAGCCTCAGATCACCTCCAGAGGAGCCGTCCCGCTGCCACCCCCGTGACTGCGGGAGCAGGAGGAGACGCTGCCCTGGGGATCCCTCCAGTTGCTGCCCTGCCCCAGAAATGCGCCAGCCCAGTGCTGTGAAACCTGCCCAGCCCCTTGGGTGGCCCAGAGTGCCCTGGACGCGTGTCCAGCTCTGCTCTGGATGGAGCAGAGCTCTCACCAGTTAAACCAGTCCGCTCAAGGATGGGATGGAGAGCTCCAGCCCCGCGGCAGTGAGGACCATCCCGCAAGGAACCGTCTTCACTGCTCCGCAATTAGTTCCTTGTGTCCCTCTAATGTAAACAACAGCCAGATAGTTTTTAACACTATTTCACCTGGCCCAAACCGGAGTGGCTTCCCAGGTGGCCAGAATCCTTTACAAACCCCCGAAGGATCAGCAAATGATTTTTCACTCTTTCCTTTCGATTTGAGAGAAGAAGAGGGATCTCAGCTCAATAGTAATTAGAGTGAACTGCAGCTTTTACGCAGTCAAAGCTCATGTTACTACTGAGAAGCAAGAATGATCTAATCAGAGACCAGTGTCAGATAACCAAAAAAATGAATCCTTAAGGAGATGATAAGAGCTTGTACCTGCCCCGAGCTGCGCTGCCCACCCTGCCCGCAGCCACTGGGCCTGGGGGAGATGCAGGGAGGGGGTGATGGAGGTCACACGGCAGCACAGGGACCAAGACACGGCAGCAGAAAACCTGCCCTCACCTCTGCACGGTGCCCAGCCTTCCTCCCCAGGAGGCGGAGGAGGAGGAGAAGGACTCCTGCACCTCCTTGCTGATGCTGGCCAAGTGCAGTGCCCACCCTGGACCTCCCCAGCTGGCAGCACGGGTCAGATGCCAGCTCCTTGAGATGGAGGAACATGAGCAGCTGTTGGGGGACATCCCACCCCTTCTTCCATCGGCTCCTCCCAATCCCACCCTCGCAGCTCCCCACAGCCCCCACATCCTGGAGCTCCCCAGGCTGGGAGAAGGGTCACAGTGCCGGCAGAGGGGTCACGGTGCCGACAGAGCCGTCCCACCGCAACACTGTCACCAGAAGGGAAAACGAATTTGCTCTCCCTGGCTGCCCTCTCTCTGCCCGCCCAGCCCTCCTTTGCCCCCCTACACATTTAATCTGCTCCTCACCCCCAAACCAAGGAGGATGCAAGTTCAGTGGGGCTGGATGCTACAGATTAGATTGCATCTGTCTGGGTATAAATAATTTACTGCTTGATGGTCAGAGCGAATTTAATTAGTTCTTGTTCTCCTGATAGAATCAGCCCACCGCTGCGAAAGCATTTCACTCCGAATTAGCCTGAAAAGGACTAACAAGGCAGTGCTAATTTTACACACACGACATCCCCCACAGTCTCTGAAAATACAGCTCCACGGAGCAGCGGGCACGGCCGGGGAGGGGGACGGGGTGAGGGGGCAAAGCGACGGGCACTGGCTCCCAGACACCCATCCCTTTCCTTTGGCTCTGCCCTTACCCCCCCGCTCCCTGGGATCTGGGCAGGGGGCAAGGGGACAGAGCTGATGCTGCTGCCCGCCAGGTCCCCTCCTGCCCAGGAAAGGGCTCCCACCTCGCCAGCCCAGCACCCGCCTCGCCCCCCCCCCAGCACCCGGGGTCAAGCCAGGCTGCTTGCTGCTGGAGGAGCACAGGCTGTCAGCGCCTTGGAGAAACACCAACACACATCAGTGCTCCCTGGAGACACGCGCCCAGTCACCTGGAAGGGAGAGGAGACGAGGCAGCAGCAGGGGCAGCCGCGGCCACGGTGCCCGGGCACCAGGGATGGGCAGTGCTGGGTCCCAGCAGCCCCCCAGGCCTTGGCTGCACCCCCAGCCCCAGCAGAGACCTCTGGCCCCTGCTCCGCACCCAGGGCCCATCCATGCTCAGGATCCCGTCCGGGACACCAGCCTCGACTGAGCCAGAGCCGGGCTGTCCCCGTGGGCTTGGTGCCACCCAAGGAGCCAAAGGCAGCAGAAAGGCCGCAGCTCCACCGGCCACTGTCACTGCAGACCCCTCCAGGCTGTGGCAAACACACCAGAAAGGGGTCTCGGCCCCTAAACCCCTCCATAGCGTGGAGAGGGACGCAGAGGCAGTGAGGACGCCGGAGCCCACTGTGCCAGTGTCCTGGTGGGCAGTGGGACGTGGCCGGGGCAGTGCCCGCCCGGCGCTGGAAAGCATCACTGCATGGTTTCCCTTCACTCTGTGATTACACCCCGGCTTCTCCTCTAAGGACGGAGTCTCATTGACCGCAATGCTCTGCTGGTCCTGCCTCCCTCCTCTGACCTCCCCTGTCTCCAGCACGATTTATGCTCCACATTAGCAGTCTACCGGAGCCGCTTCCCGCAGCACTGCGGCCGGCTGAGCCGCGCCAAGCCCCACCGGTAACCCCAGACCCACCGAATAGGGCGGCGGGACGCCTGCCCCGGGCACAAACCCCTCCACAGGCACAAACCTAGGATGTTTCTGCCCAGAAATGAAATTCTAGGGACATGGGGCCAGCAGGGACAGGCTGAGTGAGCAGTGGGGATGCTCCAGGCTGTGCCAGAGAGAACCTGCCCAGGGGACTGGGTGCTCCAGCTAATTTCTGCCTGGAGCAGAGGGGCATCTACACCCTGAAACCCCCCCAGCAGCTCCACCACCGCCTTCCCCACAGGACGGCCCCGCTCCTGCACAGTGAACTAACCAACAGGCTCGTTTTCTCCACCCCGCATCTAATCGCAGGGCTCTGGCTCAAAGTCCCTAATCCAACGTGCAGCATCTCACTCAATAAATCACCCCGTAAAGGCGAAGCAGCCAACAGCTATCGGCAGCTGTCAGGGGCCCCCGGGCAGAACCCACCCCCCCAGAGCTCCCCACCTCTCCCTCTGCCCCAACAAACGGCTGCGGGGCCACCGGCATCGCAGACGGGCATCGGCATCGCGGCAAAGGCAGGGCTGGGGCATGGGGGCATGCCCGGGGCACGGCGGGGAGCAGCATCCTCCCTCCTTGAGCTCGTCCTCGGTGGCCAGCACAGCCCAGAATTGCTCTCCCCCTCCCCTTGAGCACGTCTGCGTGATCTCGACCTCTCTGCTATTTACGTATAAGCTGGGCTGACAACTCCTCTTCATCACTGTGCCAGAGTCTTCCTCGGAGGCCATGCATCTCAAGCAGGACAGCGCCATAAATATTGCATAGGAGGTGTTTCTAATCTAGTTATGGGTTCAGCCTCTCACGCTCTTCCATCAGGGAGCCTTGGATTGAAATTGAAGTGTATTAGTATAATTTTATCAGGTTTTATTAAGCCTAGGGTCTTACGTTTTTGATATATAGTTTTAATTAAGTTTTAAGTCAAAGAATGCAGTCGCTCATATTTTATCTTGCCATGTCACATCAGAGGGAGGCAGTTAATCAGCACGTACAAAAACTTCCCATCGCTGGTGATGAACGTTCATGAACTTTGCCTGCAGAGACCATCTTCCCTCCATGCCCCACAGCGGGAGCCCGCAGCCTCCCCGGCCCCTCTGCCCCACTCCAGCTGCCCCCCTCCCAGCCCTCCATCGCAGGGAGGGAAAAGCCTCCGGAGAAAGCAGGGAGAGGGAAGATGGTCCGGAGGCAGCTGGCACTGGGGGCTGCTCCCGGCCGGGCTCCACAGCAGCAGCTGCCGCTGCCAGCGGGCGAGCAGGCAGAGAACCAAGAGCGGGTACTGGCAACGCCAGGAGAGGCACCGCCTGCCCTGCTGCCACCCCGCCGGGTCCTGCGAGGGACCGAGCCAAGGGCGATGCTCTGGTTGAGCCAAAGCCCCCCTGCTCCCACCTCCCCACCAGCAGCAGATGGGCAAGCCCAGCGTGCCTGGCTGTGCCCGGCTGCCCACCACGCTCACCCAAGAGCCAGCCCGTGCACCACAGCAGCGAGGAGAGGGGCTGGGGGGGCCACGGCCAGGACCTGGGGCCGGGTGCTCATCTCTCGGCCAAGCCCCTCGGCACCCACAGCACCCCCAGGGCTCTGCTGGCCAAGAGGACCCTGTCCCACGGCACAGCCATGGGCCAAAGGGCCCCATCTCAAACCAAGCAGCATTTCGTGTTCCATCTGTTCCCACTCCTGGGCTGTCCCCAGCGCCAGGATGGTCACTGGGGCAAACACAGGGGCTCAGCCCCAGGGCTGAGCCGGGCTCCCAGGGCCAAGCCTGGATGGTTCCCTCCAGCATGGGAAAAGGGAATCCCAGCCCTCGGCCGTGGGGACTGCCCTGAGCCCACAATGGGCACCCAGTGGGTGCAACAGCCCCCCAGGCATGGTACAAGCCCCAGCAGCCGCCAGGCCCAGCACGTCAGCACTGCCCGGGCTCCCAGGAGCATCACCAGCCGGGTGAACTTCTCTCTAAAAGCCATTTGGGGACATGAGGTCTGTGCCGATCTGCCAGCAAGGGCAGCAGATGGCATTGCAGCTTGCACCGCCGCTGCCCTCGCCCTCCACGGCTCCCTGGCCGGGGGGGCTGCTTCTCCCCCAGGACCCGAGGCCACGGCGGCGGCAGATCGCGCACGGGTCCTTGGGAAAGGCTGATCTATCCCGGCTGGAAGGAGCTGCAGACGGGAGGCAGAGCAGAGGCTGCCCACCCACCGCTGCACACACAGCTGGGGGGACGCGGCCCCTGGGCACCATCCCCGGGCGGGAGCCAACACGAACCCTCCGCTGGCAGCACTGGCCAAGCTGGGTTTCCAGAGACCTGACTCAGAGCATCTCCACATCCCCCAACAGCACCAGCCTGGGCAGCAGAGCTGGGCGACAGGAGCTTTGGGAACACACATACCCCCCACCACGTGCCAACCTTCCCCTTTGCTGGGGGCAGGGAGCTCAGAGGACTTCTGAGGACAGAGACAGCGACAGGCCAGCAACACTGCAGGTCCCGCAGCTTCTCTCGCGTGAGAAGCAGAGGAGCCGAGCACAGACCTGCCTCTCCAAGTTGAGGTACTTAAAAATTTATCATCGAACTCACAGAAACGAACTCAATTAAAAACCATTCTAATGGTATTACATTACAAAAAATAACTCTCACATTTCCCACGTCAAGGTTCCTGTCTGTAAGTGCAGCAGAACCCTCTGAGCGTAGCACTACAAGTGACGGGGGACACGCTGTGCCGGGGAGAGCCCGCGGCACCGGCTGGCAACGGAGCGACGCAGCCACGTAACACGGCGAGAAGAGCCCACGGAGCCCAGCGAGCCGCACGCCCCACTCAGTTCTGCTGCTGGTTTGCTCCAGCAGCCAGGAGCAGAAGAAAGGACCGAGCCACCAGCAATGGCAGCAGCGTGGGGCGAGCTTGTCCCGACCCTTCTCGGGGGCTGCAATGAAGTGAGGCCAGTTAAAGCCCTGGGGAGGGGGTGATGGAGGGCAGGGGGTGATGGAGGGCAGGGGTGCCCATGGCCGGAGCAGCCCAAGGCACCAGCTCTGCTCCATTGCGGGATGCCCCAACAGGTCACACAAGCGGGGACAGGTCCAGGCTCCAATCCCGCCTCGCACACCAACCCTGCAGCCGCAGCCCCGGCCCCGCAGCAGCTTCTATTTTGCGCTGCTTGTGGAGAGCTCCAGTTTCTACAGGAGGGGGGAACCCAGAGAACCCCGAGTGCTGCCGCTCGCTCCGATTGCAGTCACAGCTTCCCCAGCCACGCAGCCCCCGTGTCCATACCTCTAATTATTGCTGCTGCCTTTCCCCAACCCAGCCACGAGCCCCATGGGGCCAGCACTGGCCACGGGACCCCTGTGACACATCTAGGCGACCCCAGGGAGAGGAAAGTGGCTGTGGGAGCTCTGGGCCCTCAGGCTGAGCCCACTCCCCTGAGCCCGTTCCAGCATCCCACTGCCTCCCTAGATGACCACATCTCATCCTGGGGAAGAGCTGAGCTTGGCGACACGCAGCGACAGCGACTTCTTCCCGAAGAGGAGGGGGAATCCCAGGATGAGCAGGAATGGTTCTGCTCATCAGCTGCAAGACTGATAGACTCGGGGGGTGGGGAGCGTGTTTTCCATTTCCTCCCTTCTCCCTTGCAAAGAAACAGAGATTTGGGGTTGGATTTGAATTTCATCCAGAAAAAAAGAATTATCTTTCAAAAGAAAGTGGTTGGATTGCTTAACTCCCTCTGTCCCCATATTCCCACTGAAATGGGAGTGGAGGCAAAGAGAGTTTCAAGCCAAGCAGCCCCACTTCTGCGGACTCACCAGGAGCGTGGGGTACCCGGGGGCCACCCTATCCCAGGCTCCTTGCCCCTCTGCACCCCATCAGCACCGAGACCCTGTCCTGCCCCAACAGACCCTGCTCAGAAGTCTGTCCCCAGCTTTCTGACAGGCCCCTTGAAGTCCTGAAAGGCCACCAGAAGGTCTCTCTGGAGCCTTCTCTTCTCCAGGCAGAACAAGCCCAACTCTCTCAGCCTGGCCTCCCAGCAGAGGTTCCAGCCCTCCCATATCTCCATGGCCTCCTCTGGCCCCGCTCCAGCAGGTCCATGTCTCTGCTGTGCTGAGGACCCCAGAGCTGCCCCAGCACTGCAGGGGGGTCTCCCAGAGCGCAGCAGAGGGGCAGGATCCCCTCCCTGCCCTGCTGCCCACGCTGCTGGGGATGCAGCCCAGGAGGACGTTGGCTCTGGGCTGCAAGCGCACAGGGCTGGCTCAGGTCCAGCTCCTCACCCCCAGCACCCCCAAGTCCTTCTCTGTCTGCAGCCCCTGTCCCTGCTGCTCCCACCCCCACAGCACACACACTGCCCGAGCCTGTGCCCGCTGCCGCGGCACAACACGCTGTGCCCCACGCCGGCTGCCCGCCTCACGGCCCCTCTGCCCACCCCACTGCCCGGCACGCTCACGGTGCTGCCGGGAGGGCCGCGGGGGCCGAGGCTGCAGATAAATTTTAACTGGGCAGCAAGAGAGCAGGGGAGAGCGAGCTGGAGAGCGAGCACGCTGCGTGTCATTTCAATGCGTGTATTTATATCCTTCACCGACGCAGCATCCCTTTGTAAAGCCACGGAGCGTGTACAGTCAGGGCTGTCAGTTCAGCGGCATGTTACAAGTGTTTGATATGGAGATTTTGGCAGTGGGAATGGATGTACCTCGCTGAGAGGTTTATGTAAAATGACAGCTTCTGGAAAACGGAGCACACAGATATAAAAAAAAAAAAGGAAAGTACAAACAAAGGGGAAGAGAGGCCTTCTGCTCGGCAGGCCCAAAACCGATTTCTCCTCCCCACTGGCCCGCGAGCATCTCCCCACCGTGGCTGGAGGCAGCGCGCAGGCAGCGCGCAGGCAGCACACCAGCTGCACCAGCCCCACCAGCTCAGCTCGGCTGGTTGAGGCTTCACAGCCGCACTCCCCCGCCTCAGACCGCTGCCCCATTTCCATTTCATCACTCCTCCTCTCCCCCTTGTTTACGGGGCTGAGCTTTTATCGCTGCCTGCGCGTGGGCGAACGCGGGCGGGAGGAGGAGGAGGGTGCCTGGAGAGCGCTGCTGTCAGCAGGCCCGCGGAGATGCTCCACAACTCCCGCCATCCATCGCCGGGCTTGGAGCAACCCTTGCCTTGCTGGGCAACCAGAGGAGGCAGCGGCTGGTTTTCCCCCCACTGCAGCGCCGTGCTGAGGGATGGATGCTGAGCTTGGGTTGAAGAGCAAATCCAACACCCATCTGGGAGTCTTGGCCAGCAGATGCAGCTGGAGGAAACCCAGCCAAGGCCAAAGGCACCACAGGAGGAATAGACAGGATCCCACCTCCACGTAGGTCTGGGGAGCAGGGGGGGTTTGCTCCCCATCGACTCCCACCGCCCATCTCACCTCAACCAGCTCCAGCACCCTGTGGGATGGGGCCAGCCCCCGGGCAGGGTGGTTTCAGCCTGGAGGAAAGCAGCAGCAGGTCCCGGCTCCACGGGGATGCCGGAGCCCAGCTCGCCCCGGTGTGCTCCTCTGCCGCAGCCGGCTCGCTCCTTCAGCTTCACAACCTCCTCTGCAGGGATGCGTACCCATGCCAGGGTGGAAGCAATTCCTGCTGCAGCTATAATGATCCATAAAGAAGCTGACTTGTTTCTTACCTCTCCGAAATGAAGGATGGTGATTACCCCACATCCCAGTCCACGAGGCTTAATCCAAATTGATGGCCTCCCAGAGATTGCTTCTCTTGCCTATCACCCAATCCAACACCCGACTCTCCCCTACCCACGTCTACTCAGCAGCGAAACGTCAGAGTAACTCACGCAGGCTCGGGATGGAAAGGCCGTTCATCCTGAAGTGAAAGCCTCCAAGACGAGACATTAAATTAACGGTGCGTTAGGGAGAGGTGGCAGCGCCAGCCTTGCCTTCCTACGGCCCCAGGCAGCGGGGCAGGGTCTGCTCGGACCCCTTTGGGAAGAACCCCTCTGCAACCCCTGAGCTGCTTCTCGGGGTCTTTGCGGCAGATCCAGAGGACAGGAGAGGACCAGGATGGCCCCAAAGCCCACCTGCCCACATCCCAAAGTCACATCCCAGATCAAATGCAACTCTATTTTGCCCAAGGGCTAAAGCAGGAGGCAGCAGTGCTCAGGTTCTGGCCTGGGTCATGCTCTGCAGCATCCCCGAACCCTGCTGCTCCCAGCACAGAGCAAAAGAGCATCTACGGGCTTCGAAGGCTGCAGCAAGTTTCCTCACAAACCACCATCAGAATGGATCCCTGTATGGATCCTGGTTACAGCCACAGCCCTGCCCCTACACACCCAGCCCAGCAGCATCCACAAGGATCTTTCTTTCCGATAGCAGGATGGGGCCAGCATGGGTCTGGAGAGCAGCCCTGCTGCATCCGTACACACCTCGGGCTCCAAACCTTGTCTGCTCACACAGCACCTCGGGGGTCTTGCCCCACGCTCCCCACACATGGCACCAACACAACCCCACTCCCACCTTGACCGAGGAGGTCTCCCTGGTGCTGAGCACCCTGAGCTGGAGCCTGGAGCCCCCCTGGCCGGTGCAGAGGCACCAACACGCAGCCAGAGCATCGCTGCAGGGACGGTGCTGGGCCCGGCACAGCTCTGGGTGGCTATAAATAGCCAGGAGCAGAAGGGACAACAGCGGCCACAGCTGAACCGTGCACCATGTGTCCGGGGAAGGTAGCACGGCCCTGAACTTCACTGTCCCCGCTTTACCCTTGCATTTCAGCGAGACCCAGGAGAAAACACTCCCCAACAGCCCGTCCTTTGGTGGGATCCGCTGGCACACGCGCGCTTGTCCCTCTGGCTACTGGAGCAGTGGGACCCCCCAGTGAGTGGGCAGGCAAGGCAGGGGGGACACAAAGGCACCGGGACAAAAACAGTGGGAGGTGGCAGCTCTTTCCCTGGCAGCACCAGGTTCAGGGCACCAGGCTCTGCTGATTCTCAGCAACCTCATTACCAAGATCTCCCTGACCTGGAGCATCGCGGAGCAGGAGCCCCAGCACCCCAGCTGCCAGCAGCCCCTCCCCTTGGCCAGCCGGCACTGGGCACCGTGGGCTCCCGCAGCCCCAGCCACGGGCAGGCGAGCTGACGAACGCTCACCCCTCAGCCCTCCCTTCTGCAGCTTAACATCTCCTCATTTCTGCTGCACCACAGGTGTGCCTGGCACGCGGAGCCAGCGCAGCGGCCGCGCTCTGCCAGGAGAGCCGACTTCCTAACGAGACAGATAACAGCAAATCACGACAACAGACCACCGAGAGGAACGGCAAGGGCTGCTGCTCCGTGGACAGCGGGAGCTCTGGGGCCTTTCTGACAGCTCCTCCGCTTGCTCCATGCTCGCTCCCCACAGCCGGCCCTGGGAATGCAGTGGTAACTCCGGAGAAAAAAAGCAGCAGGAATCATGGAATCATAGAATTGTTTTGATTGGAAGAGACCTTTAAGATCATCAAGTCCAACCATTCCCCCAGCACTGCCAGGGCACCACTAAACCACATCCCTCAGCACCACATCTCCACGGCCTGGAAACCCCTCCAGGGATGGGGACTCCACCACTGCCCTGCCCAGCCTGGCACAGCCCTGCACAGCCCTTCCCACCAAGAAATTCTTCCTCATGGCCAACCTCAACCTCCCCTGGTGCAACTTGAGGTCATTTCCTCTTGTCTTGTTGCTTGTTCCTTGGGAGAAGAGCCCGACCCCACCTGGCTCCAACCTCCTTTCAGGGAGTTGTGCAGAGCCAGAAGGTCTCCCCTGAGCCTCCTTTTCTCCAGGCTCAACACCCCCAGGTCCCTCAGCCGCTCCTCACCACACTTGGGCTCTAGACCCCTCCCCAGCTTCGTTGCCCTTCTCTGGACACACTCCAGCCCCTCAAGGTCCTCCTGGGAGCGAGGGGCCCAAAACTGACACCGGGATTCCAGGTGTGGCCGAGGAAGAGGTCCAGGAGGAGGAGGCGGGACAGAGACGAGCTGCTGGAGGGCAACAGGGTCACTTCACCAGCTCCCCAGGTACCACAGCATGATCAACAGCTCCTCAGGCACAGACAAGAAGTCCTCCTGAAGAGGTAGGCAGGAGGGAAATGCGTTCCATACAGGATGAAGCCAAAGCCGCAGCCATGCCAGGGGCACTGGCCTGCCCTGCAGAGCACCACGAGCCACCATGCGCCCAGCTCACATGTTTGGGGAGACAGCACCCACTGAAAGCACGGAGGAAGGAGGTCCCCAGAGCCGGCACACCTCACCCCATGGCGGCTCCAGCAGTAACCCAGCAACCATCACACCCCAAGGGAAACTTGTGCGGGGAGCAGCCGGCGGAGCCCCCCACCCCTCGCGGGGAGCCGGCACAGCCTGACTCACCGGCTGCCATCGCTCCCACTGCTGCGGTGGGTGGGCGGCCACACCGGGAGGGATGCGGGAGGAGCACGGGGGGTGTCCCCAGAGGAACAAGGAAAACAAACCCGAACCCAAGGGGTATTCACGGAGCCGCCCCGGCCACGGCGCGAGAGCAGCCACGAACGCACCCAACGAGAGGATCCCAGGCACATCCCACGCACGGCTCCGCTCCCTCAACCTCCCCCAAATTCTCCTCACAACCAACGTCCCCTCGCGGTGAAGACTTCGGTGCGTGCGCACGCATGTGTTTTCATCCCAGTCTTTAAATGAGGTCTTTGCTGAGAATTTACAATTCCCTCATGGCCTCAATCTTGCAAAGATTGCTTTTTTAACACTGTTGGGCTTTAATTCTAATAAGCCTCCTCTTTATTACAGAACCAGGTCACATTGCCTTGACACTGCAAGAAAAATCTTTCATCGGGAAGGAAAAACGGAGAAGGGAAAAGAAAAATAAAGAGAGAGGGAGGGAGGAAGGGAGGAGGAAGAAGGAAGAAAGGGGAGACAAACAAATAAAAGCTGCTCACTTCATCCGGGGGACTCTGCGAAGCAGGCGAACAGCCGGCGGGCAGCGCGGGGCTGCCGGGGAGAGGTGCCTTCCCGCAGCGCCGCTCGCACCCCCGAGCGCGCAGAATTATTTCTGGTGCGGCTTCACCTCCCACGCACCCTCCCACCCTGCGCTGCTTAAAAACGCCGAGAGGAGCAGGAGGGGAAGCCTGACAAAACTTTGACAGACATAATGAGGACAGAGTTCAGGCTGGCCCTGGACAGATGGCCGGTATCGCCAGCCCGGCACAGGGCTCCTCATTACCTGGCCGGCACCGCGGGGACGGGAAGCGGATCGGAGCGGCAGCGCCAAGCACCTGCGAGACCCAAATGCCCCTGCCAGCAGAAATCAAAGCCCTTTGCTGGCAGGAGAAGGCGGCACGGCTGCTCCTCCCCATCACACAACTGCTCGAATATCGATTTTCCCTTCTGGAGGCTCCCCCGGCTCCAGCATCACTCCCGGTGCCCAGTCCCTGGGCTGGCTGGGGGCGGCTGCTGCCTCCTCCGCAGCTCCCCAACTTCTTCGGTTTGCCTGGCTCAAGATGTGTTATCACAAAACATCTCCCATCAGTGTCTTATGTCATGGCCATTGCCATGGAAACGGGCTGATCTCATACCCCACCTCGGCTCCCTGCGCCTGCACCCGCGGCCTCCCGGTGCAGGATCCGGAGAGGCTCCTTTGGGGCTCATTAAACCGCCTCCCTCTGTCAGCTCCCGCTCAACGAGTCCCCATTAGCCAAAACACGGAGTGAGCCAGGACTCCAGGGCTCTGGTCCCCACTCCCAGTGGCCCTGGTCACCTTCCCCACCCTGCTCAGGGCCCTGGGCCCTCCCACACTGCATGGGATCCCCATGTCCTGCAGCGCGGAGCATCCCAGGCTGAGCCAATGCAGAGCGGCACACGGCTGCGGCACAGCTCCGGAATCCCGCGCACTGGCGAGCCACTTCATCTCTGTCACCGACAGCTTGCTGCTGCCCATGCTGGAGCAAGAGAAGTGCCTGACCAGCATGTCCCTGGTCCCCAGTCCGCTCCGGGGACAGCTGCGAGGGTGCTCCTGCACATGATGGGCTACGGGCATTGCAGCGTCCCAAAATGCCCGCTCTCGGGGCTGCCAGGGCCACGACGGACATCAAGAAAGCAAAGGAGAAGCCAGAGGCCACCTGCACTGGCCAGGCCACCATGGCACAGCCGCCCTGGGCCATCCCAGCAGCCCTGATCCGGGGTGTCCACAGCCACACCTGCACAAAGCCACCAGTGTCCTCCACACCGTTCCCCCAAACCCAGCAGCCGATTCCAGCACAGAAAGAGACTCCAAATCCAGGCTCCAAGCAGTGGTACAAGGGCAGAGGCCTGCAGCCCTGCTCAGCAGACCCCAGAAGCCTCCACATCCTCCCTTTGGTCCAGGTACCGACCACCCCACCAGCCAACATCTTCACCAGGAAAACAGGAGAGCCCTCCCACGCTGAGCAGCCCCAGCCCTGCAGAGGCACCGCAGCCGCAGGGAGCGGCTCCATCAGCCAGGAGGGCTCCTCTGTCCTGGACAAAGAGCCAGAGCCCCAGCCCTGCTTCTGGAGGTCAGAGATTTGGATGGGGCCATCAACGCCTTTAGGAACAGCATACACCGAGCAATGGCCACGTGAGGTGCATCAGGTCACAAGCGCCTCTTCCCCATGCTGGTGGGGACCCAAACCCTCTGCCCAAACCCTTTCTGCTGGGCTGTTTGTTCAGTAAGGCTTTGCTAAGCCAAGTAGCTCAAGCACAGGAGCTGAAAATGCCTTTTCCAGGGTCAGAAGGGACGAGGCTCCTGAGCCGCAGCCTCTCCCACCGCGAGAGCACAGCCAGGATTGCAGCAGGGGGAGGCCAGGGCTGCTCCAAATGTAGATGTTTTAATTCTCAACGCTAGCAGCTGCACTTAAGGCAAGAGAGGCAGGGAAGCCATGCACAGGAGTAACCATGGCAACTTCACGGAACTTAAATAAAAACTTCTTTAAAAAAAGATAACGAGGTCCCTGAATCATGCTTTATCAGCTATGTTGCTATAAAGATCGAGATACAGCCAGCTCAGGATTCCTAATTACTTCTGCAATATACTGTAGATAGCTTTATTTAAAAAAAATCTGGCTACGCGTATAATTATTTAGGCCCCTCTCCACGCCAGGATTTGCATATCCCACGAAGCACCTGCCCAGGCAGACCTGCCTGCGAGAGCCCTCCCGTGCAACCCCGGCCTGGTCACAGCTCTGGGGGCTCCTGCGGCTGCACCCCCAGCTCTGCTCGGGCACGGGGAGAGCCCCACCGGCGCTGCGGGCACGTCCTGGCGCTGGCGGAGCCCCCCGGGAGCATCCCACATAGCGGGGCTCTGGGTGACTGCAGCAGCGACGCGGTGCTGGGATCGCGCGGGCTGCCTGCAGAGCCCCTCGGCGCAGAGCGATGCTCTCCGGCAGCATCCAGAATCTACGTGCTGAACACCCACAGCCGCGCCAGCCCGGCCCCGGCAGCGCCGCAGCCCCCACCCCTGGCACAGCCCAGCCGGGGGTCCCCTGCCCAGCAAGCAGCCAGAAGCCGGGCTTGTTCCCAGTGCGGCCAGCGGCTCACGCCAGCCCGATGCCCGCCGCAGTGCTATGGCAGAAACTCCTTCGCTGCCCAGAAACCAAACCACAAGTTGTGCCAGAGCTCTAATCCCTTTTTTCCTACAAAACAGGCTCTCGGACAACCCCAGGAGCTCCCGGGGAGCGAACAGACCTTCCCAGCCTGCAAATGAACAGCGCTCAATCATACCCACGGCCCCACAGTGCCAGGCCCACGGGGCATCACGGACCCGAGTGCTGTTTGGGGAAGCTTCATTAAAGCCCACCAGCCACAGCAGCAGCAAAGGCAGGTGATGGAAGATCTGCCAGAGCCTGGAGATCTGTCAGTGGTCCCAGAGACCTGGGACCTCCCAAACCCACAGGCACCAGTGCCATCACCACCCCACTGCCCTCCTGCCAGCGCCCAGCCTGAGCCCCTAAGAAAACTATGCTTTTAAACTCATTTCATTTAAGCAGATTCTGAATGGAAATTAGAATTCAATTAAAACGTGGGGGGAAAGTCACCATTTTGAAGTAGATTAATAAGCAAAGCTACATTAAACACATTGGACACATAAATATCTAGGAACAAGCTCTACATTTAAAAGTGGATCAGCAGAAGCAGCAGCATCTGCGGTCCAGGAATTGAGGAACCAGTTATCAAGGTCAAGATTTTATCAGCAGGTCTCAGATTCTCACATCTATGTTTTACCCAGAGCTTGATTAAGAGTTTAGAAATCTGGAAAACTCGCCCTTTTTCTCCGGCTCCCTGCATTAGAATTAATTGTTTATCGATCCAACAAGAGGAAAATATTCCCTCCCAGCTGCGGAGGAGGTGAGCTTGTTGTCAGAAGTTGTTTTATCACTTCCATAAATTCTGGGTGCAGTGCCTTGCTGACGACCTGCTCACCCATTCCTTGAGGCGACTTTAGCCCATTACAGAACTCAGACCGTCGCTTGGATTCCTGGTTTCAGGAGATCCTGATCCATCAGACTGCCCAAGGGGAGCGTCAGCGGCCCCACTCACCCCCAGAGAG
Source organism: Eurystomus gularis (assembly GCA_013400335.1). Lineage (NCBI taxonomy): Eukaryota > Metazoa > Chordata > Aves > Coraciiformes > Coraciidae > Eurystomus > Eurystomus gularis. The sequence goes on from VZZY01022532.1 coordinate 143,139, forward strand.
TCCAGGGACTCTTGTACACTTAAATCTCCTTTTCACCTGCCTGAGCAGAGCCGTGCAGCCGGGAGGGCACGTTGGGCACGGGCACGCCAGGCACTGCGGCACGGCCAGGAGAGGAGGTACCGAGCTGGAGCTCGGCAGCCACCATCTCTGCCCAGGGGACGTGGGCAGCATCTCAGAAGAGCCTTTTTTAATTTTCCCAGGTAGAAGTATCCCCACAGCAGCGCACAAGCAGCCGGGAACAGCCCATGCGAGCACATGGTTCCTTCAACGACTGGGAAAAGCAACAGCAAAATGCTGGGACAAGCCACGGTTCCCAGCAATGACACCCTCCGGACCCGCTCCCTGCTGCTGCAGGATCTGTCCTCACTGCCTTCGTACCCCCCAAGCCATGAGGGGCTGAGCCCTGGAGCCGCTCTCCACCTGGGAGGCTCATGGGAGCAGAAACAGCTTCAGTTTGAGCAGTAACGCCAAAAAGTCGCTCAGGGAAGGAAATACACAACAGCATCACGCAGCGGCACCGAGCTGGCTGGTTCCCCCTGTGCCAGGGCCCCCCCGTACCACCTACTGCACCGGGTACCACAGCTGGAAATAGAACACCAGCTCTCCTGCCACAGTGGCCATGGAACATGGAGGGTAAACAGCCTAAAAGGGAGCTTTGGGCAGTGGAGCTGGTGGTGCCTGGACCACCAAGGCATGTCTGTGGTCCAGTGCTCAGAGGGGAGGTCAGGAGATGCCAACAAGGGAACGGGATCAAGGCTGCCCAGCAAAGCCTGGGACGGACACAAGCCACTGGCAGAACGACCCGTGCCAGGCAGCGAGGGGGGAACGGGACGTGTACACGCTGGATAACGAAACATGAAAAGAGACCCCACGCTCGTGTGCTCATTTCTACCCATTAGAAATCCAATCTTGTCTTGCCTGGAAAACACAATGATGCCGGGAGCATCTGAGTGCAGGCTGAGCAAAGGAGAGAGCTGGCTTTAGATTGGTTTATTAAAAATAAAGTTTTCCAAAAAAACTTAATCTCAATAACTAATGAAATAGCAGAGAAGCAAATTTTGCTTCCCCGTCTGGTATCTCAGCCTGTCAATTAATTTGCAAGAGCGCACATCCCAAAATACCTGAAACGATGCCAGCAGAAAGCCCTGGAACAGCACCGAGAACAGCCCCAGCCTGTGCTCTGAGGGGTTAGGGAGGAAAAAAGCAGCTGCCCCCGGCAGCCCCCAGCATCCCAGCTGAGCATCCCGGCAAGGGAAGGAGCATCCTGCTGGGAGAAGGTGCCGGAGCCCTTGGCCCAGGCTGCTGCCCGGGTCACTGTCAGGGTGAGGGTCTCCAAGTGTCCCCGAGGGTCCTGGGGCAGTGAAACCCCCGGGGCACCCTGAGCCAACTGCCAGCAACAGCCAGGGCAGGACAGGGCTGGGGGGGACAGCGGAGGGTCACCATGGGCTCTGAGCCCATCCACGGGAGGCCTGTCAGCTCAAGCGCCTGCAAATGTCTCCTTTCCGCTTCACCGTATTCATCACTGATGAGCAAAAGGCGTTCAGAGACCCATCTGAAAGCCAGCTGCTCTGCAGGTCACCTTTCAAACCCAGCTGAGACACTGCCTCACTCCACAACCTCAGGAAAGGCACCTCAGCCTCCTTGTCCCAGATGTGCAAAAGGCAGAGGTGCTGCCACCCGACCCCCCCGGCACCTCCGGAGGCTGCTCCGTGGCGATGCCCAAGGAGCTCCAGGCTCCCGGCACGGCACGACTCTGGCTCAACCCTGCTCCACCACCGAGCCTGGACTCAAACATCACCACCAGCTCCCCTTCCTCTTCCATGGCTGTTTGAAAAGAGCAAATCAGTCATAAGGAATAATTATTCAATGTACTCTCACCCCCATAAGACTGTAAATTAAAAGAGAACTCAAATAAATTAAGGAACTTCCCTCATGCCTTTTGTTATCTCAATAACCTTCAGAGGCATTTAGCTACTGTCAGCTGATCCATTTGAAAAATTGTGACGACAAACTAATTTAGTAAATGCACACACTTAAAAAACCTTTATTTATACACTGAATGAGCAAATACAGCCCGTGCTGGACGAGCTGCTTGAGACACGAGTCCGATGGGGATGCTGGCAGCCCCCCCGAGCGCCTGAAGCCAGCCCCATTCCTGCACTGCCCCCAGCCAGGGAGACCTGGGAAGCCTCTCAGGCATCCTAACAAGCTAAACCATCCTGCCCAGGGTGGGAATGGAGAAAGGTGCTGCGCAGGACAGGGCAGCAAAGTGTCAGCACCCAGCAGCAGCCTGGAGAGATGTGCTGGGGCACCAGCGAACGTGGCGCACAGGCTGCCCGGCCATCCCATCACCCAGGACCTGAACACAGCGAGGAGGGATGACACGTTCCAGTGATGAGAGATGGAGCAATGAGTGCATTGGGAAAGAGAGAAAAATCCCAGCCCTCGTCATAAAGAGACCGTGTCAGTGGGGAACACATGGAGCCTGCACAACCAGCCAGGTTTGGGAAAGGAAAGCTGGAGGAGCTGGTTTTCCAAAGGCAGCATCACATGGAGCAAGGGTCAGCAGCTTAAAACACCCTAAAACCTGCCGGCCTGGCCAAGGCCCCCCGGTTCGGGGGCAGCGGAAGGGAAGGGACAGGCAGCGCAGCAGCCCTGTGGCCAAGCACAGGGTGCCCCAGCAGACACCAGCCTCGCACCAAGCAGGCTCCCGGGGAGGTGTCTGTTGGTGACAGCTCCTCCAGTGCCTCCAGTCCCACGACATCTGTCCCCATGTGGTTCCTAAACTGGAGGAGGGAACAAGAGCCATGACCACCGGGGTTTCGCAGTCCCATCCCAGTTCCCCCTGCACCCCTTCCTGGGGTTAGGCTCACAGCCATCAGCCATCAGGCTCCAGACCTCTTGTCTTCAGTGCTCCAAAACCTGCTCGCTACGTGACATTCATGTCCCATGTGAGGGGACCTCACATCCATGCCCCGAAAGCAGCCGCCTTAACCCTGGCAAAGGTTCACCTAATGCCGCCGCAGAGCGTTTGTGTGTCCCTGTGCCAAGGCTTTCTGTGATGCTGAACAATCCCCCGGCTCTCTTCAAAGAGGGGGGGGGAGGAACCCACCCTCCTGCATTTTCAGTGAAATAACAAGCAGAGCCTCACCACGGCTCCCCAGAGCCAAGAACAAGTTCCCAGGGACTGGCCAGATCTGGGCAGCCCTGCCAGCCCCCACCCGCTGCAATCATCCCTCCGCAAAAATTATCAACTCCAGCCTCTTTCTCCATCTATTATCCAGAAAAATAGCCTTCATTTCTTGCTTTGTGAGGCTTTACCACGCCTCACCCGTTCTAGCCCAAGACCAGGAGGCTCTTTGGAGAACAGAGTGCCTTCCTCCGCGTTTGCTCGGCACCCAGCACAACAAGGCCTCCAGCCTTGGGTACTGCTGGAACGCAAATAACACCAGGGTGCCGGAACACACCCTGGAGCGCTGCGAGATGAACCACGAGCCCCAGACATCGCGGAGAACGCCGTGCAGAATTAGCAGGGATAAAAAAGCAACGTACTCCCCGACCTCGCAGCCTCCCGCAGCGCGCAGCATCCCATGGCCAAGGCGGCCGGGATGGACACCCGGGCAGCAGGAGCCAACCTGCCCGAGGAGGCTCCCGCAGAGGCGGCGAACGAGCTCCAGGCCTTCAGGAAAGGCAACCGAAAATAGTCGCTGTTGTTAATGTCATGCTTACTGGAGTGAGAAGCCGAGAAATCCCTGCTCCCCCCACCCATCCCTCCGCCTGCGCACACAGGCGGTAACGAAGCCTCCCCAGTGCTCTCCAGGCTGCTCCAGCCGCAGGGATGGGTCCGTGCCCCCCGTCGCTGCCCGTACCCCGCTGCCCATCCCAGCGCCTCAGCGGCACGGCCGCTCCCGGAGCCCCGCGTTTGTTCGCTCCAGACATCTGGCTGGAAGCCTTTGGGCACGACGCTGGGCACGGTGCAGGCTCCCGGCACGCAGCCGGCCGGGGCACGGCTGGCACACGGGCGATGGAGGATGGCGTGTGCGCTCCCACACGCACCACAAACCGACCAGGTGGCTCCCGGGGGCCTTCTCCATCCGTCCCTCCCCACGCCACAAGCCCTCAACACACGGGCGCAGCGTGCGAGGAAATTCCCGGAGACAGGCAGGAATTGAGGGGGGGGAAAGCCCCGGGAGGCTCCTCGCTCACCGGGCTTTGCCCGTTGGCAGCGGGACCAAGCGCTGCCCCACGGCTTCGCCTGCTCCTCAAGGCTGCCCAGGAGCCTTCTTCTACTCCTCCTCCTCCTCCCTCAGCCCTTTCACCCAGGCTCCACCTCACCCAACTTTCCCTTCGTTCCCCGTCACCTGGAGGGTGTGATTTTAATTAGCGCAATATCCCCGTTAACAACAGCACCTAATTAAGACATCTGCTAAGAACCTATAGCGCAAACTTAACGAGAAGTTGGGCCAAAATCCCTTCCCGGGTGACTCAGTCGCTGCCGCCCGCAGCGGGCACAGCCGGTGGGAACGGGCAGAGCCGCCGCTCCCGGACCCAGCTCAGCCCGAGCCGGCAC
>VZZY01022532.1:152410-168646 GCA_013400335.1 Eurystomus gularis
CTGCTCCATCACAGCCTCTGCTCCATCACAGCCTCTTCTCCATCACAGCCTCTGCCCCATCACTGCCCTGCTCCATCACTGCCTCGCCCCATCGCTGCCTCTGCCCCATCGCTGCCTCTGCCCCATTGCTGCCTCTGCCCCATCGCTGCCCCAGCCGGAGGCAAGAGGCTTATCCCCAGTGCTCACTCCGAGCACCTTCCCAAACATCCCTGGAGCAGAGCCGTGGTGAACACCAGTGGATACGGAATGGCCGGGATGCAGCCATCACGTTGCCGTTGCTCTCCAAGGAGCTTGCGTTAGGTAGAGCCTGCAGGTCCGTGCCCGCAGAGCTGGGTCTCAGCTCGTCATTCCTGGCTCCAGGACCATGACCACCCACTGCCACACATTTTCAGGGAAGGGCATTTGCTCCAAGAGCAGGACAGGGCACAAGAAGGCTGCCAGGCTGAGGGGCTCTCACCTCCCCTTTCCACTCTGAAATCCTGTTGCCACTGATGCTATGTCCTTACAAGGCTGTTAGATGTGAATTAAGTTGAGCTGGAGTAACCCTGGAAAGCTGTCCATGCAAACACCTACAGCAAACTGTGCCTTGCACCTTGGTGAAGTGATTTGACACAGCACTAATTATGCAAATTAATCATCGGTAAATCAGGTAGTTGTTTATTTATTTATTTTGCATCTCGCACAGCAACCAGGCAGGAGGAGTGCCGGGAGAGCAGGGCTGCTCTGCTTCGGCTGAGAAGAAATGTTTGGTAACATGTTGCATGATCCAACCTCCCTATGTTCTTTTTCAGATTAAATTCTGAATTGATTTGCTGGTATCATACCGCTCATAGCTCTCAATATGTCACGGCAGCTAATGAACCATGCCAGGGCCACATTTATAACCCGCTATTAGCCGCTTCCATCAGGAACGGATGATTTTTTTTTTCCCTCTTTGCTCTGAGGTTCTAAAAGTTAAAAAAAAACCCAAACCAAACACCAAAAAACCCACTTCAAAATCATCCTCAGCAAATGCTGCTGCTCAAAGTCAAGCACTTGTGTGGTTTCCATTCCTCCTACCTTAGGACCTGGCTTTTGAGTGGCCACAGAAAAGGCTCTAGACAAGTCACTCAAACCCCGCTGATTTTCCCTGCCCCAGACCTTCACCCTCCAGGCAGAGCAGCTCCTGCTGTCTCCAGAGCAAAGCCAACACCGTCTCCAAACCCTGCCTGAAAGAGCACCCCAGAGCCAAGGAGCCACAGAGGAAGGGGCTTCTGCGCCCAGCCCCCTCCTCCCCATCACTGCAGCTGGAGCTGGATCCTGCTCTGGAGGGGCCCCGGCACAGAGTGGGGAGGTGGCCGGAGCCCCAACATAGAACAGGGACGGGGCAACAACCAGGGGCCGAGCTCCCCTTTGCTCCACACACAGCACTTCGGGATCGCAGAGACAACTCTGTTGGGGGAACAAGAGCTAATTAAATTTACCAGGATCACTGAAGAGGAAATTATTTAATATTCTGCATGGAATTTAATATCTGAAAGCATGAACAGCCTTGTTTCATCAGAGATCTTGTCCTTCCCAACATTCGAGTTTACTTTTCACAGCCAGCGCTGCCTGCGAGGAACCACGCAGCGGGAGCCGGAGAGAAACCAGCAGGAGGAGAGCAGAGCATTGCCGGAGCCGCGGCCGCATCCTCGGGTGCTCCCGCCGGAGCAGCAGCTCCACGATCCAGAGGAGAGCAGCCTCCCAAGGGGTTCTGCTGCGAGAGGATCCGCCTGCTCCCACCTGCAGACGCTTCCACCATGGCTGCCGCTCCTCCGGTGAGCACCGTTCCAACGTGGGGCCTTCAGCTGATGACCTTACAGACCATCGTCCATTATAACCGCCAAAACATTGTGACTTCTTAAATCCTCCCAGTTCACCCCTCCACCCAAAGAGGAGCCTGGGCTGGGCACACCGGGAGCCAGGGACAGGAGGACTTTGCCACGGGGAACCTTCGCCTTGGCTGCATCCCTCTGCTGCTGCTCACCCGGATCAGCTTCTCCGCATCATGGCAACAACATCCCACCATTTCATTTTCACACGCTCCACACTTGCAGCTCCTCAGATTCTCCTGGTTGCAAAGACCTTCCTGGTCCCAAGGGCTGGCAGCAACCTCCTCGCCCAATCTGGGCTGCGTCTCTGCAGCAGCGATGAGCCTGTTGGGATGTGGTGTGCCAGCCGGGATGCAGTGTGCCCGTTGGGATGCAGGATGCCATCAGGCCTTCTTCCTGCCCTTGCAGGGTGGTGGCTGGGACACTGCAGAACGATGCCCTCAGCCCAGAGAGTTTCTGTGCCACAGCTCAACCACACTGCCTGCAGACACTCACTTGGGACCCCTTTGTTCTTGTCCCCACAACCCGACTCCTTCCCTGGCTGGTTAATGATTTTCCAGAAGCAAAATGTCAAACTCTGCTTGCTACTGTTAAGGACAATCCAGCGCTTGCTGCCCAGCCAGCTCCCCACCCGCTGGCTGTCCCCCCCAGCTGGGATGCGCACGGCCCATTTCACCTCCCCCAGAGCCAGCAGCGGGGGGCACCTCTCCAGCCCCCCAAGGTTCATTTCAGGGTGGGTGACCCCATCTGCCTCAGCTCCCATCCCGCCAAGCTGTTGTCCGTAACCCACCTTCCCCTGGGGCCAAACCCAGCTCAAGAAAGGTGCCATTCGGTAGCCCCCGTGCCACGGGTCCCTCCTCTGCCCCTGTGCCAGAGGTGGGATCTGACCCTCAGAAGAGCCAGCACCTCTGGTGGAGCAGGAGCCACCAGAGCTGGTGTGGAGCTGGACCAGCAAAGCCCCCAGCCCCACGGCCACAGGGTCTCCATCCTCCAGAGCAGAGCCCCAGGACCTGCCAGCCTTGTCCTGGAGACCCCAGAGCTCCTGCTCCTCTGGCTCCTGATTTCCTCCTCCTCTCTCTGCCCTGATAACGTCTCTTTCTCTCGCACACACATGAAAGTGATTATAAAGTAGCAGTAATTTTGCTTCTGTATTTATGTCACCGATACCTTCAGCTAATGCCTGTAACTGCCAGCATGGAAGCACTAATACCTCTGCAAAAGACAAAGCAATTATTTCTAAACATAGCTGCCTTGCCTTGCGTTGTCACCATCCAAACCACCAAAACCCTGGTCTGTTGTCAGCATCTTTCTCCAACTAAAAGGAGGAAAAAAAGATAATTTTTTTTCCAGAAAAACTCATACCCAGTGGCATCAAGCAAGCAAACAAAGAGCGTGCCCACACCCTTGCCTTTCCCAGCCCTGCAGCACCCAGCCCACGCTGGGGCTGAGTGAGTCAACGTGGGGAATGACAGAGTTCTGGCCTGGGACAGCCCGGGATGGGGACACAGCCCTGGCAGCGGCCGAGACTCTCCGGTTCCCCAGCCAGGCGAGCTCTGGAGCCTCGCAGCACCCATCTCTGCAGCAAACACCATCTGGGTGACAGGAACCCAGCCGGGCTTAGTGGCCCTGGATGAGGTGCCCGTTTTCAGAGGAGGAATGAGGGAAATGCCGAGCACAGAGCCCAGGAGCTGGTTCTCCCACGGGCGCCAGTGCGTCAGCTCCTGCTCAGCCGCCCCACGTCCTGGCCTCGGCAGAGAACCCCCCGCTCCCCCCCAGGTGACGGGACGTGCCACCGCTTGACCCAGACACAGGCACATTAGCCACACTCCCAGCGTCTCCATCTGGATGGAGACACCGTGTCTGCCTCGGGACCCTCTGCGGCACTAGACCTCGTTATCCTACAGGTCTGCTCGCAAGAAATTAAAATGAGCCATAAAATGACAAGTAAAGTGGAATAAGGAATGTAAAGAGCGGGGAGAATGTAAATCGTGTCATTAGCATGTGTCCAGCACTCGCAAAGCGCCTGTTCCCCCCCCGGGTCAGCGCAGCCTCGCCAAGGGAGGGCTCTTCTGCAGCGGGGTGCTGGGGGAACCCTGCCCTGGTCTGGGGCTGCTCCCCCTGCCCCCCTCACCCAGCACCCCACCCGATGGAGCCATAAGGGGCTCATAGCCCCTGAACAAGCTGTGGTACCCCCAGCCCTGCCAGTCCCTCCAGGTTTGCACGAAGCCCCCAGACACGCAGGGCCAGCCCCAGCTCCCGGCCGGACACAGCAGCCCCCACTCCTGAAGGACACGGGGAGGGAGAAGCAGCAGCAGAATTAATGAGCAGACACAGGCTCCCCACCAAGGGCTGAAATGAGCTGGTACCTGGAGGCAGCAGCACACCTGGGTGACCTACATACCCACCGCTGATGGAATATTTAACGGGCTCTTTGCAATGGATTGTGCAGGAAAAACCTCCAGGCTCTTGCACAAAGCAAAAGGTGCGTAACGAAGCCCCTGCTCCGGAGACAGGCCCTGCCACCCAGCACCGGCTTCCAGAGCGGCTGAAGGGAACGGACAGAGGCTGAGCAGGGAGATACAGGGACGGGAGCTACACCACTGCACTTGGATGCTCACCAGCATCCCAAATTGCAGAATCACACACTGGTCTGGATTGGAAGAGACCTTTCAAGCTTATCTGGTCCAACCCCCTGCAAGGAGCAGGGACATCTGCAACTAGAGCAGATTGCTCAGAGCCCCGGCCAACCTCACCTGCAATGGTTCCAGGGATGGGGCAGCGACCACCTCTCTGGGCAACCTGCGCCAGGCTCTCACCACCACCCTCAGCATCAAATATTTTTCCTCAGCTGCTCCATGGGAAAGTATCAGAGATGCTCCTGAGCTGCCTGCAGCACGGTCTGGTCCCAGGCGATGGAGAGCTGGGCAGTGGGTGCTGCAGGACACGGTGTTGCCCCACAGATGCTCCCACCCACAGCGCCCATCCCAACCCCTCCCCAGGGGAGGGGACCTCGACTGAGGGACACGTTAGAGACAAGGGAGAGAGGCCAACTTCCTAGAAACTGCCCTTAAAAATGTTTTCATAACATTTCATATCCAACCTACAGTAGCATCTCCAGTAATTAACAGCCAAGTTTTAATTAAACATTGATTAGCAACTAATTAGTCTAATGATTAGTCACCTGAAGGAGACAAAGCAAAATACTGGGGCTGCCAAGATAGGAGCGGGAGAAGGCAAATGATGAAAGATGAGAAGCCGCTTAAATTCTTTCTCTGTTTCCCTCTAGGCCAAATGTTTTCTCATATTTTGGTCCTTTACAAATGAAGCCTTCGATGTGAATTTTCCTAATTGCAGAAAGTCTGACAGAGTCTCAGGTGAGTGATGTGGAGGAGACCAATTTCTTTCATCTTTCCTATCCGATCTCAGCCTGTTAATGCAGCTAAAGAGCCTTTCCCCACTCAAGGAGACTCAGTCTCTGTCACCATAACAAAGTCAGGGGGGACTTTTGTGCCTTCGGTCCTGCAGCACCTGACCAGAGCACTGCCGAGCACGGGCAGAGCTTCCCGCTGCCCGCAACACCTCACCCCTCGGACACCGCTGCGAGCTTCACTCTCGGTTTCTCCCAGCTGGAGACCCAGTTCGTTATCTCCTGCCCAGTGGAGGGTCTCCCATCACCCTGCTCCCGGCTCCCGAGCCTATCCCTGCACTGCCAGGAGCAGGACTCTGTCAGACCCAGCTTAGCGGGGCCAGGACAGACCCTGGGCTCTGGGGTGGAGGAAGAAAACCCCCCCACAGGTGACGGCAGAGCCCTCGGCACAGCTGGCAGGGTATGGCACACCCGAGCCCACCCCATCCTCCTCTGGATGGAGCCGGGCTGGAGACCTGCTCCTTCTGCCCACCCAGGGTCACGTTCTGAAGCAAGCCCCTTGCCTGGCCGGGCATGCGCTGCCCCATGGCACCAAGCTCCGTGAGCTTGACATCCAAATTCACTACCTTCCCAGTAGCCCCAGTACCTCTGCACTGGTCGCTGCCATGCCTCCAGGCTGCTGAGCACCCGCACCACCGAGCCCCACACGCAGGACATCACCTCACACCCAAAACCAGCCTCACGATGCTCAGCCCTGCGCGGCCACGGCTTTGCACTTACAAGGAGCTCTAGAGTCGGGCCAGGTCCTGACAAGCCGCTTCCTCGGGGTGCTCCCGCACGGCTGCGGCCCCGCTCCGGCGCTGGCTGCGGGGAGGGCTCCTGCCCCAGCACCACCGCGGCCCCACTCCTCTACCACGGCGGTGCTCTTATGAGGATGTTTATTATTTTGCTGTTGCCTTTTGTGAGATAATCCTATTTACCTACATTACTTATGCGTCAGAAAAATCACTTCTGGCTGAGGGTTATGAAAGCACTTACAGCCGAGTGCTCCCCTGGCACAGACGCTCCCAAGCTCTTGGCCCTCCCTGGCTCCTTCCCCAGGGGTGAGAGCTCCTGGATCCTCTGGCCGAGCATCCCCAGGTGTGCCCAGCAGCCCTCTCTCCTCCCTTCTTTAGCCCAAGTTTCTTCACCCTTCTGCAAATTTAAGCCATTTTTGAATCTTTGGGTTTTTTCTCCTCGCTCTTCCCAGGCCCCTCTGGAGTTTTGTGGGAAGGTGAAACTGCCGCGGGTGTGTGAGGAGGCTGCAAATGGCACCAGGGGCAGAGCAGAGCCTGTGCTGGGCCAGACTCACCTTGGGAACGCTGGAGAGGGCTGGGGAGAACATTGCTCCGTGGCATTGCCCAGGGAGCCCACCAGCATCGGTCCCACCATCCCCACGGGAGGTAACACCGAGGCAGAGGCTGGTGATGCACCCAGGACGGGTTTGGCAAAGGAAAATCCCGGGATGTGTGGTCAGAGGGACATCAGGAGCCACCCGTCTGTCCCCAGGCAGTGATGGGACACTCAGCCCAGGCTGGCCAGTGGGACCTAAGCTGGGACCCCTGAACCCAGGGGATGGGGGGGACACAGCAGGGGATGGGAAGGGTTAAATGCCATACCCTCACCCCTGCCTCCCTGCATCCGCTGGCAGAGCTGCAGGTATATTGATCGCTTCACGCATCTCATCAGACTCAGATCGGTACAAATCAATGGGGTTAGGTCAGGGAGAGAAGCAGCTGAGCAGATACCGATACCCGCCTCCCTATCTCCTCCTCCTCCTCCTCTCGCTGGAATGACACCCACTGGGAAGCCCCTGCAGCATCCCCAGCTCCTGCACAAGCACATCCTGACCCTCCACGGGTCTCTTTGCAAAGGGACTTCTCCATTCCCTACAAGAGGTGGAGAAGAGGCAGAGCCCCCCAGCAGCGGGCAAGGGCCTGGCAGCTGCCTTCTCCTGGAGGGAGGGACAGGGCTGGGCTGCCCGCAGGGACAGCTTCTGTGGGGACAGCCACAGCGGAGCCTGGCCAGCCCGCAAACAAAACCAGTACCAGCCATACCAGGAAGAGCCCCCCCGGTCTCCCCGTCCTGCCCACGCTCTCCCAGACAGTCCCCAATACGCCCAGATCACAGGCGTGAGCTTCATCCAGCCGAACGCATGAGATCTGTTAGCAGCAGGGAGACAGCAGCTCTGGCTGAGGCTGTTTCATGCTTCTCTACAAAGCAATCTGCTACTTGGGCTCCTCTGTTCTTCCCTCTTATGCAACTGCACAAAATGTAGAGGAAAAAAAATCCCCATGATGCTAATTTATCCGAGAAGCTCAAGCAGGTTTGCACAAGGCGGCAGTTTCAGCAGGGGAAAAAAAAAAAAAAAAAAGGAGCAGCTCTGTCTGAAATGCTGCTTCAGAAACCTGCCCGGCTCCCTGCGGGGATGCCCGGCTCCATCCCTGCCTCCTGCCTCCGTCCCTGCATCCTGCCTCCATCCCATCCTCAGTCTCTGCCTCTTGACTCCATCCCTGCCTCCTTTCTCCATCCTCACCTCCATCCCTATCTCCTGCCTCCATCCTCACCCTCCACCCCTGCTTCCTGCCTCCATCCCGCTCTGCTCCACACGCTGCCTGCAGCCAGCTCACGCTCTCCAGGCAGGGCTCCGGCTCTGGTCACCCCCTCAGAGAAGCCAACAGGGAGCAGAGGCTGCAGTGGGATCACTCATCAAACCAGCCGCCTGCCCCGGGCCTTTAGACACTTCCAAGCTGGAATCCCCAGGGATGCACAGGGAAGATCCCAACAGCCAGCCCCAACCTCGGCACCTCTCCGGGCTGTGACCGAGTTGCCCATGAGAGCCCGGGCACCTGAAGGAGCTCACCCGTGAACTACCTCGGGCTCCACTGCTGTGGCAGGGGCTGAACGGCTCAGGGCAGGCAGGGGGGCAGTGGGACTGTCCCCCCCGGCCGCTGCCCCCCGCACCCTTCCGGGGAGCACAGCGCGAGCCCCCCCGCAGCACCTTGCAGCTCTCCTTCCGTGGGGACCTTCGGTAATTACAGGTTTAGTGGTGCAAAACACAGTTTAATAGCAGCCAGGGCTGGCGGGATTGATTTCTTGTTTTGTTTTAAGTGCAGCTAATCTAATAGATAATTTATTTAAATTGATAGGGCAGAGAGAAATTACATTTCTATCTTCTCCGAATAGATTTTACTGTGTCTGGTGACCCGGGCGAGCTGAAGGGCCGGGCTGAGGGCCCTAACATGCCTTGGAATAGCTGCCTTGATCAGCTTGTAATATTTTTCAATTCATTATTGCCATTTTAGCAAACAACTACTATAGATTTTTGTTACAACAGCTTTTAACATGTTGGTTGGTACCTGCCTTAACCGCTTACAGCAAAGCTTTCCCCCAGAAAACTGACCCACCAAACCCAGCCCACAGGGATCGGGGCTCCCCGGACCCCTCCCCGCGGACCCCCAGCTGGCCAGAAAAAGGGTGCAAGGGGTCCCTTGGCACGGGCAGCCCACCCTGGGGCTCGTCCTGCTGCGGGAGCCTGCTCCTGGCCAGAGGCTCCAATTAAAGGGTTTCTGGGATGGTGCCCTGGGATGCAGCCCATCGGCGGCACAGCCGGAGCCCTCTGCAGCGAGCGGAGGGAAGAGAGCGCGCCTGGACCGCACACGGGCTCTTGTGCCCTTGGGAACCATCTTTAGTGCTCTCCACAAGGCCTCTAGCTGTGCTGGAGCACACGGGCTCCCTGCATCGGGCTCCAGCTAAAACCTCCAAGGGTTTTCCCAGGGGAAAATAGGTTTTCCCAAGGAGAGAAACATTCAGGACAAGCAGGGAAGGGAGGGCTCATTCCCAGGCTCTCAGGAGGCGAATCTGGGGGTGTTGGGGGTGCGGGTGACAGCTGGCACAGGTTCCTGGCATGCCAGGGCTGCTCCTCACCGGGGCGTTGGCAGCACCGGGACGTTCCTCTGCCAGTGCCACCATGGGAACACAGGCGGCCAGCGGGCAAGAGGGCAAACAGACGATGGTTCCGCGGCTCACGGGAGCACTTCACGGTGGGCCCAGGTTTATCGAGCAGGTGATTAAAAAGGCAGCATCTGAGCCCAGAGCAAAGGGCAAGAGCAGCAGCAGAAGAGGGGAACCAGTGACAGCAAAGCCAAGCAAGCACCCATGCCATGCCGTGGCAAGGAAGGCGAGCAGCTCACCAGGCTGGGCGCCGGGGCACCGCCCTGGCTTATCTGTGGGATAGCAACCGCTCTCCTGGCAGACTGGTAATGCCCGACCTGCCAAACCCCACATACTGTGCCCCCTCAGCCCCCCAGGCAGAGCAGAGACCCCCTCCCCAGACCGCACAGCCAGCACCCATGGGGCCAGCACCCCCAGGGCCAGCACCCTGCTCCCAGCCATGCCGCGTTCCCGCAGCGCTGCCGCAGCCTTTGCCTCTCACGTCTCAGCTCTCCCTCCCCGCGCTACCTCCAATAACGAGTAAATCGCTATTATTCTGTATCCAGCTCTTCTGATCCATCCTGATGAGGACCTTCCCCTCGCCTCCCCAAAGTCACCAGGCGCAGGGACGCATCCTGCAGAGCCCCGGAAAAAGGGACCAGGCTCTGGGGGGCTGCAGGGGGGACCTGTCCCTCTGGATGCCCCAGGAAGCCCTGCAAGCCTTATCTGTGACCCAAATAAGAGGCCATCGGTAAGAGGGAGGCCGGTGGCAGGCACACGAGGGTGGTGAGGCCCTTTGGCTGCTCTGCTCGGTGGGATGAGTGGAGGTGCTGGCAGCCGCCCTACCCGTGCTGCTGCACTGCCAGCACTCCTGCAGAGTCCCCGGCCACCGGCTTCCTGGAAGAGCCAGCCCCGTGCCAGATTTATAGAGGACGCTGCTCAGCATTTCATGCCTGCTGCAGGCGATCCCATCACTGCCACTGCGGCTGCACGGAAAGCACTTTGTAGATCTGATTATGTGATGAGGGGCACCAGAAATGCAACTTGTTGCCTATTTCCCAGGGTAATTAATTTCATCTGTATTGAACAAATGACATAATTTGAGGATTTCTGGGTTACGGTTAAAAACCAGATAAGAGCATCCTCATTGGCTCGGAGATTAATTACCAGAGCGAGGTGAAGCAAGCACTCTCCTCTGCAGGATCGCTTTGCTGGTGCAGTTGCAATCCACCCCGCCAGCACCGCAGCTGCCCTGAGGGCACCGTGCCACCCTGCCATGGGGCAGCAGCTCTGCCCACCCATCCGGCGCCAGACCCCTTCCCACACCAGGACTTTGGGGGATGCCAGTGAATAAAGCCAAACTCTGAGGCTTCCTGCTCCCCTGCCTGGGTCCGACCATGTTCTGGCCAAGTGGCAGGAGAGCCGAGGGAGCTGCCAAGCAAAGCACGGGGGGTGCAGGCGAGGGCTCGCTCATGACTCAGCCAAGGGCTCAGAGCACAGCCCCTGCCCCAGGACCCCTTCACCTGGTGCACCCCAAGCCTGTGAGGATCCAGCGATCCTCGGTCCTTACATCTCACAAACTGCATTACTCAAAAGCACAAACGCCACGTGAATGTCCAGCTCACAAACACCAAGAGACGGGCGGCAGCAGAGTACAGAGGATGGGCTGAAATGCGAGGGATGGAGAAGGAGGATGGGGACCACTGTAGGGGACAGGCACGGCTCCTCGCCCCAGGCTGAGACCCTGGATGTGCTGGGCAGGGTCTCTGGGAATAGCAGGGACCGGAGCAGAGCTTTGGGTGCTCCTTCACCCCATTCCTAGCACCCTGCCAGGGCATTGCAGCCACACTTAGCTTTTTGTAACCATGCCAGTGGGGTTGTCACCACAGCCCCATCCACCACAGGCCCTGTCCTGGGGAGATGTCCTGCCCTGCCCCATCTCCCGCTCCCCACCCTGCTCCATCTCCCCTCCCTGCCCCACTCCAGGGGCACAGGTTCATGCCAGGGATCTCCCCACATACCCCTCAGCCTCGCTGAAAATTTTCTGAGCGGGGTCAGAAAACCAGGGCTCCGTGCAGCGTTTATTCATGAGCCAGGCATTTTATTTAATGTGCTTTGCGATGCAGGATCAAAGATCCAGAGCAGCACCTAATTAATTATTTTTCTCTTCTTCTGTACCATCCCCTAGTTGAGCACCAAGTCCCAGAATGTAAAAGCCTCCCTTTCAATGACTCTGCATAATGAGATGGATTTGGACTCCAGCAAATTTGTTCAGTTTTATGGAGTATTATATGAAAATGCTGTGAAATTAAGTTCTGTCTTTGCTATCACGCCATGGCCATCAGAGCGCTTTTATGTATGGCACTGAGACTAAAAGATGGGAAAGTGAGTCCTTGCTGCAGTAATGTGGCGAATGGGGAGAGGGAGGAGCCGTGCAATGAAGATGACATGGTGGAGGGTTAGACTGGGGGAGATAATGAAGGAAACAAGAAAGCGATGCAGATGAAGAGAGTTGCAAGCTAAGAGCCTGGAACTGGAGCGGCAGCAGCCGTGAGGCTCCGGCAATGGATGGGGAGGATGGGGAGGATGGGGAGGATGGGGAGGATGGGGAGGATGGGGAGGATGGGGAGGGCTCCCTTCTCCTGAATTTCCCCCTGCAGGGCTCCAGCAGCCCTGCTTGCAGCAAAAGGGAGGTGAACGCTGTCATTGTGGGGGGACACAGGCAGAGCCCCCAAGGGAGAGGAGCAGGTCATGCCCAGATACACTCCAGCACGGCCTTGCTCCTCCTGCCCCACGCATGTGCTGAGCAGGGTCAGGACACATCTGGAAACATCACAGCAGCAGAACCGTGGGGTTTACAGCAAAATAGAGCCCGTGGGGATGAGCCACCCCAGCACTGGGGTGTTCCTGGCACAGACCCATCTCTTCTGGGAAACATCTCACCCCTCAGTGCCAGGAAAGGTGCCCAGCCCAGAAGGCACCATTTCAGCTCAGAGGCCAGGAGAGCCCCCACGTCCCTTCCCAAGCCAGCTCCCTTCACTGCCTGCTGATCCCTTCCTGCTCCTTCTCCCTCTCCATCTCCTCTCACCCCAGCCCATCTCCCCTCCTCTCTCCAGCAGCTCCCCTGCATTTACCCCCAAGTGATCTATTCCTCCCTTGGCAACTTTATAGCCCGTTTCCTTGCCTGGCAGCAATTAAGTAGATGCTTCACTTCCAATCCCATGGCCCATAAACACTGGAAAAAAAACATTATAAAGAAGAAAACAATCAAATCTGCACACATAGACATGCACACCAGTATAGCCAGACAGAGGGACAAATGCAGGGGACAGATTGAAGCCGGGGAAGATGCTGGAGGCTCCTCACACCCATGTCATGGGGGGGAGATCTCTACGGTGCATGGGAAGGCGAGTTGCATCCCTGTAGCCCCGCAGCTCCTCAGCCCTCCTGTGCCCAGGGCCGGCTCTCATGCTGCTGCCCCTCTCCTGACCCACTGTTTGCCTGGAAGTGCTCCGGCACTCACATAAAAACAACACGGCCAAAAAAATAACCCCAAACAAAAGAGGCAGCAGCACCCCCCATGATGTATGGGATTTTTTGGTGCCTGACAGGCCCCGAGCCCCTGGGGACCGGTGTTGATAAATCGCACCTTTCAGTTCACTGTGAACCTCTTCACTTTCCTGACACATCAAATCACGGCACGAGCCCCGGCGAGGTGGGCAAGTGGTGGCTGCCCACGGAGCCCCGAGCACCTCCTGAGAGCTGCTCCCGCATCGGCGCGAGGCTCTCTGATGTACAAACCACTGGGAACACGGAGCCCTGCGCCGAGGAAACTCAGGCAGACACACTTTCTAATTTCCATGACAACTGTAATGGGGTGTTTGTGGGTTTGGGAGCGCCGGGGTGTGCAGGAATGCACTCGTCAGGCACGGAGTGGGATCGGCCGCTGCTGCAAATCCACCCCGAGCAGGCAGCGACGCCTGTGCCCAGGGCTCTGCTCACCCTGCACCCCGAGCCAGCAGGCAGGAGCCCCACCACCCACAGCCCCTGCCCACAGGCCCAGCACAGGGCAGCAGCAGGATCAACCCAGGGAGCACAGACCAGGGCCCCCAACCATGCTGTGGTACCCCAAGGAGGTGCTGCCCATCACTGCCCAACATGGGATGTGTCCCGTGCACCCAGGTGAGGGTCTGGGGGAGCCTGGGGTTGCCAGGAGCCCCCACCCAGATGAACAGAGGCAGGAACACTGCTCACAGTCAGGACGAGAGCCCCTGAGCGATGGCTCCGGGGACATGCGGCTGTGGAGGAGCTGCTCCGGGTGCCCCGTCCTGCACCTCTGCCCCGGGAGAGGGACTGGGAATGTCGGTTCAAAAGCAAACGCAGCTCCGCTGAAACGAGCTCCTTCCCCATCCCTGGAGGAGCTTAAGTGAAAACTACGAAACCACCAGCAACTAGTTAGCAAGAGAGCACAAAATCCAGGCGATTACCGAAAAGCTTTGGACATGGCTGTGAATCCCACGGCTGCCGACAGTACC
The DNA here is from genome assembly GCA_013400335.1 of Eurystomus gularis. Taxonomy (NCBI): domain Eukaryota; kingdom Metazoa; phylum Chordata; class Aves; order Coraciiformes; family Coraciidae; genus Eurystomus; species Eurystomus gularis. The sequence goes on from VZZY01022532.1 coordinate 166,138, forward strand.
CCCAAGCTATTAAGGGAAAAATCAAGATGTGGACAGAATTAGATTGGCCATAGGTGAAAAATGGCTCAATTATTTCTAGTGCCAGAACCACAGAAGGACATTTCCCTCTGTTCCTGATCCACAACCTCTCACTAATTAGCAGACCGAGCAGGGAGAAAAATGCTCCAAGCTGCAGAAAGAGCAACAGCCCAAGCCCCACCGCAGCGCACGCCGGCGGAAGCTGGGCAGGGAGCACTGCCCAGCCCAGGATACACCAGTCAGGGACAAGGACTGTCCCAGCTTTGGAGAGGGATGTCCTGCTCCAGCCGTGGTGCCCATGCCAGCTCCTTTCCCTGCTCAGACCATGGCCTGGCACCCTTGTCCGTGGGCATGCCGTGACAGCCTGCGGGACAGGGGATTTGGAGGAAGAAACACAGATCCTGCATGTCGGGATGGAGAAGTCCTGAGAGGCACTGAGGGGAAAGGCAGAGAGGGATGAGGAGGGACACAGGCCTGGGCAAAGCTCCGAGCAGAATCCAGCCCGGTGCTCTTTGGGGACAGGCTGGAGGGCAGAGATAACTGCAGGCACTTGCTCCCGAGCCTCTCCTCTCTCCTTTTCTGCAGGGACTTTTTAAAACAACCAATGCATAAAACCAAAATAAAGTTACCAGGAGGCCCTGCCCCCTCCCCGGCAAACTTCGGAACATGCTGTCATCAAGAAAAATGATGCTGGCAAGAGAGAAATCCGCTGGGGTTGCTGGCAATTTCCCAGGCTCCAGCCCCAATGAGTGTTTATCAATAATTTCAGGATCTGCCTGTCACAGGCGCTGCCTGGGAGCGCAGGCAGGGAGCGCAGGCAGGCGAGTGTCAGCAGGGCCGCGGGCAGGGGAGCGATGCGAAGGGAAATCAATTAGCGGCTCCTCAGGAGCAGGGATTTGCCGGCATTACCGGGAAAGGTCTGCTCACCCGGCTGCAACAGGGAAACACTTAAACAGTCCTCGGTGACACGAAGGCACGTCCCAAGCCCGGGCTAGCTGACACCATGGCCAGCTGAGCTCCAGGCGGGGACAGGGATGGTCACAGCAGGAATGAAAGAGCAGCATGAGCATAGCCTGGCCCTGGCTCACACCGTGGGTCGGAGCCTCTCCAGGCTCCATCTCTGCTCCCAGCTCCTTCCCACAGCCCAGGACCATACCCAGCGCACGGGTCCCACCCTTCGTCCCAGGAGGGGAAGGGGAGGCTGGGCTGGCTGCAGGTGATGCCACGAGCTGCAGCCCCTGCCAGCACCCTCCGCTCCCCACCCCTCGAGCTGGACCTCGCTCTGCGTCACCAGCTTCACTGCTGCCAACACACCCGTCTTCCCGGCACTTCTCAGGCTGCTTTCCCAAGCAGTGGCTGGGGGCCCTGAGTCGTCCTGCGGAGCCGAGTTCCACAGTGTAATTAAGCACTGCCTGGAAAAAGGAATCATAGAATCATTATGGTTCTATGGTCCTTTCAGGTTTTTCTTTGTTTGCATTTTAAACCTGTTGCCCAATTGTTTCACTTGATGTCACCTCTTTATGAGAGACGGCGAAGACCCATTTCCTATCACCCTTACAGCACCCATGAATTTATAGAGCTCTATCCTGTACCTCCTCTCTTGTCTCTCTTCTAACTGAGACGGTCCTAATTTATTAGTCTTGTCTCACACAGAAGCAGTTCGGTGCCTTTGACCAGCCTTGTCATCCTTTTCTTTACCTTTTCTAGTTCATCTACCACCTTTCTGTGACTGGACAGCCCAAACGCAGGCAGCACTTGCTCTGCGACACGGCGTATTGTACCCGGGCCCAGCGCTGCTGCCTGGTTTGTTTGCGGTCTCTTTCCAAATAACTACTAACAAGCAATTTGCCTTATTTGACTGACACCAGGCTCTGAGATGACATTTTCAAAGAACAACCCTCAGCGACTGCGAGGTCACTTTTCCCGTGTAGGAAATATTAAATTAAAGGCCACCTTTGTGGTTTTGTAGTTAAGGATCTGTTCTCATCTGTATCGCTTGGATTGTGCAACAATCACTTTCCATTCTGCTACCCAGCCACTCGCACTGTCAGCCTCTCCCCAAACCCTGCCCCATCAGCTTTAGAGTCAACCTGCCCCAGCCATCACTGAAAGCAGCCGGCAAAGGAGTGCAGGCAGGGAGGATATTCAATTCACAGCTCCCCCGCCCAGCTCTCCTGGATGAGGGACACCATTCCAGGTACATCCCCGTGTCCTCCTCCCAGCGCACTGGATTCAACTACTTGCTTCTTTACAGGCGGTGAGATCCTGGAGGCTCAGCTCAACGTGAGGACAACGACGAGACACATGTAAGGGAACAGGGTCCTTTGATTATTTTTTTCCTCACTGCAGCGGGATTCTCTGTGTGGCTTCTTCCTGCCATTTGCAGTTTTTCCTCCCTCTGAGATGACGTTACACCTCGACAGAGAGAAGGAAAATCCCAGGAACCCCAGGAACATTTGGCCAGAGCCGCAGGGATCCATCAGGCCTGGGG